>JAQNBH010000015.1:32417948-32978062 GCA_028752905.1 Cladorhizidae sp. MBARI D1340-BT2
ATTTAGAAACATTTATCAATACTGTGGATACACATGTAACCCATGCCCAGAAAGGGCAGAGTTACCTCTGGCAGAATTACAGATCTAGGTCATCCCGTTCCCATGGGTTCACCCCTACCCGATTCCATGACCACCCCGCCGACCAACCCTCAGCCACTCTCACTACGCCTCCCACCTCTCAAAAGACCACTCCCTCAGAATAACAGATCAGACCCAACCCTACTTCCAAGACCCCAGACCTCTTCTATTCCTTAAGCAGCCCCCCAGACCTCTTCTATTCCTTAAGCAGACCCCCAGACCTCTTCTATTCCTTAAGCAGACCCCTAGACCTCTTCTATTCCTTTGAAGCATACCCCAGACCTCTTCTATTCCTTTGAAGCAGACCCCAGACCTCTTCTATTCCTTAAGCAGACCCCCAGACCCCTTAAGCAGACCCCAGACCTCCGCTATTCCTTTGAAGCAGACCCAGACCGCTTCTATTCCTTTGAAGCAGACCCCAGACCTCTTCTATTCCTTAAGCAGACCCCCAGACATCTTCTATTCCTTAAGCAGCCCCCAGACCTCCGCTATTCCTTTGAAGCAGACCCCAGAACTCTTCTATTCGTTTAAAGCAGACCCCCAGACCTCTTCTATTCCTTTGAAGCAGACCCCCAGACCTCTTCTATTCCTTTGAAGCAGACCCCCAGACCTATTCTATTCCTTTGAAGCAGACCCCAGACCTCTTCTATTCCTTTGAAGCAGACCCCCAGACCTTTTCTATTCCTTTTCAGACCCCCACACCTCTTGTATTCCTTTGAAGCAGACCCCCAGACCTCTTCTATTCATTTGAAGCAGACCCCCAGACCTCTTTTATTCCTTTTCAGACTCCCAGACCTCTTCTATTCCTTTGAAGCAGACCCCAGACCTCTTCTATTCCTTTGAATCAGACCCCCAGACCTCTTCTATTCCTTTGAAACAGACCCCAGACCTCTTCTATTCCTTTGAAGCAGACCCCAGATCTCTTCTATTCCTTTGAAGCAGACCCCCAGACCTCTTCTATTCCTTTTCAGATCACCAGACCTCTTCTATTCCTTTGAAGCAGACCCCCAGACCTCTTCTATTCCTTTGAAGCAGCCCCCCAGACCTATTATTTTGAAGCAGACCCCAGACCTCTTTTATTCCTTTGAAGCTGACCCCCAGACCTCTTCTATTCCTTTGCAGACCCCAGACCTCTTCTATTCCTAATCAGATCACCAGACCTCTTCTATTCCTTTGAAGCAGACCCCCAGACCTCTTCTATTCCTTTGAAGCAGCCCCCCAGACCTATTATTTTGAATCAGACAACAGACCTCTTCTATTCCTTTGCAGACCCCCAGACCTCTTCTATTCCTTTGAAGCAGACACCCAGACCTCTTCTATTCCTTTGAAGCAGACCCCAGATATCTTCTATTCTTTTGAAGCAGACCCCCAGACCTCTTCTATTCCTTTTCAGATCACCAGACCTCTTGTATTCCTTTGAAGCAGACCCCCAGACCTCTTCTATTACTTTGAAGCAGCCACCCAGACCTATTATTTTGAAGCAGACCCCAGAACTCTTTTATTCCTTTGAAGCTGACACCCAGACCTCTTCTATTCCTTTGCAGACCCCCAGACCTCTTCTATTCCTTTGAAGCAGCCCCGCAGACCTATTATTTTGAAGCAGACCCCAGACCTCTTTTATTCCTTTGAAGCTCTGACCCCCAGACCTCTTCTATTCCTTTGCAGACACCCAGACCTCTTCTATTCCTTTGAAGCAGACCCCCAGACCTCTTCTATTCCTTTGAAGCAGACCCCAGACCTCTTCTATTCCTTTGAAGCAGACCCCCAGACCTTGTTCTATTCCTGCAAGCAGTACCCCCAGACTCATTTGACCCTATCCTACTTCCCTTCTACCACTCAGATGCCCCTCCTAGATCAGCCCCTCTCAACCCCACGCTCACAGAACAGCAACAAGAGGAAATGACTAAGATATGGTATGACTTCCCTACAGTGGTGACCACAGCACTTGGAAGAGCCAAGTCTACCACTCACTCCATCAACACCAGAGATGGCATCCCGATTCACAGACAGCCATACAGATCCCCAAACCCAATGAACTTCACCTCAAAGAGAAGGAGGGGGTGATGTTAGGCTCAGCCAAACAAAACACCCAAAACACCCACTCACACATCAGCCCCTCCCCTGAAAGGCTAGAACTGAACTATGAACTATTAGATTGAACTTATTAAGATGTGTATGGATTGCTAATTGATTGGAATGTGTGTGGTCTATGTTTATTACCATTTATGGTCAGTTCAGAACTAGCAGGCCCAGTCTATTCTCAGTGTAAGTGTGTAAAGGTGCAGAAATCAATAAGAATTGTTCTCTCAAAGTATTTTGTATCTTCTTAGACCTAGACCTAGAACTAGACCAGTCAGACTTGTTAGGTTGTGTCAAGCAGCCTAACAATCAATAATGCGCAGAACTCCAGGAAGGTATTCCAGAATCTATTTCTAAAGTTCTCTTTAGAAATAGCGAAAATGCATGGAGCAAAAGGGGGTGATGAAAATAGTTATGTAAGGGCTTCTCCAAAGATGATAATAACATCAATAATGCAGAAGACTCCACAAAGGTCCTTCAGAATCTGATGCATTCTGTTTTGAAATTGCTCTACTGCACCAACCACTAGCTTTTTTTAAATGTATCAAGCAAAATGGGGTTATGGAAGGTAGTTAATGGTCAGGACTCTTTCTCCAGAGGTGTTTGTCAAAACCTGAGTTGACTTCAAGTTTTTTGTTCAATTCCATGAAAGTGTCATACACTTTCAGAATTTGGTGAGTTTCTCTTAAGACACTTTTGTAGAGTAGTTTTTGGTATATATAGTCACACAGATCTTATCCCTGCCCGAAATCTTAAATATGTCCACCACACCACACACCATGAGCTTTTTTCAGATACCTAGGGGATGACTCCTATTATCTTCATATGGCCTAGCTCGTCCTTCACCTGGCCTCTTAAGGGTGGAGGTATAATTATGCCTTGGTTATGAAAAGAACATGTGGTTTGGGCAAGGTCGTAGGTTTCATATGGACTTTTGGGGAGGAGAGATTTTTCTAACCCCTCAACTAATTCTATATCACACCAGTATGTGTCCCAGACCCTTCCCAATGAAAGATGTCGTGCATACTTGCGAAACTTCATTGCCACACCCACCCACCTTCACTGCCCCTCCCTTTGTATACCACTTCCCAGTCTGTTGGCAACATTGGTCGCACATATGGTGGCCGGGAGACAACTAACACATCTCAATTCAGATGGGAAACAAAACTTTCTTTACTGTAATGGGTTATTAAAAATTCCCAGTCACAACACACCGTGAATCTCCTCCATCCTCCCCCCACCACACATGCGTGGTAGTTAACAACTAGCTACTAGCTAGAACAGCTTAGTAAGTCCTTCAATCCCCATCCTCTCTCTTAATTTATGCCGCTGGGTTTGGCAGCATCCTGTAGCTTAATGGTATATTCTTCACCAAAAGTGTTTGAAAACTCATGGGAATATTTTGAGGATGATTGCTTCGTCTTCTTCAGAGCCACTGTAAGCCAATAATTGAGAGAGTCCTTATAGGTTAATTTGGGGTCCTCGAACTAAATAGACAGCACCTTTTGGTACATGCTTTCCATATAGAGAAATTTCCCTCAAATTCACCTAGGCTTCAAGCACTTTTGTGTGCTGGAACAAATAATATTTTGCCAAATTGCAAGGACTCTGTCGTAAGGTCTTATGGTCTCATCAGATACTGCAGTAAGCTCTGCCCCAGTCCCCAGTTTCAATAGCACCTGGAGATTCACCAAGAGCCAGGTTGCTGCCCAGGATATATCCTTTCCTGAGCCAACTCTGTCTAGGAATTCCCATCTAGGCTATAGGTATCTTTGAGAAGCACTCTGCACTAGAGTGGCATCTGCAGTTGCAACTTCACACACCACATCAATAGCTTGCCAGAAATCTCTAGGTCTACCACATTTAATACAGGGTATAGTTTTCTCATCCCTACATGTAGCTACCCCCTGAGATTTTCTTGATTGCTTTCTCTGCAAATCATTCTGGGTCATCTTCCAAGGCTAACTGGGTAGCCTTAACCTCTTCTAGCATAGAACTTGGTTTGTAGAAAGTGTTGCTGTATTTGACAGCTTTCTGTATGAAGGTTTTCTTCACTTGCTCTAGTGCCTGGTTCTAGTTGCGTCATTTAAGAAATTTCTTTGTCCTTTATGCCTAACCCCAGCCTGTCTCTTACCATTTCCTCCTTCAACTCAACCTATAGTTGCAGCCATCAACTACACTGTTAGAGGTCAGTTTTTTTACTTCTCCACAGAATTTTCTTAAAGCTGATCTCACTTATTGAAGCGGGCTCTCTATATTTCTTCAAACATTGAAAACTTCTCCAAACTTTCCCCTAACAATACATAGCATATATACCAGCCTCTCCTCCTCCGTGATGATAGTGGATGGCAGAACATGATCTGCTTCCTCACCTGGGAAATAGAGTTGACTTGTTGAGGAGCAAGTGTAGTGCTCAGTCCAGAGGAGGTCCAGAACTGCTCAAACCTTCTCTTCCATTTAGGCTAGGTATTGGTGGATTTGAAATTGAAATAATTTGGTGATTTAAGGTGCATTGTGGCCATCCAACTTCTGAAACCACTTAAGAAATATAAGGAGTTATGTAGGTCTATATTAATAGTAGGTGATTCATTATCATCGCTGTGGCATATCATTGTTGTGATCTCTATCAAACCCAACTCCTCTCAAACTGCTGCTGCAATAGCCTTGTGTGGTGGCCTCTCACATCAAGGCTTTCCCCACTCTTTCCCAGTAGGCTTTATCCAGCTGTGTGCTAGACATCTGTACAGTAAACTTCATTTGATCATTCAAGATTAAATTTTAATGGAAAATTTTAATTTAAACAATTGACCTAAAGACAAATTACAGTGTGTCAGTGCTTTGCATATTACTCCTTTTCCTTGCTGACAGCTGTTAGAAAGATCTTTCTTGAACTTTTTCTATGTTATCGTTATTTTTTTGTTGAATCTGAACAACTATGAACTTCTGGCGAGTGTAATGTCTAGTCACAATGTCACTTAAGCATGTGTGTTGCATTGTTGCATGATTGCATCATATTACGAACCAAATATTTAAAATAACACAACTAATGCAATGCATCGCAATGAGTCAACCTTTTCATGTATAAAGGCCATATTGTGTAGGTGTTTTACCTATCTGAAAGATGCTCTCCATTTATAGTCGAGATGAAGTCCAAGTTCAATACTGTTGATATATTTCTGTATTGAGAACTATTCTGCATTATTCAATGCAATAAAGAACAACACAACACAATTTGCCCTGCTTCATGTCCTTCCATTACCTAAAACTTATTTTGACCTTGCATTGGTTTGATCTAATTTTAAAATGGTGGAGAGCCAACCATTTCGCTCCCATTACCAGCAAAATCTCACATTGGCATCCACTTAGCTACTAATTGCTAAGATAGTCAGTTGGCAGACCTGCTCTGTTTTCCATCTGCATAACTTGCATACAATAGGTCAGTTCATTAAAAAAAAGTACTACCAGATGACTCCAAATGTTGCACATCCACAACTATCTGTTTCTCATGCTAAATACAGTTGTTGGTAAGGATCATCCAGTAGGTTACTTCATTGCTATGCAATCAAGCTAACACACAATATAATGGTTGACCCATGCTCAGAAAGACTTAGCCCGTTAATATGCAGATAAGCCACTGTTACTGAGTATTATGATAATAATTTGGTCCTAACAGGCCAGTGCTACTAGATTGAACCCCAATATCATTTTCAACTTCTAAGCATCAGAAGATTATGCCGAACTATGGTTACAAAAAGCATATTAATTTTGCCAAGTGCATGTAAGGACTTATGCTATTAGAGTTCCGGTCCTGATCCTCCTACCTAGTCCAGAGCTGATTCTCTACCCAGACGGCTGCGTTAGTACAGCCTCTGTTAGGTGTGCAACCTGATAGGTGGTAGAAAGAACTGAATAGGAGGAGAGTCTGAGAAGGAACCTCTGCCTCTCGGCTCTTGAAGCTGCTCCTATGGTATTTGCAACTTTCTAAGCCATATTAGTACCTAATAAGAAAAAAAGGAATCTCTCGATCTTCATCATAAAATCGATCTATCCCAAAGGTTGCTTTTCCACTCTGGCCCCACCACCTCCTCTAGAACATCAGCAGTTTGGTGTATTTTTATGAGTAACAGTTACTAAGTCCATGAAGGAGGTTACTAAGTCCATAAAGAAGACTCATCGATATGGGTACAGTCAACAATAGCAACTAGATTTAGGTATACCGTAATTTATGAGGGGCTTTATAGATCGCTGTTTGAGAATAATGCTCCACTACTTAACTACAATATTCAGAAACAAAAAACACATGAAACCTGAACAAAAAACGTTTTAATTTAAGATGAAAACTCCTAAAGGAAAAAAGTTTCAAAGTTGTAAAGGGACAGGTGGGCATTGGCTATCCATTGTGTGTCATACTTGTCCCCTCCCCTCCCTTACCCACACTCCTTTAAAATTTTGAGCTTATGATACTGGCTCAGGCCATCCTCTCCTTCCCTATTTTTCTCCATACCCCAAGTTCACTTCAGCTTAGCTAAATTTCTGAGCCCTGGACCAATGTAGATCACAACCAGTTAGATGCCTTTTGTATTCACCCATTGTTATCCTGTTAGTAAACTCCCGAGTTCATCTGTAACCTAATTTTCCAAGGTTAAAATATATATATATAGATATATTAATATATTTATTCATGCACATGAACACTCATGTGTATACACAAACTGCGTACCAAGTAGAGAACACCCTTGACAACTCCATTTTCTCAAATTGCTCTTGCTTTGATGACTTCAAGTAACACTGATCCTTTTGGCATTTAATGACTTCTTTCATAACATTATGCATTGCATATGCATAAGTGAAATAATGTTGTCATTATCAAACATTATTATATTGTCTCTAATTACACCCTGTGAAATGAATGAGGACATCCAACTTTAAGGGGACACAAATGAAGTGATCATCATATATTTCAACGCTACGATTGTTCATCCAAGTGTCTTCCATACCAAATATAAATATATATATGATAATCTCTCACAGACAGAGTCCGCACAAAATATATGATTATCTAGAAAAGGTTTGCAACATCACCCTTCAACGGTCTCTAAGAATAAAGTAACTGAATAGTTAGAGGATATGAAGCAGACTACAACATGCTGGTTTCATTTTCTACTTAATCTAGTTTAAAATCTTTCCTGCAAGAACATGTCTGATCCCATTTGGATTATGTATGATTATGGACTCTTGATTGAGAATTAATGCATTAACACGTTAACAATTCCACCTCTAATTATTGTGGCTCTCATTTAAACAAGCATTATGACTTGCTATGTCTTCAAGATGATAATTTGATTCATTTCTTGTTATGAGTGCTTTAAATCAGGTCAAATGTGTGTAGTACTGTTTGCCTAACATTAATTTCCACATATATCACTTGCTTTCTACTTGACAGTTAGTGGTAACTTTGTTGTTGTTGTTACTTTACACACGTACTTGTAGGTCTGTGGATGTCATGCAGTGTCGACCCTATTATTCTACCTTGATTTCTGGTTTCAGCAACAATCTCCTTTGCCTACCCACAAGCATCATATGGCATAAACTTTGACATCACCCCAATTCGTTTTAAATGAATTTGTATTACAATCCAATCCTCAATATACACATGCTGAATAAATTAGTCTATTGATTTTAAAATAGTAATTAAACTTTATTTCCCATTAGACGAAACATGCTAGGAAAGTTACAAAAAAAATTAATTCCTGACGATCAATGCTACTGTTTCTGATAGTTCTTCTATGGTGGAAAGCAGCACAGGCACCTAAGCTTACAGGAATCACTCTGAATTCCTTCGATTTTGAGCAAGGAGGTGCTCCTGGATGGAAGTTCTGTTGTAGACATAATTATTGCTGCCTAGATGTCGGTTGTTTACAACTGAGCTGATTCTTATACCAAACTGCAGCTTATTGCACTTCCTTTCTTATGAGTTTGCTCTTAAAAAAAGTTAAACTAAAAATATAATTATTACAACAAACCTTATTACAACAAATCACAAAAAAAATTGGCATTTAATCAGAAGAGGTCTGAACCTGTCTGGAAAATATGAGGACTTTGGAGCTCCATAGATTCTGCACACTTCACTGTATGTATAGCTCAAATGAAAGATCTCTCAGTGTGCTCTCCTTTGTTATTAAAATAGTTGCATAGGTATGACTATGCTAAAGTTACATGCGGCCAAAATGGTGGTATCTCAAAACCTGAGTGCCTGAATTAGTCCATGGGCCAGGACTGAACCACTACCACGCATGGGGACAAAGTCTAAATGCCATTTTTAACTTGCCATACATCTCTTAGGTTCTGATATGATAGCAATCTCAGGATGGTAGCTGATTGGTTGTTATCACCATCTGAGTACATGATCTTTATCCTCCAGAGCGATGCCGACAATATTTGGCATCTGTTGGATCATAGCTGTTTGGTGATTTATTGTTTCAAAACAAATTTTTTTCCCTATGGTCCAACATGAAAATTACAACACTATTTTGGAGAAAATTAGTATACTATACTATACAGTTAGTATATACTATACAACTCTCATCTTTCTGTAGTTCAGCACAAATCAGCATAATTCAAGGAAAAAAGAATTACTTCAAGTAATTTTTTTAAACTGCAGCAGCGCTCTCAAAACCATGGAATATTCAGAACTACTTAGTAAATGTTCACTATGATTCATATTACACAATGATCAAACCACTAAGAGTTTAACAATACACAACAATACTCAGGAAAATCAATACAGAAGAACACTGTATACTTATATATTAATCTTCAGAGTCTTCATCAAGCTTTCTGGCTCAAATGTAGCCATGGATTCTTCCTCCTCAAATGTAGCCATGGATTCTTCCTCCTGCTTTTGATTAGTGCAGTTTTGAAGCTTGCAGAGTTATGTGCATTTTAGTCCATTGCTAAAACAAGTGCAGTCTGGGAGTTTGCACCTGCGCACATACTTACAAGCTATCAGGGCAAGGACTACATCTGGTGCAGGCGGAGTGCGCATCCAGTT
Organism: Cladorhizidae sp. MBARI D1340-BT2; assembly: GCA_028752905.1. NCBI lineage: Eukaryota > Metazoa > Porifera > Demospongiae > Poecilosclerida > Cladorhizidae > Cladorhizidae sp. MBARI D1340-BT2. The sequence goes on from JAQNBH010000015.1 coordinate 32,427,157, forward strand.
AATTGCCATCATTACCGGTCAGCCACCCATTCATGGTAGGGTCTGGTATGGAAGGGTGAGTTTGTAGTAGAGAGCATCTCCAGATTCTAGCCTGGTAATTGACACAAAGAAGATGGAGAAAGAGGCACTCTCTCCATGGTGGAAGCTGGCTAGAGTCTGCCTCTCCTCTTTTGGCCCAAAATATTTGGTAGCGGAGGTCATTCTCACCTTACTAGTGCTAGTTCCTGAAACGTACATATTACAGGTAAACTGCTGTAATTTGTGAACTAAGTCCGAAGATACATCCCAAGTCTGGCCAAGTTGGCTCAAAATCTTCTGGTAAGTGATGTTTTTCTTCAGCAGTTTTTAGGGCTCCCAGTTTCCCATGACCAGCAAACTCATTGTATCACACCCCGTAAAAGCGTGTTGGCCGATTAGACTGTCACAGATTCCTTCTCCTAATGGGCTGCCTAGTTTGCTTATATCAATAAACCGTGTACGATTCTGTGGGTGCCACGCTTCTGGTAAATAGGGCATGGATGATTTGGTGGAAACCAAGGCAGAGCACCAAAACATCAGTGTCTTCAGCTGTAACTATTACTGCCTTTGAACCAGACTTAGCATCATGCAAGGCATGCAACAGGAGCCGTGTGTCTGCTTTTTCTTGGGTTGAATGCAGCTCCGGGGCTTCCATCCAGTCATCTCTTGTCATTCGATAACATTTCTCCTCGCAGGTAACATACAGTATATTCCCACTAGCTCTTTTCATTGGATTGTCGTTTTCCATTCATCTACTAGAAATTTAATCAGGCTAGTTTTGTTGTCGGGGCTGCACAGGAACTTCCTCCACTGCTGAATGGTGTGACCTCCTGTACTTTTTTTTGACTGTATAGTTGGGCTTGCAGCTCCACGGTTGCATCTTTCAGCATCTTTGATTGATGTATCGTGATAGACATATAAAACCACATCAATCCTTGGACTGTGTGTGCCTTCAATCAAGACCAGCTGCAAAACAGATTCTGCAAGATGTGAAAATGTTTTGCTATTGCCATTCATCTTCTGCACCAGGCTCATGCTGTCAATGATGCAGGTTGATTCATTTGGGATTTCATCAGCAGGGGAAATGTAAGCGTCCCGCTCCCTACACTCCAGCTGCTTTAGCTTGGCAATGTAGAGGAACACTTTGATGCCTAGTCCAAATTAGAATCACGCTATTCTAATTTACCACTAGACCAACCCAGCCTACAGTATTCCTGTATCTACAATTTGAGAGCGAGTTAAATAGCTTTAATTGCAAACAAGGCACAAACGAGGTGCGCCGCCTTTTAATTGAACAACAATGCAACTACTCTCAGTTCTACAAAAGTCCTAATCACACATAAATCTATCAAAGTTCTTCTCTTTCTCACTCGTCTCTCTCTCTCTCTTCACGTCATCCCTCGTCAGACGTGTCCGCAATCTCTCCCAAAATGACCATGTTTGGTATTCTGGAGTGGCCTTCCGGCATGAGTCTCTGACCAATCAGCATCCTTCTCATCAGGTGACTTGTCTGAGCCATTTGGCAACCTGTGTGGTTCATCAACGTTCGAGACACTTCCGCTGGCCTGCAGATCTGACGACCCGTGTGGTTCTCTCTCAGTCAGGGTCGAGTCTGTGGAGATCCCTGACAGGAAACAACCTTTTCTAGTTCTTTAGCAAGTGAGGTCTTGTTGATCTTTCTTAAAGACCCATAAACATTTGCCAATGCCCAAGGTAGAGGCCCCAGAGGGTGGGCCAAGACATCTTTCATTTGAAGCTTTCGGCTCTCAGCAACTAAGATCATTTGTCCAAACAGCTGCTTTCAGAACCACATCAAGTGCTTTGTTTCCATGAACTTTCTTTATGTTAGCATCAGTCAAAGTTTTCAAGTTGAGTTTGGTCATTTTGTCATGGAATTTGTTGATTGGTTATCTTTGTCTAGTCGACTTTCTTTGAAACTCTGGTATTGCACTTCTCCTGTCTCAAAGACCCTCAACAAATCATTAGCTACATTTGGAGGTGCCACAATTCCTGTGGATAAGCTAACCAAATCAGACTCCTCTGGACACATCAGGTTCAGCCAGTCATTTTCCATCAAGTCAACAAGAGATTGGACGTCTTTCTCATCCTTCTTGATCCTTGGACTCTGCAAATCATTGTGAGACCGCCTTTGTCTATCATATCCCTTTTCCTGAGGTACTCTCTTCTGTGTTCATCAGTCATCTAGTACTTGGCAACTGCTCCAGGCTTTAGACTCAACCCCTTAGTTCCCCCTGGTGTCTGTGTGTCCTTGTTTACTGTTTCATCGATGGTTTGATCAACAGGAATCCTGCCAAAGGGGTTTGAGTGGCCAAGCTGAACTGAGAAGCCACATGCATGAATTTCTCATGCACTTCTGGGTGTGTAGTAGGTAACTGGGACAACTTTGCATAGTAGTAAGGTACATACCGTGCATAATTGAACCTGTCATAGGCAACGCACCAAGGTATCAGAGCACAATAGATGCAAGATGCAACAGCCAGTCTCCTTCTCGTGATGCTCTAATCAGCCCCAACAAATTGTCCATCATATCCACATAGGAGGACATCCAGAATGATGACAGACTGCCATTGCTTTCTCTAAGGAACTGGAGATAGTCTTCAAACAGCTCTAAGATCCTGGCACATGAGTTGTTGTTGACAACCATAACTAAGGATGCCTGTGATACATCTTTGTACATCTCATTGATGATCTTGAGTGTTTCCTTCATATGGACAACTGAACATCAGGGGCATCATGAACTTCTAACCATGGCAGGAAGCCTTTCCATGCCAGATGAAGGAGACCTTCATACACCAGCTCGTGAAGTCTGACTGCACGAATTTACTTCCTTCCATCCATACACCAGCAATGTAGCCTTCTGCTATCACACCCCAGACTCTACACAGAGGTCCCTCAGTCCAGCATCTTGAAATTGCTTTCCAATTGTAGACAGAAACATTCAAATCATGTGGAAAACTCCAAGCCTGAAATTTGTCAGGATGCTTCCATATGATCTCCACAGCCTTTGCATACAGAGCCTTCAAAGACACAGATAATCTTCCCAAGGTGTAAAGATTGCATGATTGCTAGTGACTGGTTGAGGACCATGTACAGTAGACATCTGTGTGGCTGGAGCATTGATAGTAGGTAGGTATCCCACACTGTCTTGGGTAACTGTCACTATACATCTCGGGTTAATATGTTGAAACCTGTCCACCCACTAATAGATTGTTGTTCTCTATCTGACATGCATGCCATAAGCCAGATGAAGTTCTTCTTCCTAGCAGAGTTTGTTTCTTCTGTGGCTTGGACATATACACTCTTACTTTGGGGAGGTCCAGCTCGTTTTCCAACATTGTATAGTGGGAGCACAGGCACTGTTGCAGCAATACTTCTCTTCTCGTTTTGGAAACTGAAGGAAGGATCTTGGCAGGCATTGGCTCGGTTAGTCTTTCTTGGATGGCAATCCCATTTACTCGGTGTGATGTTCCCTCTCCAACTGACTGTCTCCTCCAATCTGTCAATGTTGTCCCAGGCTAGGGTTATGAACACACCAGGATGGATATTGGATGGAAGGGCTATGTCACCTCCTGCCAGTGACACCTTTTGAAGACAGAGTTCTGTATCTATCTCGTCCATCGAGAATATGAGACACTGTGACCAAGTCTGTTGAGGATTTGTATCAGCTCTTTAATTAGGACAGCCACATGATTGAAATATGCTGCAGAACATTTTATATTGAACTAAAATGGATGCCAATTCCAGTAAATAAGAGGTACCACCAGCAAAAAAGGCAATCAGCTACACATCTGGAATTGATATCACATATTTTCTACTGCTTATACTGGGACTTATATATCCCCACTAATAGAAGTGTTGTCCCATTGTATGGTACCGATATCTGATCTGGCCCATGGACTAAATAGGTTAATATATGTCTGGTTCCTGATTAGAAAGTGCTATATAGCCAGTTATCTTCTGTGGCTAGAAGACGTCCTGCTCTACAACTTAACATGTTGATTTAGGCACTAAAAGATAGGCAAGGATGGCGTGCAAGAAAATTAAAAAAATTCAACACACCCGCTTGCCTAATTAGTCAAGGTTTAGCGCATAATGAACATGCTTGTTTTATACAGTAGGGCTTCCTCTAGCCACAGATACCTGGCTAGCAATTTCCAATCAGGAATCACAACTCACAAACAGTTCAGGCACACAGATTTTGAGAACTCTCAATTTGGCTCCATGTAACTTTAGCATAGTTACACCTATGCAAGTTTAGGTTTTGTGTATCATCACCATTTTGGAGTTAGTGACACTTCATCAACCCCAACTCTAACCATAAAGATATACAACAAACTATCAGCTTATGTGAAGGTGAGAATGGGCAGAATAATTTGGTTTGTACTACTGCTAGTTAATATAATTATTATATGAAGTCTTCTCCCTATTTCCCTCAGAGATTAATTCAGAGTATCCAGAACTCTCATAGAATAATAATGATAATACCCAATCAGTATAGTTGTAACAAATCTCATGAGATTATCAACTAAGGGAAACAACATTATTTTTTCAACATCACATCTGATGATGACTTGAAACTATTCCATCTGATGAAAGGTTAAGGGTCGTGTAAGATCACAATGTGATGCTAAAAAACTTAAACACCTGTGACATGTAAATACTCGAAGAAAAATTCTAATTTTTGGATCTTGACTCTCATTCCCAGGTTTGACTTCATTAAAGAATACACTTTTTCAACTATTTCGTCACCATTTCAGCACCTGAAAAATCATTTAGTAGCCATCCACTGCCTGAAAACTTATTGGTCTGCCTCAATGAAGCAGTATAATATGTCTGTAAAGAGAACTTTGATGCAATTACAAGCAATTGAGCTCTGCCTTCTTCATGTATGGCTCATGCTGATGTTATGACCAGCACCATGATTGAGTAGGTATATGTATGTAATGGTCTCTTAGTTACCTTAGAATATATATAACGTGCATGTTATCTTTACTACTATGGTAATACATAGCCTATTTTGGGAAACCCATAGTGTGCAAGTCCACCTCTTAGGAGAGACAAAATTTTCCATGTACCGATGCATATGAACTCACCTCTAGTGAAAGACCACCTCTTTTGTAAGACCAAACACCACCAAAATTATAGATTATTAACCATAAACATTTCTGCAGTAAATTGCACATGCTACCAGTAGATAAGCACACACTTGTGTAATTAATTTAACTCACCGGTTAAGCATTATAAAAAGGTATTAAGTAAAAAAATAAAAAATCAATCATAGAGTTCTAAGATACAATATAGAGGTCAAAATATTTTATTACATGCCTACTCATTTAAGGTCATAAGCATTCGGTAACTGGGGGGGGGGGGGGGGTTGGAGAATATTGAAAAACACTGATTGACAGAATTCAAACATCTGTTTCATAGCAGTGAAGATGTCCAGTTGACTAGCCCTGGAGGATAAGCTTTCTCGGGTTCTGGAGATGACTTGGGAATCCCTGACAGTGATGCAGAAGGTAATGGCATCTTCTCTTAAATTGCCAAATAAGTGTGGACCTTGAAGCTCTGTTATCAGTGAGTAGAGTTATCGCTCCTGATGAATATGCCTAACATTCTCACTTGAGCTGATGATTTGGATTGAGATGATTACCGGCATGAAGAAGGCTTTGATAGTGAGTTTAGCTGTAGTTAGCTATTCAGTGAGTAAAGAGAGCAGCAACTGCAAAGGCTGTTTCAGCTTCTTTGTTTTTATCTTTATTTGTAATGCATGAAGCGAGGATTGAACAGTTGACAGAGCTTCATCATCAGCTTCAGTGACAGAAAGTAATAATTGCTTATTCTGCCATTTTTGGAAAAACGTACCCGACTGTGATAGGACATATAATGCAAGCCTTTATTGCTTTAGGAGTTTAGCTAGTTACCTCTGTCTTCAGTCATCTACACTTCAAACAGAAGAGCATGGATTGCGAATTACATGTTGGAGAAATGTTTATCTACAAGATCATAGTGGAGGGTAGATGATGTTACTCTTTACAACTTGACTGCCCACCAAGATGTTGTAAGACCAAATGTTAAACTAGTACGTATTTCTTCCTCCCAACACCACATTTAGATTGCAGCCTTGAAATGCTGGAATTATAGAACATATTATAGTTAAAAATTTCTTTGCTATGTACTTGTGCATCCGAGTTACAAGTAGTTATAAATTAATAAAATCCAGTGACTCCCATGACTCTATTGAGTTCCACGTGTGTATTTCTGGACACCATAGTTGATTGCACAGTTAATGAGGATTTTAAGGCAGTGTCTGAGCTAAACATTATGTTAGATGAAACTGGCATGAGACCGGGCAGGAGTATGTATGCTGTGATTGAGAGAGCACATCAACTATGCACATCAAAATCTGGGATTTAATTCAACAAGGGTTTGAGCTCCTCTCAGGACCACCTGAAGGACCTGTCCTGACCAAAGATGATTATTATGTGAAATAATTGCAACCAAATAATTGCAACCAAATAAATTGTAGTTTTGCTAGTGAGATGACAGGGTTGTTGGAACTGATATACAAGTCAAGCAGGTTAAAATAATAGAGGGGACTATGGCAGATGTGACCCAAAAAATGGCTGATTTCCAAAGTGAACTGCTGTAATGGTATTTACATTTTATTGTATTCATGATATATATATAATACATAATATTATATTGGCATGCACATTACCACACCCACTTCTTTTGGATGATTACCTTCTATTGGATTTAAGGGTGGTCTCTCGGTCTGCTGTATATCATCTATAGCAATGTGTGTTACTTTACCAGTTTAACCTACTGTCACTGTTTATCAGTATAGTGAAAATTATTAGTATAAGTGAAAATCAATTTGTAGTTGTTACACCGTGGAAATAGTTTATCCATGCAGTCATCTATTTGTGACAATTATTGTACTCTATGGCCTCTATATATGTAACTCTGGATTGTACTATATAAATACTCCTCTACAGTTGTAGTAGTTACTTTCACTGCATTTATATATAAACATATTTATTGATGTAGGAAATGTGAAGTAGTAACATCAAAGCCAAACACATTCAATGCAAGAGACAAGTAAAGAAATAGTTAATAAAACATTGTACTGTAGTAATATATATTATATATATATACTACCAAAGGTATATAGCAGGAATTGCCCAGGAGGGTAAAATGTCTAACAGAGTAGCACAAAATGAGAATGACTAGATAGGGTTCCCCCAAGGTGTTTAACCCCCCCCCAAAAACACCCTTCCCCCCCCCCCCCCTTTTGCAGTTTCTCAAAAGAAATAGTTGAAATAGTCTAAGACAACACTTTTCTCTGTAAATCTTACCATTTCAGCAAACGTGGTACTTTTTTAAAGTTAGGAGCAGCCTTGATAGCAAATAGTTTAGATAAGGTAAGCTCTAATAATGTAGCTAGCATAGTTGTTGCTAATTCTGTCCATATCAATTATTTTGTACTTTCTTGCCTCCCTTCCCCAGGTATTGACCTCCCAATGTTACTCTGAGCTACTCAAAAAAACGTCTAGCTAGAGAATGGAAACAATGCCTGCCAAGGTAAATATATTAGTAAACAAAATGGCCAACAGTGGCAATTTCTGTGACACTCTGTGGCATATGTGCACCCAAGGGATTAACCTGATACAAAATTTGACATGCCCAAGACATGAAAAGTACCCCCAAAGCTCCTTTAATCATAACCAAGATGTCAATTGAAATTCTATAGTTGTTAAACTAACAATCAATCATCCTCTTTTATATATTTAACATCCTCTTTTGCATAATTTAGCAAACATATGACCCACTTTTAACTCTTTAATGCTGAAAATTAAAAATAACATGATGTAAATGTGTACCTGAGTTTTATTTAAAATCATGTAACTTAGTAACTGCAAGCATCAAAGGTACCCTTTTTATGGCTTGAGGGCTCTATCAGGTAAACAATATCTGTTTTATATTTGAAAAATTGTTTCTCTTGCATGCTAGCAAGACCGTAGTCATTTTATCTAACTGTTACCTCAATCTTCTTTGGTGTCAGGCTGGCAATGATATTCTCTCAGAGACCTTCCATGTTATATATAAAATAGTTTGCTACTTAAATTAAGCTAGATTTAGCCATATACTGTGGCCACTCGCTTTTTAGCCTTTTGCATATTGTCAATTCATTCTTGAACCAGCCTTTTCAACAACTAGAACGATTAGATGCAGCCGTACTAATAGCTGGAGTTGGATTTCACTGTGCAATCTCTATTATGTGCAAGTTGCGATCTTGTACAAATAAATCTGCTATTGTGTGGAACATTAAACTCAGTATATCCACTATTGGCCCTGAATAATTAAAAAAATAGTGGATGCAAAAAAATTATAATGTTAATCATATAACAATTATATTGGCAGCCTCTCAGCTGCCATTAGCTCCAAAATGGCTTCCATAGTGTCTAGAGTCTTTGCTTTTGTAAAAATAGTAAATCAGAAGAGCTATGGAAAAAAATTGAAATTCATGTTCTATCTACCTATAATGTTTTGACACCTAGCTACACCAAAATGTCGGACGCAAAGAATACCAAAAACAAAAAAGCCACGTCTTGCTGCAAGATGCAGAGAATTTTCTATGCATGCGTTTCTCACATTTCTAATGATAGCACACAAATATTCCATGTGCATGTGTTTTACATGTTCCTGTTGATAGACACAGATAACATAACGCAATGTGGGACCATTGCCAAATAAACTACTGTAGCAACATTGGAGCTCACCTAATGCAAATAGTTCGCTAACAAAGACTGCTTCTAGCCCTAGAGTATTGGAAAAACACACCTTCGACAGGTTCTACCAAACTCCAAGAAACAATTTAATTGAGTAATAATGATAACTTCATGAAAACCCAGATATTGGGTGCCTAGGGAGCACAACTCCTGTGTGCTTATATCCTGCTTCATGGGTACCTAAGCTACTGGTGCCTAAAGATCCAGCTAATGGATGTCCAGGCTCTGCTTAATGGGAAGCACATGTACTGGATTCCTAGGCCCTATTTTATATGGTATCCCAGATGCTATGTAGCTAGGACCTTTTTAGGGAGATCAGCGACATGATGCCTGACCCTGGATTCATTGGGTGCCAAGCTACTTGGAGTCCAAACAAACTCTGCTCAGCTGCGGTGACTAAATTCTGCTTCTTGAAGAGCCTTCCTTGGCTCTGATGAACACAGCTACTGGATACAGATGACAGAACCTGCTTGTTAGGCATCTTCTAGCAGGTGTAGCATCCAAACAGACTACCTGTAACAGCAATGTATGATGTGCAAGCAGTACTTGCATCACTTCTCTTTTTGGTCTGGGCAATGGCGGGTGCCTCTGCTAGTAAAATAATAAACACACTTATGGGCGTGTGATGGTTTGTGCTTTCTTTTACTTGCTGCCAACAGGTTATTATTTACCATTCGCTGAATGTCACAGCCATAGCCAAATGTTTGCTTTCTTAACATAATGTTAATTCTTTCATGCCTGGATTTAGGAGAGAATTATATGAAAATCTGATTTCACATGAACTCACAGCACCAACGAACTCATACCAACCATATCTTATGTCCTTGTACGAGTTGGTTAGAGACACATTGTTGTTATCATGGAAACTAACCACTACATTATTGTACCGGAAATAATGTGGCTATGTACTGGATACTTTTCAACCTAAGCTGAAGTTTGTATGACCAAGTGATAATATACCATAGATTGCTAATGCATACTTGACTCTGATCCTCCTATGAGCATTATCATCAAGCCACCCAGGAAGACTCTATACATGTATTATATACCCACCAACTACCCAGGAAGATGTTCTAAGAATTCTTATAATCTGCTAACTCTCAGAGCTCTATTCCTCGATGTTATTCTCCTTACCATTCATAAAACTGGAGAGAACAGCAATGGTAGAAGAAGGTACCTAGGCCTGGATCTACACAACTGTGTTCAGTTCAATGTTGCTGTCCCCAGGTATGAAGTGATGTCTCCTCTTTCCTCATCACTTGTTTATCCACAGACAGACCTAGGTTGACATTCAACACACACAATCTTAGTCTGATGGACATTACTAATGAATCATGTGGAGCAAATGATCTTGATTCTTTCTTTAATTACTGGAATCCAACCGGTCTAATTTGCATAGTGTAAGCTATTAGATGTGTGCCGTTTGTTATAAATTTCAATGATCGATTTTTATGAAGTTTCATTCAAAGTGCTTGGATGTCATACGACTTTTTCGGCCATGAATGAACTAAATGCAGACATTTTTCCACAGAAAAATGTCTGCATTTAATTTTTCAAGTTTGAGTAAAGAGCCTATTTATAACTCTGGCTTCCATTCAATGAGTATTTAACCATGCTAGCTTCTTTATTGGCAGTGAAACAAACCCACACAGGTAATTTGGACAAAAAGCTCGATATTGCGTATCTCTCTATGTATCTATCTATGTATATATCTATGTATTCACCATACCTTCAGGAACAGGACACATGCCTTAAATAATCTGAGCTGCACCTGGTTAGAGAGTTGAGCTGCTTATTCAGAAAACAGAACCATCTTTATAAAGGGTTCAATACTCAGTGGGTTAGTTATCAATATGCTTTGTACTGAAATCTTAAAATAGTAATTTGGATATGTACTTGAATATAGATTGTGGTGAAATGAATACATTTTCATTTCACAAGGCCCAAAATTACAAGCAGACTTTTGTGCACACTGTGCTGAACAAGTAGTTTGCCATGAATGCTCAGGTTGACTTTATTATAATGGAAATAATGATGACTGCATCCTGCACTGGCTATTCAAAGAGGAGAAATTTGTGTGTGTGTGTGAGGAATGCAGACCATATACTGCAGGTCTGTCCTCACTAAGGTAGTGGTTGAAGGGTAGCTTATGCAATACAGTAGAGGTAGATCCAAACAAAACTTGTAATTATGATCCAGTCTGTCCCATTTATAGGGCTGGCTGGCTCCAGCACATAAATGACTAAATAAATATATTGCCCAGTCAATGTGTGTACATGTGATCTTGTGGTTCCAAGATATACTTTAGTCAGGCCATCAGTTGAGGTGTGGTCTTTAGTCAGAGAATGTGGTTCCTGATATCCCATCCCCCTACTGATTGTCGGATGAAGTGAGGTCTGTAGATTGCCATGAGAGTCCATCAGCATTGCCGTTATCTTTTCCGGGGAGTTATGTGATGGTGTAATAAGGCAGTAAATATCCTTCATGGAGTTTAGTTAGGCGAGGCACCTGTGATTGGTCTCGATGGTGAAGTGAACTCCTGTGAGGTAGACACAAAAATGCTTGATGGCAACTACCAAGGTGAGGCATTCCAGATGGATTGTAGCATATCTGGTCTCCCATGGAAGTAAGTTTTCTCGAATAGTATGCGACGGATCATTGTTCTTCCTCATCATTGGACCTGATCTAAGACATCCCCTATGCCTATGTGATAGGTATCTATCTGGAGGTTGAAGTGGCAGTGCATGATGGGGTTCATGAGTACAGACAAGGAGGTGAGGGTGTGTTTGAGGTAGTCAAAGGCTTTCTGATGTGTGTCTGTCTACTGGAGATGATCTTTTTGGACAGGTTTGTGACTGGCGTAGATAGGAGAGAATGAAGGGATAAAGCAGCGATAATTGCTCGCCAGCCCGAGAAAAGTTCTAATGACTTTTTTCCTTTTTGGATTGGGGAAATCGTGGATTACTGGGACTTTGGCTGCTTCTGGGCATACCTGCCCTTCTAACATATGTGCCTGAGATAGCTTCTGTGCAAACAGGCATTTATTTGTTAGTCCGGCATCTCTGAGAGCATGTTGGATGAGGCATAGGTGGGTGAGGTGGTCCTCCCATGTGTCACTCTGTATGAAGACATCATCTATGTAGGCAGCTGAGAAGGAAGAAAATTTGGCCAGAATTTATTCATGATGCACTGATTATTGAGGGTGCACCTACCAAGCCAAAAGGCATAAACGTAAACTGGAACTTGCCTCCTGGTGTGACGAAGGCAACCTTTTGTCAATCTACTACTACTACTGGGATCTGCCAGTAGCATTTTGTGAGTTCGAGGGTGGCAATGAATTTGGCCAATTCCAACTGGCGGATTCGGTTGTCAACCTGGGGCATAGAGAAGGGGTCTGGGTTGGTGAGGGAATTAAATTTTGTATAGTCGACGCAGTGTCTGTGGGATCTATCTTTTTTGTGAACAAGGTGTACGGGTAAGGCCTATGGACTGGTGGAGTATTCTATCAGGTTGGCTTGGAGGAGTGCTTCAACTTTAGTCCGAACTATTCTCTGTCTTGATGCTGGAGTAGGGTGGAAGGTAGATAGGAGTAGCTTCTCCGGTAGTGATGGGATTGGTCGTTGAAGACATCTGTAAAGGTGTGGAATAGATCCTGTAGTTTGGTAGTCTGGTGTGGCAAGTGAAAAGGGTTGGGCGATGTTGCTATCTGCTTCCGCAGGGGGTCTACTGGGGAGTGGTTATTGTCGATTGCTAGGAAATCTGGGAAGTGTTGGTTTGGAATACCTTTATCTTTCCTGTGGTGATCTGAGGAGGTAGGTAGTGTGAGAGGTATTTGGGGTTACTTGGAAGGATCCTTGCCAGCAGGCCTGACAATTTCCAGGGTCATAATGGAGGAGCACCAGTACCTGGTCATCTGGCTTGAACAAGCGGTGTTGTAGAGTCATTTCATACCAAGTTTTTTTGTTCTTCTTTGCAAGCTCTTTGACTACTGCCTGGGTCGATTCAAATTGGTTCATCACATTCTGTACATATGATAGGACATTTTCTGTGGGTGGGGTCTGTCCTTCCCACACTTCATTGATGATGTCCAATGATCTTCTTGGTCGTATACCATATAGCAGTTGGAATGCGGAGACTATGGTTGCCTGGGGAACTTCTCAGTAGGCAAATAAAAGTAAGGGAGGGCCTTATCCCATTGTTTGTTGAATTTTACCGGGGTCTTTAATTGTCTGCTTGAGGGTTCCATTAAACTGCTCGACTAGAGGAGCTTGTTCCTGATAATATAGTCACTGGTCTCTGAGGAGGATGCCTGGCAGGCTAGTGCTAGGGATGGGTCGTCGAGTTGTTCTTGGAGAAACTTCTGTGGTCCTTCTTCCGGTGGGTGGATGGGATTATGGGGGGGGGGGGGGGGTCATATTTTGGCAGGGTGATCTGGTTTGGGTGGTGCTCTTGGTGGGTTGGAATGTGTGGTGGAGGGAAAGAGTGGAGGTTGGGGGTATGAATGATCTGTGCTATCTGAAGTGTTGAGGTGTTTGTCTTAATTCTCTAGGTGTTTAACATGATCATGCCTAATTGTCAGCAATGTGCACTGCCTGTCATCCACTTGAGGGTTTTCTATTTCTGATCCATATCTGGCATTCTGGCTAGGGCTTGTTCAGTGGTTATTATCAGGGGCGGATCCAGGAATGTTGAATTGGGGGGGGCCCATTAATATTGGAAATTTGGAGGATCTTGCATCAGGGAGGGTGTGGGAGGCATACCCACGTAAATGTAAAAGTGAGCATATTAATATAACTAGCAATATCAGGCCTGCTATGTGGGCACTGATACTAACCCGTACATTTCTGTGCAAGAGTTGATATACTATCTATAATTATAGCCAATAGAATCTGCTCCTGGGGGTGCTTCCATGGCATGACCCACATTTTTAAAAACCTCTTGATCTTGGGCATGTCTTATGCCTTGTTTTGTGGAGATTCCTGGGCATCATCAGGGACTATTAGAGACACCAGCTAATGCTTTTCAGGTGTTAATTTCCAAGTAATATATGTGTTGATTGCAGGAAATTAACACCTTAAGACAATTTTGGTAAGCTTTGGTTATCAACAATGATCCTCTTTGCCCATGTACAGGTTTGACAGGAAAAAGCACACATGATAGGCAGTAAATTCCATCCTCCCTAGTGGAGTAAGAAATAAATGGGTAGATTTTAAACCATTCATGCTGGCAATACCGCTTCTTAATACCCATAGAACTGTTTTTGTCCTTATAAACTTTATCTGGAAATTTGAAAGTTTTGTCAGGACATCTCTCTTTGAGTAGCAAGAGTTTAGTTTTTTCTGGTAGGCTAGCACATTCCAGGTAGTCACTGATATCAATAGGACCCTCAGGCTCTGTCCTAACAGTGAGAACTGCATTACATGTACCTCCAACTGAGCCAGGGTTGTGATTTGCTAAAGGGTCATCATCAGGTCTCCATCTTTTCTCAGCAACCTCTCCAGTGGCACAACAAAGAAATCAGTAATAAGTGTTCTTTTCATCTTGCACTCAGAAAGTCAAGGGTCAGAAACTGAATGGCAGGCCAGCTGTCAATATCACACACGCTGCTGCAGCTGTCAACTCATCAATACATAGACTGAGTTTGTTAATTGATTATTACAATCACTATCAGTATGATCAACCACTAACTTGTAGTAAGCTATAGTGACAGACACTAGCTTTGATCATAATAATGGGATAAATAATTTACTACATATTTTAGGGGGGGCCTGGGCCCCCTGGGCCCCCTCCTGTATCCGCCCATGATTATCTCAAGAAAGTTCTCCTTGCTTGTCTTCTCGCCAAAATATTTAGAACTTGGGAGAGATAGTCTGTGGTAGAACTCGATCCACATTTTTCCTGGTTCTGGCATGATGGATTGGAACTGTCTCCTGTATGTGTCTGGAGAAACATCATAAAAAGGAACAGGATTTCTCTTACCAATGAGAAGTCCCTCCTCTCTTCTTCATGTAATTCCATGTAGACCTTCATTAGATTGGGGTTGAGCAGTGATGCTAGGCTAGCTGCCCAGTGATCTGGCACTCGGTGTGCATCCATGTGGGCCAGGAGACCGATTGGAGGAAATCTTTGCAGTATTTCCCGTCTCCTCATGGGTGAATGTGGTCGGAGCCGGATCCAGGGGGGGGATTGTGGGGGTTGCAATCCCCCCTTTTGAGTTGTTGATCATGCATGTGACATGTATGATCAACACTTCATATACCTTACCACTTGTAAGTAGCTATTCAGTAGCAGCTGTCAGCCTGTAGTTATACATAGCCATGTCTGGAAAAAGAAAATCAGCTGTAAGCTCCAAAGGATGTATGAATCTCACTGCTATATTTAAAAGCTAAGCATGTTCTTAGGATATACATATTATCATCATTGTGATTATGATTCAAGGTCACTGGAACCTGATGAAGAACAGCCTGGTCCTTCCAAAAGACCATGCTCATATGATTCAGCAACAGCAACATGTCATTCTCAAGGTACAGCTTCTACTGTTGTGAATGACATTATTTGTGGAACAACGGTGTCTGCTGCAACATGTTCTACTTCTGAGCTTTAAATAGCTAGTAGCTGTACAACTCATGCTAAGATTATTGACCTAGGGTCAGTCATAAATGCTTCACATGATTCATTAGATCATTTGAGGAAGAAATCCAAGAATATTACAGATATTCAAAGAAATCAATATCTTACTTGTCATTACAAGCCAGCTTCGACTGATGTTCTTCATTCTCATGAAGTAACTAAGCAAGGTAAAACTTGGAATGTGCATTTTCAGCTTCAATGGCTAGACAAGTTTCCATGGCTTTCATTTAGCAAAGAGCTAAATGGTGGTATTTGCAGATATTGTGTGTTTTCCCTGAGCAACCAGATATGGGTGGCAGCACAGGAGCAAAACCAGGTGTTTTAGTACTTGCACCATACCAGAGTCCTTACTCGAAGGCTTGTAAACAATGGAATTCTTGTTTGGCATGAGAATAGTGCAATGCATAAGCATGCATCAGAAGAGGCTGATCTTTTTCAGCACAATTTCAGAAATCCTAAGTTAATACTAAACTGATGAACCAAAAAGCTCAACAAGCAGATCAAAATAGAGAAGTCCTTCGCCAAAATTGTGCTTTGTGTGGAATACTTGTCAAAGCAAGGCTTGCCTTTCAGGGGTAATAAGGATGATAAAGTGGATTTTGCTGATGACACTATCAACAGAGGTAACTTCATAGCTCTACTACAGCTCTTGGCACAGAAAAATAGTTGTCTTCAGAATACCAGCAAAACGATACAAAACCAGGTGATTCATATCTATGCTGTAAAAAGGTTAACCAAACAGCTTCGGGATAATAGCTTACCTTTTACAGTTATTGCTGATGAGGTAACTGATCCTCATGCCAATCAAGGAATTATCGTGGTGTGCTTAAGATTTGTGGATTTAAAGTCATTAAAAAATCCTTGCATCAGGGAATGCTTGATATATTTTATTAGTTTGGAGAGAGCAAATGCTTCAGCAATTTCTTCCAAGATCTTGGAATCCCTTTCTCATCCATCAGTGTCTTTAAATCCAGCAAATATTTGTGGTCAGGCATATGATGATGCTGCTGTGGGTGTGCAAGCCAAAATTAAAGAGATTTCTCCCTTGGCTTTGTATAACCACTGTTTTTCACATAAGCTTAACCTTTCAATTGCTGCATCGTGCAAGGTTCAGGAGGTAAGGAATCTCATCAGCCTTATTAATGAAGCTTATTTATTTTTAACCAACAGTCCCAAGTGGCAAAGAATGTTTGAATTAACCTTGAAAAAATACCTTCAAGTATCATCCCATTCTAAACTTCCAGGACTTTGCAAAACACGCTGGGTAGAATGGGATACTTGTTTAGAAGTGCTTTTCGAACTGTATGAGACATTAGTCACTTTCTTAGATGCCATCGTTTCACCAGCTGAGTGTCCAGGCTTAGTTTCTGAATCTGAGAGCTGGAATTGGGGTAGAGATACCAAAGTGAAAGCACAAGGGCTGAAAGCTTCACTTTCTTTATTCAAAATATTGCTGTATTCATCATAAGAAAGAACATCTTTGATGCAGTAAAAATTATGGCATCAAAACTTCAGAAACAGGACCAAGATGTCTTTAATGCTCATAAAATGGTCAGTACAGTAACTGAAACCACACGAAACAATATCGACACCATTTTCAGTTTTTTGTATGAAGAAATTCTACAGATGGCAGATAATGTCTGTGTTGCTGAATCTGTTCCCAGGAAGATGTGTTTGCAAAGGAATAGAAGTAATACTCCAAGCAATACTCCAATTGTCCACTACAAAAGAGTAGTTACAATTCCTCTTGACTCTCAAATGAAAGAGAGATTTTCTGAAGACAACTCCCATGCTAAAATATTGCTTTCTTTGATTCCATCAATTATACATAGCACATCAATGGACTTGGTCAAAAATGCTCTGGATGACTTGATATATTGGGAAAGGGATCTTCCATTTCCTAGGTCACTAGCAAGTGAACTCAGGCTATCTAGCTGAATGCAGACCATAGTGATGACAATTCATTACCTGACAGTCTCCTATCAGCTCTTGCAAATTGTAATATGGATGTATTCTCAAATATCCATCACCTTTTAGTAATAGCTTACACATTGCTGATCACAAGTGCTGAAGCAGAACACTCCCTTTCTTTATTGAGAAGGATCAAGACGTATATGCGATCTACAATGACAGAAGAACGTTTTTCTGATCTAGGGATTATTGCTACTACAAGGAACAAATACCTGTGGATGATATTTGCCATGCATTTGTGCAGGCACATCCGAGAAGGATGTTTGAAGCGTCACTTTTTACTGACTAACTACTGTTAAATCAATTAATTTATCATTATATATGTGTACATATATTTTCGTTGTTTTACTATAGCAGTTGTTAACATAATTATGAGTACTATGAGATGCATCTCAAATTGTGGTGAATTTTCAGATAGTTAAACTGTGGGGAATTATCAGTTTTGTGTTCTGAATGGGAGGCCTTATGGCCAATGATCCATTCGATACCTGTATGATCTACAACCCCTCCTTGTTAAAATTCTTGGATCCGGCCCTGTTGGTCATACTTTGGTGGAGTTGAAGAGCTTGGCAATGGAGTTCAATTTCTTGCTTATGAAGGTCTTTCTCTTGTTGTCTTTTCCCTTCTCTTCTTTCTCTATCTATTTGTAGTCATTCTGCCTCTCTGGCCTCTTGACGGGTTACATCTGCTAGTCTTTTTTCTCTTGTTTGGGTTTCTAACTGCATCTGCTGATACATTAGGCAAATGTTGTCATCCACAGAGGCTGGGTTAATAGTGGTCTTGTCGTGGGTCGGATGTTTGGTGGGGGTTGGGTCTTTGGTCTCAGAATTGTCAGATATTCTCGCAAGGATGTATCCTCTAGAGATCTCTTTCTTGGTTTTAGCTCATGTGTCTCTGGTAGTCATGGTTGGTGCTGGCATAGGGTGGGGAAATCCTTGTTGGGAAAGTAAATATAAGGGTTAGAGTGGAGTAAGTTCGGCAGTGGTGTCAAAGGCCTCTCGATCAGTCTTCTCTTTGGTGAGGGTTGTTTCTGAAGCTGCCACCAGATGTGAAGAATGGAGACCTTATACTGCAGATCTGTCCTCATTAGGGTGTGGATGTAGTACTTGAAGGGTAGCTCATGCAATACTTGTAGAGGTAGGTCCAACAAAACTTATATTTATGAGCCCGTCAGTCCCTTTAATAGCGCTGGCTGGCTCCCGCACATAAATGACTAAATAAGGAAATGATATCAACATGACCAATGAGATTACAGATTATTCTTGAGTTCTACCTAATAATTTATGGTTACATAATCTATTGCCCAATGATTGTGTGCATGTGAGATTTGTGTTTCCAAGATAAATCTATTGTGTTCATCCTTTAATCAGGCCATCAGTGGAGGTGTGGTCTTAGGGGATATGGTCCCTGACAGTGTTTATGTAAAATAATATTGAACCTTGTATTACCAATCTAATGTATAATGCTTGAGAGGCAAGAGGGGCTTATTATCATATTTTAGCTCTATCTAGTAAGTTAATAACACATTGAAATTTTTTTTTTCCAATTGAAAATCAATCGTAACTGCTTCATTGCTAGCTAGCACTTTGTGTCATCCACCAATGAAAACTCTCTTAGACTCAGGTAAATGTTCTACACTCCATTTTTTCATGTTTCTAAAAGGGAAGAAGTGCCATAAAAGTATGCCATTATATAAACCTTGAAGATTGCCTTTGAAATCAAGAAGCTTAAAAAGGACACTAAAGGGGACACTAAAACATGACACACTATAATGGAGTGCTTGAGATAACTGAAGAAAGGTATAGGTATAAACCTCATCTGTAGCTACTACTACTGCATTGTATTAGGCATGATCACAAGAAAGAAATCTACTAACTTTATAAGCACACAGCTTCGGTTAGCTTAAGCTATACAACTTACTTTGTTATGGGTTTCCAATACCTACAGTTCTCGATCTTTAGTGCTGTGAGAAAGCTATAGCTACAAACCACAGCTGAGCCAGCAGTTGCACCAGTCTGGGATGAGACTAAAGAGTAATTCTACAGATGAAAAACAATAATGCGACTTGCTCCAGCACTCCCCAAAAGACACCACATATTTAGTGTTGTCTAGCTGTGGAGGAGCGATAAATTTGGAAATAGTTATGTGGTTTGTTGCATGCATGAGTATGCTAAAACCGAGGTGGTATGCACAGCTGCAGATTACAAATGTTTGATTTGCCAGAATGGATAAAGAAAATAGACTTCAGAAAAGGAGAGAGAGAGAGAAATTTCAAAGCCTGCTTTTGAAACCCCTCATTTAATAAGAACCCAGGAATCCGTCCCATTGGGTTTGGTGAGTTTCCAAGGAGAATAATTGTCAAAGCCATTGTATCCATCAGTAAGGGATTTTAACAGGCTATTGATGACAGTGGAGCTATGTGTTTGATAAATAGCATAGATTGAGGCAGGTGTACAGTCTATGAGGATACAATTTGAGCAGAAGGAGTCTGAAGCCATTTTGTTAGTGCATGTGAGCAATACTCTGAACCTTCTAGTAGTATTTACAAAATGTTATGAGTGAAAAATTCTTATTAACACCTATGGACAATAGATGAGCTCTTTGTTGATGGGGATATTTTATTCTCCACAGAGGGGACTACACAAGGTAACCCTCTTATCATGCTTGTTTATACTATTGCTACTCTCCCTCTCATAAAAAATCTGGACAATACAAATGTCTGCCAAATATGGGATTGGAAAATTAGAACTTCTTCATAACTGGTGGGTAAAAGATCTACAGTTTAGATCCTGGCTATGGCTACTTCCCAATATGAACAAAACCTAGCTTACAACAAAAGAAAAACACCCTGAAGCTGCTCTCAAAGCATTTGTTTGGATGGATGTGAGGATGGTAAAAACCACACCACTAGATGATGATGCCTGAGATGTGATTTTTCTTCATCCCATTTAATATCATTCTGGTTCAGTGACTGTGGAGCATGATTCTCAGTTCAACATACAATGTCATTCCCAAGAGGAGAGAGTTTCCCTCAATAAGACATAAAGAAATAAGGGATATGATGGCTAATCTGTTTTTAGAGGTGTGCAATGATATGTCAGGCTTATTATAGCAACTTACTGGTGAAAATTCCACAGTTATAATGTAGAGGATGTCACATGATTGGACATTGCGGTTAATGAATTTTGGGGTGGGAAACACGAAAAAACAATCCTCGATGTTAATCTTTTTAATCCACTTATATTCCCATCCAAAAGAAATACCACCCTCTCCTACCCATTAGAGAAAGCATTAAAAAATCAAGAAAAGGGATTAATAATAACCGAGTAAGGCAGATAGAATATGCTTCACTCACCCCATTTATTCTCTCGCTTACAGAGCTGGCAACCATTCCTACAGTACAATGTATTGGCTCCACTGCAGACTAACTTACTCTTTTCTCTGTTCAGTGTTTCAGTGCATCACATTTCAACTGTGCTAACCACTACAAATCGGTTCCTCCAATTGATACAAAGTTGCATTTGTCACCAGCTAATATTTAAATCATATGAAAGTCATAATGTCAACTCGTGGCCTAATTTATTTGTTTATTTATGTTTGTTTGTGTGTACATATAATTTTTGGGAATAAAATATTCTATGTAGCTATGTAATCACCGCACATTCACCAGTGCAAAATAGGAAGGGGACTCATGTCTTAAATAATACAGGCTTAATATATTGATCAATGAAAACACTTAGCTGCAAGGAAGGACTGGTTTCACAGGCAAGTGAATTTTGATGCTGCTTATGCAGGAAACAGAACTCTGCCTATAAAGAACCCAACATGGTTCAATATGCCTTGGGTTCACACTATGGAGGAAGACACAACTATGAATATCTGAAAATACTTATTTGAAATCTTAACAGAAATAGCTAGATTTTAGAATGATGTGTGTGTGCAAGAGAAAGAATGAAATGGAGTGAAAAATAATGTTACCGTTACCATTTATTATCCTAATCTAAAATACTTGAGAGGAGAGAAGGGAGGCAGATGCATGAGGATTTGGACATTAAAGTTTAAAATTAGAACTAGAATCAACTCGAATGAGCAGAATTTATTTTAAAATACATGTTCTTATGGTGCTGAGGAAGGTTGTACCAGAATACTGCTTAATCCCAGAGAAGAAGTGTCTGAGTATTTGCATTCCACCACTTGATGAAATTTTCAGCAAAACCATTACTGACAGTGTGTCAACTCTTACTTCAGTTTCATAAAAGAAAAGCAGTAAGACAATCAACATTCTATGCTGTTGGCTGCATATTATAATATGCTTTCCATGGATAAAAGATAAGTATAGCTTTGAATGCTCCCAGAAGTTCCTTGCTTCCACACAACTTCTGCTAAAGGTATCTATTGGAGGTTTGAATAATTCATGAATGGATGATTTGGTGTAGGATTGTGGCTACCATGTGGAAATATTATAAGAAATTCCTTCAAAATTAGGCTGTTTTCTAAATGTATTGCAATTATTATGTTATTGATTCGTTCATAGAGCTTGAAGACGATCCCCTTAATGGAAGTGAGTGGCCTTGAGAAAGTGATAATGAACCTGGTTTAATGTGGGAGAAAAAGCAAGCCATATCCAAGGACTGGATTTGTGGAGCATGGCTTTGTATGCCATGGAAGCATATAAATTGAAAGAATCTTTGTCCAGCAAATCCCTGTATTTATTTAATGGGATTCCAGCTCAACTATACCATTTGACCACCTTATAGGGGGAATGATACAATTTTTTTAAAGTGTTATAAAAACTTGTGTTACCGACTTTAGAGCTCCATAGTTTCTGTACACATCATTCCATGACCACTTATACTGTTTTAGTACTTCATGAAACATTTATCCTGTAGAGTTAATTATACAGGAAACAAGGTTTAAAACTCCCAGAATTCAAGGTTGATTGCCCTTAGCACAAGTCCATTATAAAGCCCTACAATGCTTGCTGCCTTAGAGAGAAGGAATCTCTTAAAAACGAAGTGGAAAAGCGAGGGACAAAGTATTGGTGGCTAGGGCTAGTAACAGGTTCTCTGTGTTTTGCACAGGTTGCAATGGCGACTTCTTTTGTAGCTGCATCAATAATTATGGTGAAATGTCACCGTGAATCTGTGTTAAAAAATTGTGACATTCTGTTATCATTATCATTGTCATAATAAAAAATCAAGTGTAATTTTAATTATGCTCAATGGCAGTTTATACATCTACCCAGTCTCAAAGCATAAATCAAATTTTTGCATGTTTGAAAACTACAGCTTGTAAAAACAACAACAAGAGAATATCATGAAATATGAAGGGTCCGCTCAAGGAAAGATGCTCTGCCAGGTTAATAGCTAGGTATATATGCAGCTCCCAATAATATTTCTTTTATTATCATTATGAACAGGATTGATTTGTGAACAATGCCAATGGCTCTGGGGTCACCCTCGCTAGCAAACTGCATTAAGGGAGCTCTAATGTAGTTCATTCGAAATTTTGCCAAGGTGAATATTTGTGAGCAATTTTTGCCAATTTAAAATATGCATGCACTAGTATATTTTTAGCAGATGATGCGAAGTGACTTGCCCTTTCAAGCAACGGTGGTTTCGAGCAATGTGGAAGAGCACCAAACTTTAATGGCTTTATTCTTGACCATGACCCCTATTCTTCATACAATTTCATACAAATCTATCCATTTTTTTTGAGAAAATGTACTTGGTGACTAGTCTGGTGCAGCAGCATCCCCACATGCTAATTGTGGAGAGGTGATCTGCTGAAACATTTAGTTGGTTTTGTTAACACTGTTAAAATATTATAGTCCAATCAAATGACCATGCACTAAAACTCGCAATAATTACTATTCAGCAATATGAGTAAGACAGAGACTTCTAGCTCTATGGCTGTGGTTAAGGAGGTAGTTAGACTGATAGCTGCAGAGTTATATAGAAATAATGCTACTATTAAGCTCAGTTACACACAGATAAAACTTGAGCAAGAGAAAAATTTTAAGGCTTTTATTTCTGGAAGGGATGTCTTTAGTATTCTTCTTGCTGGATTTGGTAAGAGCATGTACTCTGCCTATTTTCCCCTGATCTTTGATGAGCTACTGTCAACTGATAAGACATCAGTGGTCTATTGACAGCTATAATGAAAGACCAGGTAAGAGTACTACATGACAAATAAATCGCTGCAATATTTGTGACCTAGATTTTGCAGAATATTCAGGTTCATAACTTCATCCCTATGGGCTTGTCTTGTTATGTGTATAACATACAAGAGCACTGTAGGCACAGAGATAAGAAGTGAAGTTGCAAATGATATCCATTGGCTTGTCTACATAGCTAACTACATAACATAGCAACCAACAAATTGGGAACAGGGGTGTACACGGCAGCAAAGTTCAAGTCTCTGATTCTAATAACTAAAGTGTGGAATAACTTGGAATGTATGGACAATGTTGTCGGATATTTTCTTTCATATAGTAATGTAACAAAGATATGCTGAAAAGCAGTTCTGACTGATAGGTTGTCCATGTGTAGATAACTCACTCCAATGGCATTCTTGTCAATTATTTTCCATAACTCGGTAATGTTCCTGTCCCTTCATATCTGCTCTGCTGATTGCCTTTTTTTGTCAGATTATTAATTTGTCATGGCATGTAGCTATAATTATACAAGTAAAATTGTGCATTGGATTGTGTGACTCTGCCAGACTATTTGGCAGAAGAAATATCTCTAATTGGTTAGTCTACAGTATTCTTAAGTAGGAGTTTGAAATGAGATATTATTAAAATATATATCTGTGTTGCTATATATCCAGTGTGGGAACACTGCAGCTGTGTTAGTAGGTTCTAGCTGGTCGATTCAATAGCAGTGACTATATTTATTTTTGTTTTTGTAAGTTATTATTTATTCCTATTTATTAATTTATTTGTTAATTCATAATATACTTATTATCAACGATATGTATTGGAAGGATTTGTCAAGAAAGGAGAAATAAAATAACCATTTACCTATTAATGACAGAAACTACTTAAAAATATCTAGCATTCATTATTGTAATAGCTTCTACATTAGTAAATTCACATTCTTTGTACCACTAGAATTCAACATAATCCTCTTAGCTTAGAAAGAAACATAAGCGGGAGGGGGTTACTATTTACATACACCAACAAACTCAATTCTCAATGTATTCGTAGTAACTTTGTTCTGTGGTTGCAGGAGGAGGCCTCTGGGAAATGTACTCCAAAGTAGAGACATGTCCATATGCCACACACTCCTCCATCTCAACTGCTGGACTGTTGTTTTCAAGAAGAAGAAGAAGAAAAATCCTTGACATTATAAATATGTCAACAAAGTCTTACTTTTTAGTTGAAGCTTGTCCATATACTACACACTCCTCCATCTCCACTGCAGGACAGTTGTTTTCAAGAAGAAGAAGAAGAAAAATCCTTGACATTATAAATATGTTAACAAAGTCTTACTTTATAGTTGTGGCTTGTCCATATGCTACACACTCCTCCATCTCCACTGCTGCACTGTTATATACATGAAATAACTTTCACATCGAATTTTATGTTTGCAAATTCTGTTGACAATCCTCCATATGCTGCTCACTCCTCTGTCTTTATTTCTGGTCTATTTAGAAAGAAAATACAAGTATTTCATGTCATAGTATACCATAATTAAATACATACATCATGTCTTAGTTATACACAATTGACACTTGTTCATGAGCTGCATTCCTCATTGTTGTTGATGTGTTTAAGAAAATGTACTTGATATTGTAGATGAAATTAACCATCAACCAACTTTTACTTTTTACATTATATTGCACACAAAACACATTTTTGTTCAGATTTTAAGGTCCATCCTTTTAGCAATTACTAATTGAGCAATGGTCGGTCATGACTCACTAAGTTTGCAATAACATCTTGTGGTCATATTTCAGAAATGTTTGTTGGTTGTTAGTCTAAACTAGACAAGCTTGAAATTGTTAATTTAGTGTACATGATTTTTAAGTAATCTGACCATTCATGTACAGTCTGTCGTGTGGTCCTAAAACTATTATTATTGAATACAAGTCATGCAATGGAAAGAGAGAAAGATGGTTCATTAAAGCACCATGAGGTGCACTAGCACTCTTATATTGGCACCAAAGCACCATACACACACATACATAAAGAAAATCATAAAACTCATTTCAGCAGCAATTTAACATCCTAAACAGTAGCAATTTTACCTCCCCCCAAACTTCCATTGTTCCTTGAAACCTTTGTGAAGGAAGTAAACTGGCAGCTCCAAAACTCATTATAAACCTTGAAATTTGGTCTTCAAGGTATATATCTTTTCTTCTAACCCCCATAACTTGAATACAGTAGACCATCACTAATCCGAATAGCCTGGGGATCTGAGTAGTTCGGATTAGTGAAATTTTCGGATTAGTGAAATGTATGAATATCATTATATTGAACTATGAATTTGTTTATTTTTTGCAGGTGTGGGTTGAATACTGGGTGGTGGGAGTACAAGTTATCTTTAATCATTATTTTCCCTTCCCATCCTCATTCTTTTAGCAGATCTCCAGAATCCATCTTTCTTTACATCCTCGCAACTCGCTGCCCTTCTTCTTTATGTCTGACATAGTGGAGACACCTACTCCATATTGTTCAGATAGGTTGGATTCCAGTAATTAAAGAAAGTATCAAGATCGTTTGCTCCACATGATTCATTTGTAATGTCCATCAGACTAAGATTGTGTGTGTTGAATGGCAACCTAGGTCTGTCTGTGGGATAATCAAGTGATGAGGAAAAAGAAGACATCTCTTCATACTTGGGGACAGCAATGTTTAACTGAACACAGTTGTGTCGTGTAGATCCGGGCCTAGGTACATTCTACCAAGGCGAACATTGCTGTTCTCTCCAGTTTTATGAATGGTGAGGAGAATAACATCGAGGAAGAAAGCTCTGAGAGTTATCATATTATAAGAATTCTTAGCTACTTCTTCCTGGGTAGTTGGTGGGTGTATAATACATGTATAGAGTCTTCCTGGGTGGCTGGATGATAATGCTCATAGGAGGATCAGAGTCAAGTATGCAGTAACAATCTATGGTATATTATCACTTGGTCATACAAACCGCAGCTTAGGTTGAAAAGTATCCTGCACATAGCCACATTATTTCCAGTACAATAATGTAGTGGTTAGTTTCCATGATAACCAAACTTTACCACAATGTGTATCTAACAAACTCGTACGAGGACATACGATATGGTTGCTATGAGTTCGTTGGTGCTGTGAATTAATACTAGTTCATGTGAAATCAGATTTCATATAATTCTCTCCTAAATCCAGGCATGAAAGAATTAACATTATGTTAAGAAAGCAAACATTGAAGTTAGGTGGCTACGGCTGTGACATTCAGCGAATGGTAAATAATAACCTGTTGTCAAGCAAGTAAAAGAAAGCACAAACCATCACATGCCCACAAGTGTTTTTATTATTTTACTAGCAGAGGCACCCGGCATTGCCCAGATCAAAAAGAGAAGTGATGCAAGTACCGATTGCACATCATACATTGGTAGTCTGTTTGGATGTGACGCCAGCTAGAAGATTCCTAACAAGCTGGTTCTGTCAACTGTATCCAGTAGCTGTGTTCATTAGAGGCTCTTCAAGAAGCAGAGTTTAGGCACCAGCAGCTCGGCTCTCCAAGAAGCAGAGTTTGTTTGGACTCCAAGTAGCTTGGCTCTCAATGAAGCCAGGGTCAGGCATCATGTCGCTGATCTCCCTATGAATAGTTACATAGCATCTGGGATCCCCATGAAACAGGGCCTAGGAATCCAGTACATGGGTTTCCCATTATGCAGAGCATGGGCATCCATTAGCTGGATACTTAGGCGCACCAGTACCTTAGGTAACCATGAAGCAAGAAGTAAGCACATAGGAGTTGTGCTCCCTAGGCACCCAGTATATGGGTTTTCATGAATTTATCATTATGGCTACTCAATTAAATTCTTTCTTAGAGTTTGGTAGAACCCTATCGAAGGTGTGTTTTTCCAATACTCTAGGCAGTTTTTGTTTGCAAACTATTTGCATTAGGTGAGCTCTCCAGTAGTTTATTTGGCAATGGTCCCACATTGCGTTATGTTATGTGTCTATCAACAGGAACATGATTTTAACCTGCTTGACTTGTATATCAGCTCCAACAACCCTGTCATCTCACTAACAATTCACATAATAATTATCTTTGGTCAGGACAGGTCCTTCAGGTGGTCCTGAGAGGAGTTCAAACCTTGTCGAATTAAATCACAGATTTTGATATGCACAGTTGATATGCTCTCTCAATCACAGCACACATACTCCTGCCTGGTCATGCCAGTTTCATCTAACATAATGTTTAGCTCGAATACTGTCTTACAATCCTCATTAACTGTGCAATCAACTATGGTGTCCAGAAATGCACACGTGGAAAAACATTTCTCAAAAGTCATGGGAGCCACTGCATTTTATGAATTTTTAACCACTTGTAACTCGGATGCACAAGTACATGGCAAAGAGATTTTTACCTACAATGGCTTCAAGAATTCCAGCATTGCAAGGCTGCAATCTAAAGGGGTGTTGGTAGGAAGAAATACTAGTTTAACATTTGGTCTGACAACATCTGAGCCGGCAGTGGAGTTGTCTATAAAGAGTAACATCAGTCTGCCCTCCACTATGTCAAACTTTTCTACAACATATAATTCGCAATCCATGCTCTTATGTTTGAAGTGTAGATAGCTGAAGACAGAGGTAACTAGCAAAACTCCTGAGGCAACAAAGGCTTGCATTATGTCCTATCACAGTCGGGTAAGTTTTTCTAAATGGCAGAATAAGCAATGACTCCTTTCTGTCACTGAAGCTGATGATGAGCTCTGTCAACTTCAATCCTCACTTCATGCATTAACAATAAAGATAAAAACAAGGAAGCTGAAACAGCATTTGCAGTTGATGCTCTCCTTGCTCACTGAATAGCTAACTATAGCTAAAATTACTATCAAAGCCTTCTTCATGCTGGTAATCATCTCGATCCAAATCATCAGCTCAAGCGAGAATGCTAGGCATACTCGAATTTAAGTCAGGAGCAAAAACTCGGCTCACCGATAGCCGGGCTTCACATTTATCTGGCAAAGATAAGAGAAGATGCCATGACCTTCTGTATCACTCTCAAGTATTCCTAAGTCATCATCCAGAACCCGAGAAAGCTTATCCTCCAGAATTAGTCAACTGGATATCTTCACTACTATGAAACAGATGTACGAATTCTGCAATCAGTATTTTTCAATATTCCCCCCCCCCCCCCCACCCTCACCTACCCACTTCCCCAGTTACTGAATACTTATGACCTCATTGAGTAGGCATGTAATAAAAGAATTTTGCTATTTTGACTACTATATTGTATCTTAGAACTCTATGAACGATTTTTTTAATGTTCTTTCAAATTTACTTAACATCTTTTGGCATATATATAAATTATAATGCTTAACTGGTGAGTTAAATTAATTACACAAGTGTGTGCCATTCTACATGCATCATCTGCAATTTACTGCAGAAATGTTTATGGTTTACAATTTAATAATCCTAAAATTGTATAATTTTGGTGGTGTTTGGTCTTACAAAAGATGTGCTCTCACTAGAAGTGAGTTCATATGCATCTGTACATGGAAAATTTTGTCTCTCCTAAGAGGTGGACTTGCACATGGGTCTCCCAAAAGAGGGACTACTGTATTACAATAGTACTAAAGATAACATCCACATTATATATATTCTAAGGTGACTAAGAGACCATTACATATGCCTAATCAATCATGGTGCTGTTCATAACAAAAAATATATACTTTCAGACTCTAGATGTGAAATTTGGAGTTTATCTTAAGAAAACATTACCTGACCTGTTTTATACTTCAGTTTCCTTTGTCTGCAAAGCATGAAGAAGAGAATAGCATTAGGATCAGAATGACTGCAACAATGGCACCAATCAATCCACCTAGAAAAACACTTGAAGACAAACCTAATATCACAAAATAAAACTTTAAAAAGTGTTTTGTATTTAAAGGAGCCAGCACACATTATTATATTGTATCCAAATGATTAGCTCAAAGGTAAAAAGGAATATGCAAAAAAATCTTTCTGAGCTTGATACTATGAGCTTCCATTTTCATACCAACAGAAAGTTGGACTCCAATCGACTTGCTCCGAGATAAGCTGCCACAAAAGCAGTAGGCAAATATTTTTTGGTGCTAATTCAGTTAGAGTTGTTGGATTATTAGATCATGAATATCTTTAGAGCACTTATACTAGCTGTGCGATAGCTCTTTCAAACAAATATGTGAATCCTAACCTAAATCCAAATAGTTAATGATTACAATATACAAAACATTGTGGATCAAGCATGACTGGAGTCCCAATGTTGTTTAATTTACCTGCTAATCATGTGTAGTACTGTAAGTAGTTGTTGTTGATGTTCTTGTGGTACACATCTGGCATTCAGTACCTATGTCACACGATGGATCAGCACAGACTCTGTTGCCCATAGCATCATGGATATACACTCCAACTTCAGAACAGAATGTGGAGCACTGTGTTCCATAGTAGTTCTCACTGCATTGAGTATCGAAGCTGAGGTCAAATTGACTGCAAGAATCTATCAACAGCAAGACGTTTTCGTATTACATTCTTGAAATTATACAGCAAAATTGTAATCGTTCCTGCAGAATAGAAAGAAGGGAGAGGTATGGAGTAAAAGATACCAATTTAAGGACCAAATAATACCAACCAGCAATGCGGTTGGTAGTATATATACATGCAATTGTTTCGACATCTATCATTAGGTAGCAAAGTATTATATATAGGAAGGTCTCTGTGAGAAAATCATTACCAGCCTGAAGAAGACTAAGGTACCAGTTAGATAAAATGACTAAACTCTTGGTCTAAATGCTAGCATTAAAGATAAACAAAAATTATTTCAAATATTGAACTGACTGATAGAGTCCTCAAGTCATGAAAAGGGTACCTTTGATGCTTGTGGTTACTAAGTTCCATGATTTTAAATAAAACTCAGGCACACATTTACATCATGTAATTTTTTATTTTCAGCTCTATAGAGTTAAAAGTGGGTCAATGGTTTGCTAAATATGCCAAAGAGGATGTTAAATATATAAAAGAGGATGATTGATTGTTAGTTTAACCATTATAGAATTTCAGTTTACATCTTGGTTGAGATTAAAGGAGCTTTAGAGGTTAGGAGCTTTGTGGGTTACTTTTCATGGCTTGGACACTTCAAATTTTGGATCGGGTTAATCCCTTGGGTGCACATGCACCACAGAGTGTATAGGGTAGATCCAGGAATTAAAAAGGGGAGGGGGCTAATATGGAACACATTGTCCGGAAAGTCGCCACATGTGTCAATAATGGTTGCAAAATAAGATGCATGCCAAAGCTTGACAGGTTTTAGAAATATGTACAATAATATAGACTCAAAATATTATGAAGGTTAAGTACAAAAAATATTGTGTTACAGCTACATGCGTCGGGGATGACATCGAGCAAATTCCGTGTCAACTTCTTCAGGAGTAAGGTGTATATCCTGATGATGGTAGAGCATTGCTAACCCATTCAGTCTTTCTTGCCCCATGGTGCTACAGAGTGGTCTTTTTATCAATCTTAGAATGCTACTAGATCGTTCACATTCACAGCTGGTCACAGGAAGTGAAGCCATGATGTGCAGAAGTATGTTAATGTTAGGGGGAAAATCCTTTTCTGTATGTGAAGGGCTTTTTGGGGGGTATCTAGTTCAGAGGCCAGCTGAGTCTGACCTTGCCACTTTTGTTTCAACATGTCAAACTCAAAATCAAAAGCTGATGGAAGTGGTAAATCATCTTCATAGAACCCCAAAAGAAAATCAATTGAGTGTGACACTGTGGATCCTCCACTAGTGTTTGCTGAAGGAAGTAATAGCCTGAACTCAGCAATATGAGATGAAGCTTCATCAAACCTGGTGTCAAGCTCAGTGATCAGGTGGTCCAGCAAGGGAATTGTGAGGTTTAGACAGAAATAATCACTGCAATTCTATGTCTGGATATTTGCAGTCTATTAGCTATACATGGTCTGGACTCCTTCACACCAACACTTCCAGCCATTTTAAGAGCTCTTGTGTAGATTCGACTATGAAATGAATTCACATTTCACCTTGACCCATGAATAACATCCTTTACATTCTTTAGTTCAGGATAGGCATATGCTACATCCACGTAAGGTCCAGAAGCTTCACACTCACCCCTCAAAAATAAGCCAAACGCTATGTGTAGCTTCTAAAGCCACAATAAAAACAAAACTTAGACAGAGCCAGTTGGAGTGATTGAGCTTCAGATCGGGAATTTCGATTCCATTCGGTTGTTGAACTGTTAGCAATAGCCTCTAAACAACTGACTACTGGCAATAGCAAGTCAGAAAAAAATTGTAAGGCTTCATGATGCTCTATCTATCTGGTTTGGCACATCTCTTTCAATTTTTTTCCGTTTCTCACCATCCATGATGTCATCAATCCATGCTTCTGGTTCTAGCTGTCTCTTAGGTGAGTTTTCAAAGAAGCATGCTACTTTGTCAGCAGTTTGCATCACATTATTTACTTCTTGAATACTGCAACATTTTATTACACAAAGATTCAATCTGTGTGCAGCATAATGGGTATATACTGCCTTTGGATATTGGTTGGTGATATGTGCAGCTGCAACTTTTGACTTCCCTGCCATAGCACCTGCTCCATCATAAGCTTGGCCTCGAAGAAATTGTGGCTCCAACTGCCATGTAGTCAGCTGCTGCAGCAGATTACTAGTATTGCCTCACCTGTGACACACAATGTACACTCATAAAAACCAAGGAACTTTTCTTGTGGAATTTAACCATCAAACAAATGGAATACATATGGAGAGCTATGCTGAAACAGTAACCTCATCAGCTATAACAGAATAGAACTTAATTTCTCTGATTTTTTGTAAAAAATTATTGTGAATAATATTCGCATATCATTTGATTTTGTATTTCTTTACTGGTTGCATTACAATCACATGTATGCAGATGTTCTCTGAGAACTTCATCACCAGCATCGATGCAAAAAATCAACAAGGATAGGAAGTTGCCTCGTCTCACTGAAGTTTCAGATTCTATTTGAAGCCCATCTTCATGATGTCCTCTAAAAGCAAATGCTTGTCTCCCCACCAAAATGACAGTTGAAGCTATGGAACGGAGATTTAAAAGATTTCAAGCAATAATTTCAGCTTGGCTTGAATTAATTTGTTAACCAATGGAATCCACTTTGTTCTCCCAAATGCCATTGCTTTCTCCATAGCTAGATGATGGGATTTCCTACTCATAGAAAGTAAATGATCATTGAACTTCTCAATTGCATTCTTAAAATTTGTCAGAGGCCTATTGACCAGAAGTCCTAACTCTTTTACGGATGCTTCACATTGACCAAATAGTATACAAAACAAGCCATCTTGTGACCGAGAATATGTTAGGCCTTTGTCCTTGTCCAGCCAACTATTTTGAAACTGCCATTTCTGAGCTTTGAAGATACATGTGGGGAATTGAAATCCTTCGGTTGGAATAAAATGCTTTTTTGAGAAGAAACAATTTCTCATTATTGCTGAGGTTTCTCAGGGATTTAAGGTGTACTACCTGGCCTAACCCACATGTACATCAGGATGAATTTCACTTGAATCTGAAGTCAAAACACCACTGCTTCCTCCTATACCAGTCTCTTCAACATCAAAAACTGAAGCCAAAACACCACTGCTTCCTCCTATCAGTCTCTTCAACATCAACAACTGAAGCAAAACACCACCGCTTCCTCCTATACCACTCTCTCCAACATCAACAATAGAATTGGTACATGTGCCATCGCTATCCTTGCTGCTACTCACTAACACAACTGCACTGCTTTTAGCACAAGCTATGAGAGAGTTAGACTGGTCATCTTCTGATAAAGAATCAGCACCACTCCAGGCTGAATGGGATGTATGAAGCAGAGAGGCAGTGCTAGAACTGCCACCAGGTAGTACTGAGGTTCCAGAACTAAAGTAAACAATAAATCAATCTGGTCATGTTGCATCACTCTGTCTCATGGGTAATAAACTTAGCTATAGCTTACTTCTTGCTAGAAAAATATTGGCGTAGATCCATGGTATTGGTCATTCACTTAACAGGAGGTTGTCTTTAGATAGAGGCCCTTTTAGACATGATCTGACTCAACTGGTGTAAGATGCACTGACACAGCTCATAGCAAAGAGTTTGAAGGGTAGAAACTAAAGGTCTGGCCTATATTACCTCAAACACTTGTACTCCTCATTTTCTCATTTTGTGCTAAGTGTTGATCAGGACATTTGCTAATGCCTGTTATATTTTACCTCCCTTATGAATGTTATTATGCTAAAAAACAAATACTAGAAGAAAAAATCATAATGATTATCATTAACTTAGAGGGAGAGGGGGGGGGGGGAGAAGTTCAGCCCCCAAAGCCCCCACCGCTGGATAAGCCCCTTGAGTGTCATAGAAATTGACACTGTTGGCCATTTTTTTAACTAATATATTTACCTGGCATGCATTTTTTGCATTCCCTAGCTAGACAAAAAAAATTAGTAGCTCGGAATAACATAGGAGGTCAATACCTGGAAGGGGGAGGGGAAGGGAGGCATGAAAGTACAAAATAATTCATATAGGCAGAATTACCAACAACTATGCTAGCTACGTTACCTAATATAATCTATTTTCTACCAAGGCTGCTTCTAACTTTAGAAAATCACCACCTTTGCTGAAATAGTAAGATTTTGCAGAGAAAAGTGTTGTCTTAGGCTGGTTCACTATTTATTTTGAGAAGCTGCAAAGGGGGTTGGGTATTGGATTAACACCTGGGGGGCCCTGTCTATTCATTCTCATTTTGTGCTTCTCTACTAGACATTTTCCCATCCTGGGAAATGCCTGGTACATCTGTTAGTATATATATTTATTTAATATATAATACTACAGAACAAATAAGGCTAACTATTTTCTTACTTGTCTCTTGCTTTGAATGTGTTTGGCTTTGATGTTCTTTCTTCACATTTTCCTACATCAATAAATATGTAAAGGAGTGAAAGTAATTACTACAACTGTAGAAGAGTATTTATATAGTAGTACAATCTAGAGATACACATATAGAGGCTATAGAGTACAATAATAGGTCACAAATAGATTACCATATGGACAAACTATTTCCACTCTAACAGCTAACGATTTATTTTCACTCATATATTCTAATTTTTATTATACTGATTAAACAGTGACAGTAAGCTAAACTGATAAAGTAACAGGTTGCTCTAGAAGACAGTAGTCCTTCTTTTGAGAGACCAACCTTAAATTTAATAGAAAATAATCATCCAAAAGGAGTGGGTTTGGGTAATATGCAGGCCAATGTAATATTATGTAGGTATAATATATATAATGAATACAATAAAATGTGCGTACCATTACAGAATTTCACTTTGTTCATTTCATGTGATCAGTTTGTTTTGCCATTGTGTCTTCTTTAGCATAGTTCCCTCTATTAGTTTAGCCTGCTTGACTAGTGTATCAGCTCCAACAACCCTGTCATCTCACGAGCAAGAATAAAATCTCACAATTTATTTGTTTGGTTGCAATTCTCACAAAAATCATCTTTGGTCAAGACAGGTCCTTCGGGTGATCCTGAGAGGAGCTCAAACCCTTGTTGAATTAAATCCCAGATTTTGATGTGCACAGCTGGTGTGCTGTCTCGATCACAGCACACATACTCCTGCCAGGTCATGACAGTTTCATCTAACATAATTTGTGTCTCAGATACTGCCTCATCATCCTTATTAACTGTGCAATCAACTAAGGTGTCCATAAATGCACCCGTGGAAAAACATTTCTCAATAGTTATGGGAGTCACTGCTTAACCACTTCTCACCGAGATGTGCAAATACATGGCAAAGAGACTTTTTCCTATAATGCTTCAATAATTCCAGTATTGCAATGCTGCAATCTAAAGATTATGTTGGAAGGAAGATATACTAGTTTAACATTTGGTCTGACAACATCTGGGTGGGCAGTCAAGTTGTCTATAAAGAGTAACATCAGTCTGCCCTCCACCATGATCTTGAAGATAAACTTTTCTCAAACATGTAATTTGTAATCCATGATCTTCTGTTTGAAGTGTAGATGACTGAAGACAGAGGTAATTAGCAAACCTCTTGAAGCAACAAAGACTTGCGTTATATCCTATCACAGTCGGTTAAATTTTTTTTTAATGGCAGAATAAGCCTTTCCGTCACTGAGGCTAATGATGAAGCTGTCAACTTCAATCCTCACTTCATGCATTAACAATAAAGATAAAAACAAGGAAGCTGAAACAGCCTTTGCAGTTGATGCTCTCCTTACTCACTGCATAGCTAAACTCACTATCAAAGCCTTCTTCATGCTGGTAATTATCTCGATCCAAATTATCATCTCAAATTTAAGGAGCGATAACTCCACTCAGTGAGAGCAAAGCTTCAGGGTCAAAAATTATCTGGCAAAGTTAAGAGAAGATGCCATCACCTTTTCAATCATTCTCAGGGATTCCCAAGTATGGGTCTACCAAAAGAAGGACTACTGTATTACCATATATAGTAGTAAAGATAACCTGCACATTATATTCTAAGGTAACTAATAAACCATTACATATGCCTACTCAATCATGGTGCTGTTCATAATTATATACCTTCAAACTCTAGATGTGAAATTTGGAGTCCATCTTGTTTTATACTTCAGTTTCCTTTGTCTGTAAACCACGAATAGGGAAATAGCAAGGATCATTGGGATCAGAATAACTGCAACAATTGCACCAATCATCACTCCACCAAGAAAAGAGAAACATAATAATACATCAATATTTAAATATGCAGAAATCTGTGTTTTGTATTTTAAGGAGCCAGCACACATTAGCACATTCTGGTTAGCTGAAAGTTAAAAAGGAATATGCTTAAAATCTCTCTGAGCTTGATACTATGAGCTTCCATTTTTATACCAACAGAAAGTTGCACTCCAATTGGCTTGCCCCAAGATGATCTGCCACAAAAGCTGTAGGCATTTTTTTGGCTAATTCAGTAGAGTTGTGGGATTATTTCATATACTAACTGTGCGATAGCTCTACCAAATAAGTGAATGCTATAACCTGAATCATAATATTATGTCTACAGTATACAAAACATTGTGGATCAGGCATGGTTGGATTCCCAATGGTTACCTTATTTACTTGTTAAATCATGTGTAGCAGTGGAGGTATTTGATGTTGAACAAATCTGGCATTCAGTACCTATGTCACAGGATGGATCAGCACAGACTCTGTTACCCATAGCATCACAGATATACACTCCAACTTCAAAACAGAATGCGGAGTTCTTACTGCACCAAGTCTCGAAGCTGAGATCAAATTCAATAATTTTGTGTATTCCATAGTAAGTTTTTCTTTCAATTGTGGTAGGTACTCCACCAAGATCAAGATTAATCAATAATCTATCAACAGCAAGACGTATTCATGAAACAATGTTGAAATCATACAGCACGATATAAAATTGTAATCATTCCTGCAGAATAGAAAGAAGGGAGAGGTACGGAGGAAAAGTAGCAATTTAAGGACCAAATATATAGTACAAACCAGCAATACTTTTGGTAGTATATATATGTTCAATTGTTTCAACATCTATCAATAAAACGTTCATTAGAGAGAGGACATGCAAAAGTTATAATTATATTTTGGACTCTATAGTTCATGAGTAAACTTCTATTTCTTTCCTTCCCTTAAGAATACTGTAGACTAACCAATTACAGATATTTCTCCTGCCAAATAGTCTGGTGTAATCACGAATCCAATGCACGAGTGGAGCTGTTGTCTGGTAAACCACCTAAGAATATCATGTAACCAACACTTACTGGCCCTACAGCACACACCTCAATTTCCTGTGTCCTAGCAAACTCGAGCCCAATTCGGCCGCATCGCATCCCGCCACCACAGTAAACGGAAGGAGAGTAAGCGGGTTCAATCCAAATTCTTGTCACCCACTGCACTTTCCTGCCTCCCGTTCAATCACTGTGGGACGAGTTGCTAGAGCTGCAGTGATTGCTAGAGCTGGAGTGATGACCATAGTCATAACTACTCGCTCCTCCGCTGCCTTGCTTGGTGCAGACTTCTTGATTTTCATATCTCTAGTAAGTGTGTAGACCAAATAATGCTCATGATATTTTGGTGTAGTTATAGCAAAGTGACCCAGAAACTTTAGTTACTGGTAGTAGATTAGTAGTATACATGCTATACTAATAGACATCAATATCTAGCATCACTACCCCCTGGATGGGCATAGTTGAGGCTAGTTTTGGGAGAAAATGAATGCCAAGTTAAGCTGCTCTGAATTCAGAGTTCCAAACTGGCAAGATATGGTAAATAGCCAGTTTGCTGTTATCTTTATGCCACTGCCACTGTCTTTAGCCTACACTAAAAGCAAGAACTTCAGACACTCCAACTTTTCAAAATAGAAATCCGGGACATTGACCACACCCAACATGAATATAATTATAAACTGATATATATGAAGAGTATCATTTTTACATAGAAAATCATTTTTGCATAGAAATGGTTGTGGCTTGTTTACATTTTGTAAGGAGTTCATCTGCATCAAAACAACGAGAATTGCTGTTAAACTTGACTGACATTAAGGAAACAATGGTATCCCAGGATCTCTAGTCCATCTGGACTTTTCTGAGTATAGAAAAGCCCTTCTCTGCATCAGCATTGGAGCAGGGTATGGTCAACAGACCAGCCATGAGACGGAACAAGTAACTTAACCTTAACTACCCAGCCAAAGTTTTGATCTGGCCCTCTCTCCACCAAAAAGAGCCAGCACAAGGCTTTTCTACAGTTTTGGTGATGTGGTATGTATCTGGTTTGGTAATGTCAGCTAGAGAAAGATTAAACAAGTGATTCAGAATCAGATAAACCAATCTGCGGAAGTCACCTCGCCAAATTCAAGACAGTATATAGCTGTTGAATAAGTGGATGTTTTGTCTAGCTGAAGAACACCAGGAGAGGATCCCAAAAGGAAACTTCTTTACCATTTTTGCAATGGTTGCCGGGTAGAAGTTGCATACTGCTGTCAAGAATGGCTTTGGATCTCTCTCTTCTTCAAATGCTGCAAGACAACCCCAAGTTTCAGTACCTATTCCTAGACTCTCATCTGAAACCTGACACTCCTCATCAAACTTGAGAAGTCTAAGGTTGTCACCAGCAGCAAGGTTAGTTTGAGCCATCAACAATTTTTTTGCATACTGCTTTACAAGTCGACTTAGCTCTTCATAAAATTTGCAGGTAGTATTTTCTGTTGACTTCTGGAATTGTGAACTATCCATTGAAGACAAGATGAAAGCTAAGAATTGAAGAATAAGCTTGGTGAGAGGATTATGTAGCCTACGAGTGATGCTAATTTCTTTCTCTGTCTGTTCATCACAGGATAGGAAGTAAGATATCAAACCTTCAAACTGATAGAGATATCTATGCACACATCGAAGCAGACTTAGCCATCGTGTGGGACAATGCTTTAAGATAGCCTTGGGTTCAGAATCAAAAAGGGAGCACCAATGGTCAACAAAAAGCAGACTTCTCTTGCTGCTATGATAAAAATAATAAAAAGCATCAACAAATAGCTGGTCTATATTCACTGGTAATGTGTGTAACCCAGCTATGATAGTGAGATCAGCCAAGTGGCAAATGCAACCAACTTCATAGATATGAGGCATCTCATTTTTTATGAGCTTTTGTACTCTATATCTTGCACCTTTCATGACATTGGCAGTGTCAGACATGAAAGCTAGGGCCTTGTTGATATCCAAACCATTCTTTTTCAAAGATTCTGTAAGAGTCTGGAAAATGCTTCTTGCAGTACCAATATTGACCACTGGAATATCCAGGAACCTTTCTTCTCTTCAGTGTCAAACATTCTTATGAGAATGATACAAGACTTATCAGTGTGACCATTTGGTTCGTCCAGCATGATGGAAAATAGTTTATTGACTTGTATGCAGTACTAGTAGTAAAATAGACTAGTACAGTACCAGCTAAGATGGTATATCTGGCGACGAGGATACATCTTGCAAAGAGGACTAACCCGCCAGCGAGAAGAGAGCATGAGGAAGATAGCTAATCTTGAAGGCTAATCTGAGTTGTAGTAAACAATACTGCTGAACAACATTAGTCTTGCTTCTGGACATGACTGTAAATGTGCAGCTTCTCTCTGCTGTCAAGCGAGGAAGGAATACCTATTTGATGTATGCTACTGCTTATGCCCATGAGAGTAGATTGGATCCTCTCTGTCCTCTGTGGTG
Source organism: Cladorhizidae sp. MBARI D1340-BT2 (assembly GCA_028752905.1). Classification (NCBI taxonomy): domain Eukaryota; kingdom Metazoa; phylum Porifera; class Demospongiae; order Poecilosclerida; family Cladorhizidae; species Cladorhizidae sp. MBARI D1340-BT2. The sequence continues at coordinate 32,467,045 of JAQNBH010000015.1, forward strand.
TTTTGGACAGAGTATCTAATACAAATATTACCTGATACATGAGAGACCATAAAATTGAAACAAGGTTGTCTGAGCGTGAATCATAAAACAGAAGGGGAAGAAAGTTCATGCAGTTGGCATATAGCATGAAACAAGTTGCTTGTGATGTCAAGGGACATCTGCGGACATAGTCAACAAATAATTGACTGTTAGTGCCTATTTATATATTATTTCTAGCTTCCATGCCTAGGCCACTAGTAGCTCCTCTCTTTCTCCTAGCAGAGTACTGTCCTTAGGCCATGAGATGAGGCACCTGCTGAGACTTTCATTCTGACCTTTGGGTTATAGAGACGGTAAGAATGGTTAGTTTAGTGATCTCTTTCTTGACGTGTGGAAATATTTGCTCCTATGCAACTCCCCATATTCATAACCTCTTACAGCTCATAACCTCACAGAGCAGTTGCTCAAGCTCAGCAAGTCTTCTGAAGAACTGGTTGACCATTCCGGTAAACCTGTTAATGATTGTAGCTAGTATTTTAAGAATTACAGACAGATCAGCTAGAACACCCTTAACATTAATCCGATGTCCCACAAATTGATGGATTTCTGGTATTTCTCCTAATTTAATGTTACTCCAGCTACTATGAGTCACTCGAGTATGGTAATCAGATGTTAGGTTGGGGCTTCTCCAAAGATGATGATATCATCAATAATGCGGAGGACTACAAGAAGGTCCTCTGGAATCTGGTGCATTCTCTTTAGAAATAGCTAGCTTTTTTTAAATGCTTCAAGAAAAAGATGGTGATGAAAGTAGTTAGGTTGGGGCTTCTCCAAAGAAGATATTATCATCAATAATGCAGAAGACTCCAGGAAGGTCCTTCAGAATGTGGTGCATTCTGTTTTGGAATAGCTCTACTGGGGTAGAAACTCCCAACCACTAGCTTTTTGAAAATGTATCAAGCAAAAGGGGGTTATGAAGGTAGTTAATGGTCAGAACTCCTTCTCCATGGGCATTTGCAAAAACTTGAGTTGACTTCAAGCCTAATGAAAATTATTACTCCTGTCAATTGCATGAAAGTGTCATCTACTTTCAGAATTTGGTGAGTTTCTCTCAAACACTTTTGTATAGTTGTTTTGATATAGCTACACAGATCATATCCTTGCCTGACTTCTTAAATATGTCCACCATACCGCACACCATGGGCTTGGTTCATATACCTAATTGATGACTCCCATTAACACACATGCATGGTAGTTGGCAACTAACTACTAACTACAACAGCTTAATAAGTCCCTCAATCCCCACCCTCCCCCTTAAGTTTATGCTGCTGGGTTTGGTGTCATCCTGTAGCTAATGGTGTAGTCTTTACCAAACATGCTTGAAAACTCGTGGGAATATTTTGAGGTGATTGCCTCATCTTCAGCAGTGCCACTAAGCCAATAATTGAGAGAGTCCCAAAAGGTCATTTTGGGGGCCTTGAATTAAATAGACAAAACCTTGGTACATGCTTTCCATATAGAGAAATTTCCCTCAAATTCACCTAGGCTTCAAGCATTTTGTATGCTGGATCAAATAATATTTTGTCAAATTGCTTCAAGACCACCTTTGTAAGGTCTTGATGGTCTCCTCAGATACTGCAGTAAGCTCCGCCCCAGTTACCAGTTTTAATAGCACCTGATGATTCCCAAGAGCTAGGTTGCTGTCCAGGATTTATGCTTTCCTGAGCAACTATGTCTAGGAATGCCAATCAAGGCTATAGGTCTCTTTGAGAAGCACTCTGCACTATAGTGGCCTCTCTAGTTGTAACTTGACACACCGGAAACACGGGGAGACCTGGAAGCTGGCAACCTTTCTTTCTTGAAGTCTCTATGTCTACCACATCTAGTACACAGTGTAGTTTCCTTACCCTTACATGTAGCTACCCCCTGAGATTTTCTTTATTCCTTTCTCGGTCAATCATTCTGGGTCACATCTACCAAGGCTAACTGGGGATCCTAACCTCTTCCCTAGCATAGGACTTGTTTTGTAGCAGGTGATGCTGCATCTTGATAGCTTTCTGTTGTATGATGGCTTTCTTCACTTGTTCCAGTGCCTGGTTCTAGTTGCAGCATTTAGGAAATTTCTTTGTCCTTTATGCCTAACCCAAGCCTGTCTCTTACCATTTCCTCCTTTATCTCAGCCTAGTTGCAGCCATCAACTACAGTGGTAGAGGTCAGATTTTTTACTTCTCCACAGAATTTCCTTAGCAGATCACACTGATTGAAGCGGGTTCTCTATATTTCTTCAAACATTGAAAACTTTTCCAAACTTTCCCCTAACAATACACAGCATATATACCTGCCTCTCCTCCTCCATGATGATAGTGGATGGCAGAACATCATCTGCTTCCTCACCTGGGAAATAGAGCTAACTTGTTGTGGAGCAGGTGTAATGCTCAGTCCGAGTAGGTCCAGAACTGCTCAAACCTTCTCTTCCATTTAGGCCAGTTATTGGTGGATTTGAAATTGAAATAATTTGGAAGTTGAAGGTCCATTGTGGCCATTCCACTTCTGACACCACATAAGAAACCTAAGAAGTTTGTATGTTCATATTAATAGTCATTATCATCGCTGTAGCTTACCTGTCTCTATCATTGTTGGGCTCTGTGTATCAAACACAATTCCTCCTGCTGCAATTGCCTTGTACATGTGGTAGCCTCTCACATCAAACTCTTTTCCACTAGGCTCTATCCAGTTGTTTAGGCATGCCCTACCAGTCATCTGTACAGTATGTAGAATACTAATAAACTTCATTTGATCATTCAAGATTAAATTTTAATGGAAAGTTTTTAATTAAACAATTGAGCGAAAGACAAATTACAGTGTGTCAGTGCATTGCATATCATTGGACCCCTTTTTCTTGCTGACAGCTGTTAGAAAGATCTTGCTCTTATACTTAAACCCTCAGGATATAACCTTTAGGAATCATAGTTGCCAATATTAATAAAATATAAGTTTTTCATTTAGACTGGTTTTCCCAAGTCTGGTCACATAAACAACAATCTCCGCACAGTTCTTTGCAATAGTCAATGATTCACCATCCCTCTCTAGTTATATTAATGGCTCAGCAATCCATAACTTTAAATTGATTGCAGTAAAATTGATTTAAATACCCTTGCAGCCAGGCTTTCACAGTTTATGGTGTTGATAGCAGTATGAGAGTAGTAGAATTACTGTATGTCCTTACAGGATTTATCTAAGTGTGAGATGATATCATGATTGTCCTATGTGTTGATAGTCTGAGATCATGAGTTCTGATTATCCTATGTGTTGATAGTCCGAGGTCATGAGTTCTAGCTCTATTTATAAATTCTATCTAGATCTAATTATAAATTCTATTTATAGTTTGATCTTTGAAAGGCTGCTCTCCAGCCAGTCAGAGCTGAGGCCTGACAGTCAGACCATTGCTTTTGGCCTTCTACCTTGTTGGTCACTCACTACTTAGTGATAATTTCAAGGTGAAGAAATTCCTTGACTGGTTAATTTTTAATTTACGTTGTCTAATATATGCAAAGCTTCAAAATTATGGTAATGATATTCACATTTATATGATTTGATGCTAAGCAACCAAAATCTATCATTATTTTCTTCAACTTGTCAAATTCCTCCATGGGATGAGGTCAATGGTGGTTCATCAGTACTTTAATGTCCAACATGGCTAGATTTTAATACATGTAATTACAACAGCCTATTTTATAAACGGGCAATGCTATAATGATATTTATAGCCATGCGGTTTGTTTGTAAGAAACAAAAATCCATCACACTGTTCATTCCCTCATCAGCTATGTACAATCTGAAATTGAGTGGGAAATGAACAGTTGATAGGAAAAATGTTTATCAACTCTTTAGCTATTACGTTGCAAAATAATATTCTTCATCCTTCTTGCAATAAAAATCAATGTGAAAATCATACATTTTGTAGAATATCTCCATTGCAAATCTGCCAGTTTCCCAGAAACTTGATCAACTTCTAGTATTTCTCCGAATTTAATCTTACTCCATCTACTATGAGTCACTAGAGTATGGCAATCACAGGTCAGGTAGGGGCTTCTCTAAAGATGATGATATCATCAATAATTTGAGGACCCCAGGAAGGCCAGAATCTGGTGCATTCTCTTTAGAAATAGTTCTACTGCTGAAACTCCAAGCATTAGCTTATTTAATAGTGGTTCAAGCAAACGGGGGTTATGATGGTAGTTAGGTTTGAGCTTCCAAAGATGATGATATCATCAATAATGCAGAAGACTGCAGGAAGGTTCTTCACAATCTGGTGCATTCTGTTTTGAAATTGCTCAACGTGCTTGAAACCACAAGCAGTAGCTTTTTGAAAATGTATTGAGCAAATGGGAGTGATAAAGGTAGTTAATGGTCAGGACTCCTTCTCCAGAAATATTTGCCAAAACCTGAGTCGACTTCAAGCCTATGAAAATGGTCCACTTTCGGAATTTGGTGAGTGTTTTCTCGACACACTTTTTGTAGAGTAGTTTTTGGTATAGTTACACAGATCATAAACTTCCCAGACTTCTTAAATATGACCACCATACCCGCACACCATGGGCTTGGTTCAGATTCCTAGGTGAGGACTCACATTTATTTCATATGGGCTAGCTCATCACTTGGCCTCATAAGGGTAGAGGTATATGCCCTGGAATATGTGGTTTGGCCAAGTCATAGGTTTCATATGAAGTTTTGGGGAGGACAGATTTTTCTATTCCCTCACCTAGTTCCACATCACACCAGTGTGTGTCCCAGACCCTTCCCAATGAAAGACGTCGTGCATGCTTGCAAAACTACATCCCCACGCCAGCCCAATCTCACTGCCCCTCCCTTTGGATATCACCTCCCAGTCTGTTGACTACATTGGCCACACACATGCTGGCCAGGAGAAAACTATCGCACTATCTCAGATCAGTGGGGAACTAAACTTTCTTTGGGGTAATAGATCAATTAAAAATGCCCAGTCACAACTCCTCCCAAAACTCCTCTCCCCCACGGCACATGCATGGTAAGCTACTACTCAGCTTAGTAAAGTCGGGAATTTGAATGAATCTATACGTTAACACCTCCAATCCCACCATCCCCCCCCCTCCCTCCCCCCCCCCCCTTAAGTTACGCCAATGGTTTGGCATAATCCTGTAGCTTAATGGTAGAGTCTTCACCAAACATGCTTAATCCAATGAAGAGAATGCCTTCAACTGAGCAGCTGTAAGCCAATAATTGCCAGGGTCCCTATAGGTAATTTTGGGGCACTTGAGTCAGCACCTTGATACATGCTTTCCGTATAGAGAAATTTTCCTAAAATTCATCAATCACTTTGTGTGCTGGATCAAATAATTTTTTTCCTAATTGCTTCAAGGTCACCTTTGTAAGGTCTTAATGGTCTTCACAGATACTGCAGTAAGCTATGTCTCAGTACCCAGTTTGAATAGCACCTATTGATTCACCAAGGACCAGGTTACTCAGGGTTTATACTTTGCTGAGCCAACTGAATCTAGGAATGCCCATCAAGGCTCATTTGATTAGCTATTGTGTAGGTCTCTTTGAGAGGCTCGGTGCACTATACTGGCCTCTCTAGTTGTACCTTGACATACCACATCAATAACTGGCCACCTTTTCTCTTTGATATCTCTAGGTATGCCACACCTAATACACTGTGTAGTTTTCTCATCCCTAGCTAACCCCTGAGATCTTCTTGATTGCTTTCTCTACCAATCATTCTGGGTCACATCTTCCAAGGATAACTGGAGTTCGTTAACCTATTATAGCGTAGGATTTGGTTTGTAGCAGGTGTCACTGTTCCTTGACAGTATTCTGTTATCTGGTGGCTTTCTTCACTTTCTCAAGTGTCTGGTTTAGTTGCAGCTTTTAGGAAATTTCTTTGTCCTTTATGCCTAATCCCAGTCTGTCTCTTACCATTTCCTCCTTCAATTCAGCATAGTTGCAGCCATCAACTACAGTCAGTTTTTTTCTCCACTGAATTTCCTTCAAACTGGTCTCACTGATTAAAGTGGGCTCTGATATTTCTTCGAACATTGAAAACTTCTTCAAACTTCTCCATAACAGTATTAGTGTATATACCAGCCTGTCCTCCTCCATGATGATGGAGGATGACAGAACATCACCTGGGCAATAGAGGAAGGTTCTGACTTGTTGATGAGCAGGTGTAGTGCTCAGTCCAGAGGAGGTCCAGAACTGCTCAAACCTTCTCTTCCATTTAGGCCAGTTATTAATTTGGTGGAAGGTCCATTGCTGCTATCATACTTCTGACACCACATAAGAAACCTAAGAAGTTGTACAGGTAATATTATTATTAGTAGGTGGTTCATTATCACCGCTGTAGAATACCTGTCTCTATCATGATTGGGCTCTGTAACACACTCCTCTCAAACGGTTGCTGCAATAACCTTATACATATAGTAGCCTCTTAGATCAAGGCTTCTCTCTCTCTCTCTTTCCCATCTCTGTGAGCATGTTCTACCAGGATACATTATGTAGAATACTTTTCTTAATAAATTTCATTTGATCATTCAAGATTAAATTTTAATGGTAAGTTTTTAATTAGAATTTTGACCTAAAATTACAGTATGTCAGTGTGTTGCATATTAACAATGTTAAGAGTCATTTTCTTGCTGACAGCTGTTAGAAAGATCTTCCTCTTATACTCAAACTTTTTCTTTGTTATGGTTTATTTTTTGGTTTTTACTTATTGCAATTGTATCTGAACAACTGGTGAATGTAAAGTCTGGTCACAACATGACACTAGCCTGTGTGTTGCATAGTGCTGCATGATTGCATCATATTGTGAACCAAATAGTTAAATGCAAGAGTCAATTTCTCATGCACAAATGCCATAATGTGTAGATGTGTTCCCACCCGAAAGCTGCTCTCCACTGATAGTGGAGATGAAGTCCGTTCATACTGTTGATACATTGCTGTATTGAGAATCATGCTACATTATTCAATGCAATGGAGAGCAACAGTTTGCCCTGCTTCATGTCCTGCCATTCACTAAAACTCTAATCCTAAACAATAGACCTTGCATAGGTTTGACCTCTTTCTAAAATGGTGGAGTGCCAACCCTTTCCCTCCCATCCAAAAATCCAAGTACATATCTCAGTAAAATCTCACATTGGCAACTACCTACCTACTAAGTGGAGCTTTTGGCTAACTATTGTTCCAAAAACATCCCAGGGGGTTTGCTAAGGTAATAAATTGGCAGACCCTCAAAACCATAAACTTTGAAAAAACCCAGGAAACTCATCTTCAAAGGATTAACATATTCCCATCTATATATATTTTTCTCTCACATAACTTGCATGCAATAAGTCAATTCTTAAAAAAAAAAAAAAAATTTTGCACACCACAACTATTTTCAATTGCTAATTTTGGTAAGGATCATCCATTTGGTTAGTTCATTGTTAGGCAATCAAGCTAACAACAGTGTAATGCTTGACCCATGCCCAGTTCTGCTATTTGAGTTCCGGTCCTCGTCAACTCTACTTTGTCGAGAGCTGATCCTCCCAGGGAGCAGCATTACTGCATTGATAGGGGGTCCAAAGGACTGAATGGAAGGTGAGTCTGAGAGGGGACCTCTGTCTCTCAGCTCCTGGACAGCTGCTCCGGTGGTAGTTGCAACTTTCTGCGCCTTATTAGTCACAGTTGTGGAACAAATTACAGTTCGGATTACCTGTAATACTACAAAATAACTGAACTTTCTCGATCTTCGTCATAAAATTGGTTCATCCTGTCAAACACTTTTCCCGATGACTGGTCCCTGAAAGTCCAGGACTCCCTGATGGGGATCCCATGCTCCCCATCCAGACCTCACTCTGGCTCCATCACCTCTTTTACCAGAACAACAGTTATTTGGTTGTTGGAGTATTTTTATGAGGAACTCCATAAAGGAGGCTATTCAATATGCGTAATCAGTCAACAATAGCAACAAGATATGTAAATACTTAGTTACAATCACCAACAGTAACCATGTCTGTTAAGTGGGCAATCAGAATAAAAAAGTACTAAGGGCTTTTACGTCTCTGATTGAGAATGCTTCTCCACTACTTAACTACAATATTCAGAAACAAAACAACAACTTGAAACCTGAACAAAAAATGTAAGGGAAATACACAAAAGGACGCAATTCTATTTAGGGGGGTGGGTTGGGTGGGGGGAGGGGGCATTGGCCCTCCAATTGTGTCATACTTGCCTTGTGCTCCCTTATTATAGCTGGGTCAGGTCCTCCCCACCACACCCCCAACCGTTTTTCTCCATACCCCGATTTTGCCTCCGCTTGGAAAAATTTCCCTGGACCAATGTAGATCACAACCAGTTAGATGCCTGTTAACATAATATAGAATTGTATTCACCCATCGTTATCCTTTTAGTAAACTCCCTAGTTCATCTGTAACCTATTTTTCCACCGTAATAATTTATTTCGTAAACTTGAACACTCATTGTGGTTGTGGACTCTTGACTGAGAATTAATGCATTAACAAATAATCAACTCCAACCTCTAATTATTGTGGCTCTCATTTCAATTTTGACTTGCTTTGTGTTCAAGTGATAATTTGGTCCATTTCTTGTTATGAGTGCTTTAAATGAGGTCTAATTTGTGTAGTACTGTTGGCCTAATGTTAATTTCCACATACATCAGTTGCTTTCTACTTGACAGTTCTAGTGGTAACTTTTTTTTTGTCGTTGTTGTTACTTTACACACGTACTTGTAGGTCTGTGGATGTCATGCAGTGTCGACCTGCCTTCGAGATCCAGATGAAGTGTGCAAAAATTGTATAGCAGGCCCAAAGTATGATATGCCCACTAACTGCAGCACATGTGTGGAGCCAAGACTGGATGCCACATTAGGATGCACAGGATGTATTGAGGGAGAAACACGATGTTATGTAGGCACACACACACTATATGTTCAGTGTATAATATTTAGGGTTGGACTGACCACCATTAATATTTGTGCACACTGAAATCTGACATACTATTTTCCAATCTGATGTGCATCAAATAGAATAGGACAGCATACAATAATATTGCACTACGCATTGATGATTTTATTGTGTTCTTATTCTAGACTGGCCACTTCACCTTCTCAGCTTTGTTCCACTCCTACATGAATCCTCAGCATCTGTGTGGGGAGTGTCGAGAGAGTGGCCCAATCTGCTGTGATACAGTTAATCAGACTGATAACTGTGGTAAAAATTGTAAATTTAGACTACTGTTCTTTGTCCAACCATATGAGGCAACTGCACTAGATGTGGATTTTCCAAGAGCAAAACAGGTCAACCTATCAGACATCGTCCCTATCTTTGAACAAGGGCCTGCAGTATTCCTAACACCAAATATATCCAATCCTTACTTGGTAGAGCTGAAGACGTGGACGGTGAGTAGTAATTATTACTCTAGTATACTCAACTTACTAACATACTTGACCTTTTGGAAAATTAGTGCCTAAGCTAAATCTGCACCAGCCTAAGACTGTTTATATACCAACATTTATTTTACTGTAACATTAACTCAGAGCCTTAGAGAATTTTGGATGGTTCTCCTTGAAATAACTCAGCTACATACTCACTGGAAAGGAGGCACATTGTATTGACCCTGATAACAATGGCTAGACCCGTGCACAATTCACAAACAAAGAATTCACAATTGCAGTGCCCATGTGCAAAAACACTATGGATTCACATTGGTAGCTGATAATGCATTTAAGTTGATCTGATACATTATTTTCCTCTCCAAATGATTTCCAAACATGAAGAACAATGCTAACCTAAGCCTAATGGCTCATATACATAAAGTGAAGGTCCTTCACTATATTTCATAACATCTTCGGAACAAACGGAACACTTCTAATCTTACAAGAATCTAAATAACCTCACATTTGGAGAAGACCAGTTGGTTGCCACCACCTCGCTTGGAATGTTAGAGTTTTGTTGTGGCAAAAATGTACATGAAGGCTATTCGAAACTTCGAGGTTCAAGTTGATTTACTGAGAAGGTTATTGCACCTGATGAAAGCTACAGTGTCTAGTTGAAACGTCAAGAGAGTACAAGTTCAAGTTGATTATTGAGTATGTTATTGTAATTTACATGCGGTTAGAATTTGGATAACTATTTATTCCCAAGCTATATTATACTACCTCTAGATAGTGTCAAAAATGGAGAATTTACACTATTTCATGTGCTACTGGCCCAATAGCTATATACCTAACATATAATATTTTAAGCGTTATTCACAGAAAACATTCCAAATGCATTCCATGCATAGTGTACTCAGCATAAATCATTTGGAATGCATTCAGTCTTGAGTCATTTCAGTAATTGGTTTGAAAGGGTTCAAGGTGCATGAGCATCTATGAACTCCATACCTGATAAAGGCAGAACTAGTGTTGCCCAATCTAGATACACTCTGTGCATGTGCTGACAGAGTTAGCATGAGCATGACCTGATCAAGGCAGAATTAGTATTGCCCATTTTCTAGATACACTCTGTGCATATGCTGAGCATGAGCATGACCTGATCAAGGCAGAACTACTGTTGCCCATTCTAGATACACTCTGTGCATATGCTGACCAGAGTTAGCATGAGCATGACCTGATCAAGGCAGAACTACTGTTGCCCATTCTAGATACACTCTGTGCATATGCTGACCAGAGTTAGCATGAGCATGACCTGATCAAGGCAGAACTACTGTTGCCCATTCTAGATACACTCTGTGCATATGCTGACAGAGTTAGCATGAGCATGACCCAGAACTAGTGTTGCCCATTCTAGATACACTATGTGCATGTGCTGACCAGAGTTAGCATGAGCATGAGCTAAATATATCTGATGCAGGTGGAGCAAGTCTTGCCCATATTACAGGACACTATTTTAAGATCAAACCTGCTGGATTGAGATAACTATGTGACCTCTCTACTATTGTGCCAGGTGTCTTTTGTGGCAACATACCAGCATTAATAGAGATAAATGGTAGCAAATTGAATGACTTATTTTATCAAACATATATTCATACACACACAGGTACACACACACACACACATGCACACATGCACTACAATTATCTTGTGAGATTCATATGCTTGGTGTGAAGTAAATGAAGAGAGTGAAATCATAATTACCTAGCTTTATAGATCTGGTCTGCTTGGTTGAGAGGATTCCTAAGACAGTCAGAGACTCTCAACACAAAGTGATTGGTCTATAGCTAGCCAGTTGTCGCCAAACTGTAGCTACCTGCTGGCTGCATACTTTGAGTTTTTGAGTATCATTACCATTTTGGAATTGGCGACACTTCATCAACCCCAGCTCTAACCATATAGGTGATACAAATATATCAGCTGATGTGAAGGTAGCTGGGCAGAATAATTTGGTTACTGCTACCTAATATATTATATGCCAGACATGGAAGTCTTCTCCATATTTTCCTCAAAGATTAACCCAGAACTCTCCTAGAATAATAATGATAATACACATTTGGGATAGTTGTGACAAGTCCCATGAGATTATCAATTAAGGAAAACAACATTATTTTTTCAACATCACATCTTGAAACTATTCCATCTGTTGAAGAGGTTTAAGGGTAATGTAAGATCATAATGTGACGCTTAAAAACATAAACACCTGTGGCATGTAAATACTCGAAGAAAAAATCTCATTTTTTGCACCATTTGAATCATTCCAGGTTTGACTTCATTAACTCATTCACTGGTATAAGCATATATAAAAAGCTGAATTTAAAAATCAATAAAAAATTGATCGTAATCCAATAAAGGTAAAAACATAGCTAAATTCTTTCTCTACTTGCCTACTGAATATAAAGTGTATAGACATTCGGTAACTAAGGGGGAAATATTATAAAAAACGCGAACCATTCAGAATTTGAGCAGCTTTTTCACTGCAAATAGGATGCCTGGTCGTCTAACCTTGGAGGAGTTCACTTTGCTGCCAGTGAGATTTTATACTCTCCACCTATTGGTCATTATCTTAGGATGGGATCCTAGAGAAATTAGTATAAAGTAATTGCTCATATGCTGGTATTAAAAGAACTAGCAGCGCAATGTTCAATCATCCCAGAATGCACTCTACTGTGGCTAAATAGCTATATGGCATACATAAGACCACGACCTAGTTGGAAAATGTTTTATCAGTTGCAGAACAGGATATATCAAAAACAAGAAAACACTTAAAAGGAAAGAAAGAAATAGGAAAAAAGATTTTACTCCAGTCCAAAAATACATTTTGCATGTCCGCTCTCTAATGAAAGCACATGCTTGAATGATGGATGTTGAAACAATTGCACATATATATATATACTACCAACAGTATTGCTTGGTTCTATTATTTGATCCTTAAATTGGTGCCTTTTCCTCCATACCTCTCCCTTCTTTCTATTCTGCAGGAACGATTACAATTTTATATCGTGCTGTATGATTTCGACACTACAAAACGAATTTTTTTTGCTATTGATAGATTCTTGATTAATCTTGAACTTGGTGGAGTACCTTCTGCCGTTGAAAGAAAAACTTATTATGGAATACACAACATTAGTCAATTTGATCTCAGCTTCGATACTCGATGCAGTGAGAACTACTATGGCCCACAATGCTCTACATTCTGTTCTGAAATTGTTTGTAAGAGCTATCGCACAGCTAGTATAAGTGGTCTAAAGATATTCATGATGTAATAATCCCACAACTCTATTGAATTAGCAGCAAAAATATTTGCCTACTCCCTTTTGTGGCAGCTTATCTTGGAGCAAGCCGATTGGAGTACATCTCTTTGTTGGTATAAAAATGGAACTGATTAGTATCAAGCTCAGAGAGATTTTTAGTATATTCCTTTTTAAGTTTGAACTAACATTTGGATAGTATGTAATAATGGGTGCTGGCTCCTTAAAATACACCACACTAATTTAAAGTTTGATGTTGTGATATTAGGTTTGTCTTCAACTGTTTCTCTTGGTGGAGTAATTGGTGCCATTGTTGCAGTCATTCTGATCCTAATCCTCCTTGCTATTCTCCTCTTCATGGTTTGCAGACAAAGGAAACTGAAGTATAAAACAGGTCAGATAATGTTTTCTTAATGAACTCCAAATTTTATATCTAGAGTTTGAAAGTATATGGTTATGAACAGCACCATGATTGAGTAGGCAGAATTATGTAATGGTCTCTTAGTTACCTTAGAATAATATAATGTGCATGTTATCTTTACTACTATGGTAATACAGTAGTCCCTCTTTTGGGAGACCCTTAAACTGTGCAAGTCAGCCTCTTAGGAGAGACAACATTTCCCATGTACCTATGCATATGAACTGACCTCTAGTGAAAGACCACCTCTTTTGTAAGATCAAAGACCACCAAAATTAAGATTATTAAATTGTAAACCATAAACATTTCTGCAGTAAATTGCACATGCTGCCAGTAGAATGGTACACACTTGTGTAATTAATTTAACTCAGCAGTTAAGCATTATATATATATGCCAAAATCTAGTAAGTAAATTTTTTTAAACATTAAAAAAAATCGATCATAGATTTCTAAGATACAATAATTATAGTTGTCAAAATAGCAAAAATATTTTATTACATGCCTACTCAATGAGGTCATAAGCATTCGATACCTGGGGGGGGGGGGGGGGGGGGGGGGAAACATTGAAAAACACTGATTGCAGAATTCGTACATCTGTTTCACAGTAGTGAAGATATCCAGTTGACTAATCCTGGAGGATAAGCTTTCTCGGGTTCTGGATGTTGACTTAGGAATCCCTGAGAGTGATGCAGAAAGTAATGGCATCTTCTCTTAACTTTGCCAGATAAATGTGAAGCGAGGCTATTGGTGAGCGGAGTTATCACTTCTGACTTAAATTTGGGTATGCCTAGCATTCGCACTTGATTTGGATCGAATGATTACCAGCATGAAGAAGGCGAGTTTAGTGTAGTAGCTATTCAGTGAGTAAGCAGAGTATCAACTGCAAAGGGTGTTTCAGCTTCCTTGTTGCGAGGATTGAACAGTTGATAGAGCTTCATCATCAGCTTCAGTGACGGAAAGGAATCATCTTATTCTGACATTTTAGAAAAACTTACCCGACTGTAATAGGACATAATGCAAGCCTTTGTTGCTTCAGGAGTTTTGCTAGTTACCTCTGTCTTCAGTCATCTACGCTTCAAACAGAAGAGCATGGATTGCGAATTATAATTATGTTGGAGAAAAGTTTATCTACAAGATGATAGTGGACGGCAAACTGATGTTACTCTTCATAGACTAATCGACTGCCCACCCAGATGTTGTCTGACCAAAATTAATGTTAAACTAGTATTTCTTCCTCCCAACACCCCTTTAGATTGCAGCCTTGCAAAGCTGGAATTATTGAACCCATTATAGGTAAAATTCTCTTTGCCATGTACTTGTGCATCCGAGTTACAAGTAGTTAAAAATTCATAAAATGTAAAACGCAGTGACTCCCATGACTATGTGTGCATTTCTGGACACCATAGTTGATTGCACAGTTAATGAGGATTGTAAGGCAATGTCCGAGCTAAACATTATGTTAGATGAAACTGGCATGACCAGGCAGGAGTATGTATGCTGTGATTGAGAGAGCACATCAACTGTGCACACCAAATTCTGGGATTTAATTCAACAAGGGTTGGGCTCCTCTCAGGACCACCTGAAGGACCTGTCCTGACCAAAGATGATTATTATGTGAATTAAAACTAAATATTTGCAACCAAATAAATTGAAGTTTGCTAGTGTTTTGGAGCTGATATTATACAAGTCAACCAAGTTAAAATAATAGAGGGGACTATGGCAGAGATGACAAAAACAACTAAAATGGCTGATTTCATGAAATGAACAGTGTGAACTGCTATAATAGATGCACATTTTATTGTATTCATATATATATAATATTATATTGGCATGCACATTACCCTACCCACTTCTTTTGGACGATTATTTTCTATCGGATTTAAGGGTAGTCTCTGGGTCTACTGTATATCATCTGTGTATAGCAATGTGTTACTTTACCAGTTTAACCTACTGTTACTGTTTATCAGTATAGTGAAAATTATTAGTATAAGAATATATGAGTGAAAATCTATTTGTAGTTGTTACAGTGGAAATAGTTTATCCATGCACTCATCTATTTGTGACCAATTATTGTACTCTATGGCCTGTATATATGTAACTCTGGATTGTACTCTATAAATACTCCTCTACAGTTGCAGTAGTTACTTTCACTCCATTTATATATAAACATATTTATTGATGTAGGAAAATGTGAAGTAGTAACATCAAAGCCAAACACATTCAATGCAAGAGACAAGTAAGGAAATAGTTAATAAAACATTGTGCTCTATTATATATAATTATACTACCAAAGGTAGCAGGGATTGCCCTGGAAGGGAAAATGTCTAACAGAGTAGTATAAAATGAGAATGGCTAGATAGGATTCCACCAGGTGTTAACCCAATACCAACACCCACCTTTTGCAGTTTCTCAAGAAATTGTTGAACTATTCTAAGACAACACTTTCCTCTGTAAATCTTACCATTTCATCAAATGTGGTATTTTTTAAAGTTAGAAGCAGCCTAGAGATAAGGTGAGCTTTAGTAATGTAGCTAGCATAGTTGTTGCTAATCTGTCCATATGAATTATTTTGTACAGTCCTTCCCCCCCCCTCCCAGGTATTGACCTCCCAATGTTACTCTGAGCTACTCAAAAAAACGTCTAGCTAGAGAATACGAAAAATGCATGCCCAGGTAAATATATTAGTAAACAAAATGGCCAACAGTGGCAATTTCTGTGACACTCTGTGGCATATGTGCACCCAAGGGATTAACCTGATACAAAATTTGACATGCCCAAGACATGAAAAGTACCCCCAAAGCTCCTTTAATCATAACCAAGATGTCAATTGAAATTCTATAATGGTTAAACTAACAATCGATCATCCTCTTTTACATCCTCTTTTGCATATTTAGCAAACATTTTACCCACTTTTAACTCTTTAGAGCTGAAAATTAAAAATAACATGATGTAAATGTGTACCTGAGTTTTATTTAAAATCATGTAACTTAGTAACTGCAAGCATCAAAGGTACCCATTTTATGGCTTGAGGGCTCTATCAGGTAAACAATATCGTTTTATATTTGAAAAATTGTTTCTCTTGCATGCTAGCATTTAGAACAAGACCGTCATTTTATCTAACTGGTACCTCAATCCTCTTTGGTGTCAGGCTGGCAATGATATTATTATTCTCTCAGACACCTTCCATGATATATATAAAATAGTTTGCTACTACTTCAGCTAGATTTAGTAGCTACTCGCTTTTTAGCCTTTTGCATATTGTCGAAAAAGACAATTCATTCTTGAACCTGCCTTTTCAGCAACTAGAATGATTAGTTGCAGCCGTACTAGCCAACAGCTGGAGTTGGATTTCACTGTGCAATCTCTATTATGTGCAAGTTGCAATCTTGACAAATAAATCTGCTATTGTGTGGAACATTAAACTCACATGTATACTATTAGCCCTGAAGAATTAAAAAAATATTGGATGCCAAAAAATTATAATGTTAAGCATAATTATAACAATTATATTGGCAGCTTCTTGGAGTATTCAGCTGCCATTAGCTCCAAAACGGCTTCCATAGTGTCTAGAGTCTTTGCTTTTGTAAAAATAGTAAATCAGAAGAGCTATGGGAAAATATTGAAATTCATGTTCTATCTGTTGAGAATGCATCAGCACTACCTATAATGTTTTGACACCTAGCTACACCAAAATGTCGGACGCAAAGAATACTAAAAACAAAAAAGCCACGTCTTGCTGCAAGATGCAGAGAATTTTTTATGCTCACATTCCTAATGATAGCACACAAATATTCCATGTGCATGTGTTTTACATGTTCCTGTTGATAGACACAGATAACATGACGCAATGTGGGACCATTGCCATATAAACTACTGTAGCAACATTAGAGCTCTCCTAATGCAAATAGTTTGCTAACAAAGACTGCTTCTAGCCCTAGAGTATTGGTAAAACACACCTTCGACTGGTTCTACCAAACTCTAAGAAACAATTTAATTGCGTAGCCATAATGATAAGTTCATGAAAACCCAGATATTGGGTGCCTAGGGAGCACAACTCCTATGTGCTTACATCCTGCTTCATGGGGAACTAAGCTACTGGTGCCTAAGGATCCAGCTAATGGATGCCCAGGTTCTGCTTAATGGGACCATGGATTCCTAGGCCCTATTTCATAGGAGCCCAGATGCTATGTAGCTAGGTCCTTCATAGGGAGATCAGCAACATAATGCCTGACCCTGACTTCATTGAGTGCCAAGCTACTTGGAGTCCAAACAAACTCTGCTTCTTGAAGGGCCTTCCTTGGCTCTGATGAACACAGCTACTGGATACAGATGACAGATCCTGCTTGTTAGGTATTTTCTAGCTGGCGTCGCATCCAAACAGACTACCTATAACAGCAATGTATGATGTGCAATCAGTACTTGCATCACTTCTCTTTTTGATCCGGGCATTGCCGGGTGCCTCTGCTAGTAAAATAATAAACACACTTATGGGCGTGTGATGATTTGTGCTTTCTTTTACTTGCTGCCAACAGGTTATTATTTATCATTTGCTGAATGGCACAGCCACAGCCACCTAACTTCAATGTTTGCTTTCTTAACATAATGTTACTTCTTTCATGCCTGGATTTAGGAGAGAATTATATGAAAATCTGATTTCATATGAACTAGTATTAATTCACAGCACCAACGAACTCATACCAACCACTTGTACGAGTTGGTTAGATACACATTGTGGTGCAATTTCTTTGACACTCCAGGGGCGGATCCAGGAGCGAGGACTTTTGGGGCTGAAACCCCCCCCCCCCCCCCTCCCTCCAAGTTAATGATATTCATTATGATTTTTTCTTCTAGTATTTGTTTTTTAGCATAATAACATTTATGAGGCAGGTAAAATATAACAGGCATTAGCAACTGTAATCAACTCCTGATCAACACTTAGCACAAAATGAGAAAATGAGGAGTACAAGTGTTTGAGGTAATATAGGCCAGACCTTCAGCTTCTACCCTTCAAACTCTTCTAACTGAAGCTGTGTCAGTGAGTCTTGCACCAGTTGAGCCAGATCATGTCTAAAAGGGCCTCTATCTCAAGACAACCTCCTGTAAAGTGAATGGCCAATACCATGGATCTACGCCAATATTTTTCTAGCAAGAAGAAGTTTATTGCCTATGAGACAGAGTGATACAACATGACTAGACTGTTTACTTTAGTTCTGGAACCTCAGTACTACTACCTGGTAGCAGTTCCAGCAGTGCCTCTTTGCTTCATACCCATCCCATTCAGCCTGAAGTGGTGCTGATTCTTTATCAGAAGATGACCAGTCTAATTCTCTCGAAGCTTATGCAGTTGTGTTGGTGAGTAGCAGCAAGGGTAGCGATGGCACATGTACCAATTCTATTGTTGATGTTGAAGAGAGTGGTATAGGAGGAAACAGTGGTGTTTTGCTTCGGTTGTTGATGTTGAAGAGAGTGGTATAGGAGGAAGCAGTGGTGTTTTGGCTTCAGATTCAACTGAAATTCATCCTGATGTAGATGTAGGTCAGCCAGGCAGTACACCTAAAATCCCTGAGAAACCTCAGCAATAATGAGAAATTGTTTCTTCTCTAAAAACATTTTATTCCAACCAAAGGATTTCAATTCCCCACATGTACCTTCAAAGCTCAGAAATGGCAGTTTCAAAATAGTTGGCTGGACAAGTACAGAGACCTAACATATTCTCGGTCACAAGATGGTGGATTTTTCTTGATTTGTGTACTATTTAGGCAATGTGAAGCCTCTATAAATGAGTTAGTGCTGGTCAATAGTCCTCTGACAAATTTTAAGACTGCGATTGAGAAGTTAAACTTTCTATGAGTAGGAAGTCCCATCAACTAGCTATGGAGAAAGCAATGGCATTTGCTGCTGTTGAAGGAGAACGGAGTGGCTTCCATTGATCAAAAAATTAGTTCAAGTGGAGCTGAAATTATTGCTTGAAACCTTTTAAATCTCCGTTCCATTGCTTCAACTGTCATTTTGTGTGTGCTTTCAGAGGACATCTCGAAAATGGACTTCAAATAGAATATGAAAGCTCAGTGAGACGAGGCAATTTCCTATCCTTGTTGATTTTTCGCATCGATGCTGGTGAATGAAGTTCTCAGAGAACATCTGCGTACATGTGATTGTAATGCCAGTAAAGAAATACAAAATCAAATGTTTCACGATAAATTTTTCCAAAAAATCAGAGAACTAAGTTCTATTCTGTTATAGCTGATGAGGTAACTGTTTTAGCGTAGCTCTCCATATGTATTCGATTTGTTTGATGGTTACATTCCACAAGAAAAGTTCCTTGGTTTTTATGAGTGTACATTGTGTGTCACAAGTGAGGCTATATATAGCTAGTGATCTGCTGCAGCAGCTGACTACATGGCAGTTGGAGCCACAATTTATTCGAGGCCAAGCTTATGATGGAGCAGGTGCTATGGCAGGGAAATCAAAAGTAGCAGCTGCATATACCACCAAACAATATACAAAGGCCATCTCACCTAAGAGACAGCTAGAACTTGAAGCATGGATTAATGACATCATGGATGGTGAGAAACGAAAAAAATTGAAAGAGATGTGCTGAACCAGATGGATAGAGCATCATGAAGCCTTCCAAAAAAATTCTGACTTGCTATTGCCTGTAGTCAGTTGTCTAGAGGCTATTGCTAACAGTTCAGCAACCGAGTGGAATCGAGATTCCCGATCTGAAGCTCAATCACTCCAACTGGCTCTGTCTCAGTTTTCTTTTATTGTGCTTTGGAAGCTACACATAGCATTTTAGCTTATACTCGAGGGCTGAGTGTGAAGCTTCAGGGGCCTTGTGTGGGTGTAGTATATGCCTATCATGAAGTAAAGAATGTAAAGGATGTTCTTCATGGGTCGGTCAAATGTGAATTCATTTCATAGTCGAATCTACACAAGAGCTCTTAAAATGGCTGGAAGTGTTGGTGTGAAGGAGTCCAGACCACGTCTAGTTAATAGACCAGACACAGAATTGCAGTGATTATTTTGGTCTAAATCTCACAATTTCCTTGCTTGACCACCTGATCACTGAGCTTGATACCAGGTTTGATGAAGCTTCATCTCATATTGCTGAGTTCACGCTATTACTTCCTTCAGCAAACACTAGAGGAGCATCCACAGTGACACACTAAATTGATTTTCTTTTGGGGGTCTATGAAGTTTATTTATCACTACATCTCAGCTTTTGATCTTAAGTTTGAATGTGGAAACAAAAGTGGGAAAGTCAGACTCAGCTGGCCACTGGACTAGATATCCCCCCAAAAGCCTATAACATACAGACAAGGATTTCCCCCCTAACATTTACATACTTTGCACATCATGGCCTCACTTTCTGTTACCAGCTATGAATGTAAATAATCTATTAGCATGCTGAGATTGTTAAAAAAACCACTCCGTAGCACTATGGGGCAAAAAAGACTGAATGGGTTAGCAATGCTCTACCATCATCAGGATATACACATTATTCCTGAAGAAGTTGTCAAGGAATTTGCTCGATGTCATCCCCGACGCATGTAGCTGTAACTCATCAATAATTTTTGTACTTTACCTTCATAATATTTTTAGTCTACTTCATTGTACTTCTAACACCTGTCAAGCTTTGGCATGCATCTTATTTTGCAACCATTATTTGCCACATGTGTTGACTTTCTGGACAATGTGTTGCATATCAGCTCCCCCCTTTTTTAAATCATGGATCTGCCCTTGCATTCTGTGGTGCATGTGCACCCAAGGGATTAACCTGTTCCAAAATTTGACATGCCCAAGACATGAAAAGTAACTCCTAAAGCTCCTAACCCTCAAAGCTCAACCAAGATGTCAACTGAAATTCTATAATGGTTAAACAAGCAATTCATCATCTTCTTTTATATATTTAACATCCTCTTTGCAAACCATTGACCCACTTTTAACTCTTAGAGCTGAAAATTAAAACTAACATGATGTAAATGTGTGCCTGAGTTTTATTTAAAATCATGTAACTTAGTAACTGCAGCCTCAAAGGTACCCTTTTCATGGCTTGAGGACTCTATCAGGTTTATAATGTCAGATCAATATTTAATTGTTTCTCTTGCATGCTAGCATTTAGACCAAGAGTGTAATCATTTTATCTAACTGGTACCTCAGTCTTCTTTGGGTCAGGCTGACAATGATTTTCTCTCAGAGACCTTCCTATATAAAATACTTTACTACATTCAGCTAGATTTAGTAGCTAATCACTTTTTGGCTTTTGCATATTGTCAAAGAAGACAATTCATGTTTCCATGAACGTTACTTTCAGCAACTAGAATGATTAGATGCAGCCATGCTAGCCAACAGCTGGAGTTTGATTTCAATCTGCTAGCCCCAAGTTGCGATCTTTGTACAAATAAATCCACTATTGTGTGGAACATTAAACTCACATGTGTGGTTATAGGCCCAAAATAGTTATAAAAAATGGATGCCAAAAAATTATAATGTTAAGCATTATAACAATTATATTGGAAGCTTCTTGGGGTTTTCAGCTGGCATTAGTTATAAAATGGCTTCCATAGTGTAATAATAGTAATCCAGAAGAGCTGTGGAAAAAAGTTGAAATTCATGTTCTGAATGCACTACCTATATATAATTTTTGACACCTAGCTATATACACCAAAATGTAGGATGCAAAGAATACTAAAAACAAAAAAGGCATGTCTTGCTGCAAGATGCAGGGAATTTTCTATGCATGCATTTTACACAATCCTGATGATAGCACACAAATTATTACATGTGCATGTGTTTTAAATGTTCTTGTTGATAGACACAGATAACATAACGCAATGTGGGACCATTGCCAAATAAACTACTGTAGCAACATTAGAGCTCAACTAATGCAAATTGTTTGCTAACAAAGACTGCTTCTAGTCGTATAGTGGTAGAAAAATACCACCTTCAACGGGTTCTACCAAACCACCCTAAGAAACAATTTAAATGCCATAATGATAAGTTCATGGGAACCCAGAGACTGGGTGCCTAGGGAGCACAACTCCTGTGTGCTTACATCCGCTTCATGGGGACCTAAGCTACTGGTACCTGCTAATGGATGCCCATGCTCTGCTTAATGGGAAACCCATGTAGTAGATCCCTCCTGTTTCATGGAATCCCAGATGCTGTGTAGCTGGACCCTTCATGGGGATATCAGCGACTTGATGCCCGATCCTGTCTTCATTGAGAGCCAAGCTACTTGGAGTCCAAACAAATGCTGCTTCTTGGAGAGCCTAGCTGTGTTGGTTCTTGAAGAGCCTTCCTAGGACCTGAGTAACACAGCTATTGGGTAAAGATGGTAGAACCTGCTTATTAGGCATCTTCTAGCTGGTGTTGCATCCAGACAGACTACCTGCAACAGCAATGTATGATGTGCAATCAGTACTTGCATCACTTCCTTTTTTGTTCCGGGCAATGTTGGGTGCCTCTGCTAGTAAAATAATAAACACAATTGTGTATGTATGGTTTGTGCTTTCTTTTACTTGCTGGTAACAGGTTATTATTTACAATTTGCTGAATGTCACAGCCATAGCCACCATAGCTTCAATGTTTGCTTTCTTAACATAATGTTAATTCTTTCATAGCTGGATTTAGAAGTGAATTATATGAAAATCTGATCGCACATGAACTAGTATTAATTCACAGCACCAACGAACTATAGCAACCATATCGTATTTTCTTGTACTAGTTGGTTAGATATACATTGTGGTAAAGTTTGGTTATCATGGAAACACCACGTTATTCTACCGGTAATAATGTGGCTATGTAGCAGGACACTTTCAACCTAAGCTGCAGTTTGTATGACCAAGTGAGAATTTGCCATAGATTGCCACTGCATACTTGACTCTGATCCTCTTGTGAACTTTATCAGCCAACATGTATTATACACCCACCAACTATTCAGGAAGAAGTAGCTGGTATAATTTAAACTCTGCTAAGAAAATACTATACTTACACTCAGAGCCATCTTCCTCAGTATTATTTTCCTCACCATTCATAAAACCAGAGAGTACATCGATGTTTGTTTTACTAGAAGTTACCTAGTCCAGGCTCTACAACTCAGCCCATTTACAGGACTGTGTTCGGTTCTATGGTGCTCTCCTCCGGTATGAAGAAATGTCTTGTCCTTCATTATCACTTGTTTCTCTCACAGACAGACCAAAGTTTGTCATTCAATGCTTGCAATCTTAGTTTGATGGACATCAGTAATGAATCATGTGGAGTGAATGACATGGAAACTTCCTTAATTACTGGAATCCAACCTGTCTAAAAAAATTAAGTGCATAAAGAAGTATTTAGACATACGCCGTTTGTTATAAACCTCAAGGATTGATGTTTCATTCAAAGTGCTTGGATGTCATATGACTGGTTCAGCCGCCAAGAGTTAAATTAGTTCCTTACCTTTGATCCCGTTGATTATCTGGACAATTGCATCAGGGTGCATAATATTGAGGCGAGCAGCAGCTGCACATTAAAAAAAAAGTGATCAGTTGGTACTGAACTGAATCTTGTGAGGATAGTTAGCAGCACAGACATTCAACAAAACCAGGTATCTACTTTATGATACATGTGTCTACATGTATATAAAACTAATAGGCATGTGTGTCTAATTTTGTGGTAAGGAATGATAATTATCCTCTATGATTGGTCAGTTATGGAGTGAGCCTGAGCAATTCCTTGAAGGAAGCTACTTGACTATATTGGATTCTCGAAAAAGGAATGATATGAATTTACCTATGTATATAGATCAAATATACTTATGGGCTACTCTACCTAATAATAATTATTATAATGAAGGCCAATAATTATTACTGTATTAAAGTTGATGTTTATATATATTACATGTATAGGGAAATGTCCTCCTATAAGTGTTTACTGACTACATTGTAAATTCTTATTTTTTCTTCCTACAAGAAGGTTCTCAAAATAATTTCATAAATAACCAATCATAGAAGATATTCTTTATCATGTTAAAGTATACACATGTACCATATATTCACATAGATCATGAATTGTACATATAACTGGTTACCAGGTTTTGTTGAAGATCTGCAAGGTTAACTATTGTCACAAGTGTATCCTTCTGAGAACCATCTGATCATTTCTTTGCAGTGCATTTCTTTGCAGTAAAAATGCGCAGCTGCTGATGACTCGAATTAGCTAGACATGATACCATTATATTGCCATACTATTTTTATTTTATTGAATGAACAATGTTTTACGAAACAAATTAGCTGTTGTACATCATTGGAGTATTTCGAGTTGCCGGTAACTAAACTTGCCAGAATTGATGTATGTGTGTGGGTGAAGAAAAGAGATGTATATATATCTGGAAGAGGAGCTGCTGGTTTACTTCCTTTGCAAAGGTTTCAAGGAACACTGGAAGTTTGGGGGGGGGGGGGGGGAGGTAAAATTAGCCAAAACCACTGTTTAGGATTTTAAAATGCTACAGAAATGAGTTTTATCTGAGATTTTCTTTTTGTGTGTATGTATGTGTTTTTGTTTTGGTGCCTGTCATAGGGATAAAACCAATATAAGGAGTCCTAGTGCATCCATGGTGTTTTAATGAAATGCATTCATCTTTTTTTCTTTTTTTGCATAACTTGCATTCAATTGTGATAGTTTTAATACCAGATGACTATCAGATTGTACCCATGAATGGTCAGATTATCATTTACCGATAAAAATCATGTATACTAAATTAACAATTTCAAGAAATCAATGCCTAATAATTTGTCTAAAATATTTGTTTAGACAAACAACCAACACACATTTCTTGGAATATGACCACAAGATGTTATTGCAAGTCATGACTGACCATTACTCAATTAGTAATTTGTAAAAGGTTGCTTATTCAAGACCTTTAAATATTAATATAAAAGTGAGTTTTGTGTGCAACTATAATGTAAAATTCAAATCACCTTCTCAATAATCAATTGTATTCACTCTACTTTTTGACTAGATGCTCAACCCTTCATTAGGAATAATGAGATGCTAAGGCTTGTGTGAGCCTGCTATATACCGGTAGCTAGCTATCCACCATGTGCCAGTACATGCACCTAGTATGTGCACCGGATGTAAAAATAAATAAAAATAAATAAATAAATAAAATGAAAAAAAATTAACAAAAATTACAAAATGTACATAAACAAAAATAAATAAATTTAAAAAACGTCGAGTGAATAAAAATTGAAGTTGAGTAGAAAGGTGGGCACTATTACAAACCACCTAATTGAATCTGAATCCAACCCTGCCCCTCTTTCTCAACATCACCATTCACACCAAAACATGTCCCAGAAGGACCCCATTCAATCTCTGGCAAAGCGTGTTGCCTCTAAGCTTGATGAAGGGTTCGCATTGCTAGCTCTGATGATTCTTTGGCAGACTTTAGTGACATTACCCTAGCATCTCTTCAGGAAAAACATCCACAGCCTCATCCCAATTACACCATCCCTCAGGCCCCTCTCATTGAAAGTGATTTTGCTTTTGAAGTTGCATCATCGGATATTGCTAAAGCTATTCGATCGTTTCCATGTGGGTCTGCTGGTGGGCCTGATGGGTTACGTCCTCAACACCTTAAGGACATGATTAGTAGATCAGCTGGGGAAGGAGGTCTCCGACTTCTTGCAGCTCTAACCGCCTTTGTCAACATGGTTCTGCGAGGAGAAGTGCTACTTTCTGTTCGCCCTTTTTTCTTTGGGGCTTCCCTGATAGCCTTAAACAAGAAAGATGGTGGTGTTAGGCCCATAGCCATAGGGTGAACCATCAGACGATTGGTTGCAAAGTGTGCCAGCAGTCGTATGAAACAGTCTATGTGTGCTCTTCTTGCTCCTCATCAACTTGGTTTTGGAATTCAATGTGGAGCTGAAGCTGTTGCTCACTCTGCTCGTATCTACCTGCACAATCTGAAGCCTGGCAATGTCATTTTGAAACTAGATTTTAAAAATGCGTTTAACACTATTCGTCGTGACAAGATGTTATCTACTGTTGAAGAATTGGCTCCAGATCTACTTCCATTTGTCCATTCTGCTTATAGTGCTCCATCCTCCCTCTTTTTGGGAAGTAAGATCATTCAATCATCTGAGGGAGTTCTGCAGGGTGGCCCTTTGGGCCCTCTGTTATTCTGTCGTTCAGTTCACAAGATTACTCTTAAATTACTCTCCGAGTTTCGTGTGTTTTATCTGGATGATGGTACTTTGGGGGGTAGTTTGGATGATGTGCTCCACGATCTTAACACGGTGGAGAATGCTGCTGGAGAGTTGGGTTTACAACTTAATCGTGCAAAGTGCGAGGTAATTTGCTCTGGCACAGAGACATTAGGGAAGTTTATCTGTGCCGTCCCAGGTATTCGTGTTGTTAATCCCGAGGTCGCCACTTTGCTAGGTTCCCCTATTGGGGGTATAGAAGGAATCGAAGAATTGATTGATACCAAAATTGATACGCTGAAATTTCTGGGTAGCAGGCTTAAACATCTTCAGACACACGATGCCTTCAGCCTCCTCAAGAATGCATTCGCCATCCCAAAACTTGTATTTTCATTACATTCTTCTCCCTGTTTTTTCTCTAGTAAACTTCAAGAGTTTGACTCCCTCCAATGTTCAATCCTGGGTGAGATTACTAACACTCAACTCCACGTTAGCGATTCTGCTTGGTGTCAGGCATCCTTCCAGTGAAATCAGGTGGCTTGGGAATCAGAAGTGCTGTAATGCTTGCACCATCTGCTTTTCTGGCGTCTACAAGTGGTGCTTGTGATCTCATTGACCAGATTCTGCCTGACAGTTTACACCAAGCTAACTATCCTTCATTTAAAGCAGGCCTTGAAGTCTGGCGTCTAGGGCATAGCAGTCCACTACCATCTGAGTCTGAGTATTCCAAGCAAAGTCCTGGGATGGTCCGCTCGTGAAGGCTGCTTTCAATTCTCTCCTGAATTCGGCTACAAATCCTACTTCTCGAATACGGATTCAGGCAGCAGCTAGAAAGGAGTCAGGCGCTTGGATTCATGCCCTCCCCATGTCTTCATTAGGCCTCCGTATGGATGATGATGTCATCAGGGTAGCCATTGGTTTGCGGTTGGGTACACCTCTCTGTCATCCTCACAGTTGCCATCAGTGTGGATCTCAGGTGGACCAGCTAGGGACTCATGGTCTCAGTTGCTCGAAGAGTCAGGGTCGTCATTCAAGGCATGCAGCTATCAAGTACTTGTTAGACGATCACTTGCATCCATCAAGGTTCCTTCACATCTGGAGCCCTCTGGGATCTGTCGCTCAGATGGCAAGCATCCAGATGGGGCTTCCATTGTTCCCTGGAGGAATGGCCGAGTTCTTGTGTGGGATGCTACATGTGTGGACACTTTTGCTCCTTCGTATGCCACTATGTTACCTGATGGTCCAGGGTGCATTGCTGACAGGACCGAGTTTCTGAAGAAGGGGAAGTATGCAAATATAGAGGCTACACATTATTTTGTACCTATTGGTATCAAGACCTCTGGAGTATTTGGGTCTGAGGCAAAGAGTTTTCTCAAAGAGCTAGGTGCACGCCTCAAAACTGAGTCTGGCGACCCTCGTGCCTACCATTTCCTGCTGCAAAGAATTGCAGTTGCAATCCAACGAGGAAACACTGCTGCAGTGCTTGGATCCAGCTCAGTACCTGATGATCATTATTTCTTAAATTAAATGCATAATTATAATGATAATGATAATAATAGTAAATAAATTTTTTTAAAAATTTAAAAAATCTAATTATGGTGGTCATGGCTTCAAGTTCAGACTCTTCAGAGTAGTTCCCTAACAGCTAGGCAAGTCCATTCCACAGTCTCGATTGAACCACGAGTTGTGACTGAAAAGGAGGACCTTTGGAAGGAAGAACATAATTTGAATAAGGTCTTCATAGAGAGCAGTTATCCACAAGCCTTCATCATCTAAATGCAGAAAGGAAGACGAGTGCACCACTGAGTTGTAGAAAGTCTAATAAAGAGAAGTTTGCAATTGCTGAGCATGCATTGGATAATGGACATACTATTTTGTGAGAAGAATCCACCATTATAATTATTGTTGTTTTTGTTGTTGTTATTGTTTTTTGTTGTTGTTGTTATTGCTGTTATTATTGTTGTTGTTGTATTATTACTACTACTACTAATACTACTACTAATACTAATACTAATATTACTATTATTATTGTTGTTATTATTATTATTATTATTATTATTATTATTATTATTATTATTATTATTATTATTATTATTATTATTATTATTATTATTATTATTATTATTATTATTATTATTGTTATCGTTATCGTTATCGTTATCGTTATTATTATTATTATTATTATTATTATTATTATTATTATTATTATTATTATTATTATTATTATTATTATTATTATTATTATTATTATTATTATTATTATTATTATTATTATTATTATTATTATTATTATTATTATTATTATTATTATTATTATTATTATTATTAACAAAAAAATATGGATGCCGTTTTAGCGAGATTTGTCTGTTTAGTTAGCTCCGTCTAGTCTTGTCTAAACTAGGTCTTGTTGTTGCTATCTACCTTTTGAGGGTTGAATAGACTATTTAGATGCCACTGGCCAAGTATATAGGTCATTTGTGAGGCTGAATCTTGATATTTCCATTTGATGCCCACCTCCGCATGGAAGGTTGTATCGGTGTTTCCAACGATGCGCGAAGCCAGGATGTCAGCTCCAGAGTCAGCCAATCTACTACACAGTCCACCACCTCCTCCTCATCTCGGGCTATATGTCCAGTTTGCAAGAGATCCATACATGTGACTCAGTGTGGGGTTTTCAAGGTTCATGGTCGAATTGGCTGCCGCTGTCCAGGCTCCCGATCTTTTTCCATACTTGAGGACAGGTCATGTCAGGTTTCTAGTGGTGATGAGATGTCTTCCCAGGCTTCTCAGAGTGATTCTCGTTTGTTTGGCCTTCCAAACCCTTCTGTTAAGCTTCTTAGGAGACTGCCACGTGCTTCTAGAAATTTTGCAGCTTCTAAGTTTGCTGTTATTCTTGATGAAGTTTCCTCTATTTCCTCCATTAATGATGTTGGCAAATGGGATCGCCTTTTTAATTTCCCGTCTCGGTGTTTCAGAGTCCCAGGGGAAGATGGGCGCCTTAAAAGCCTTGCTTCTCACATCAACTCATTAATCCAGTCCGAACCCAATCTCTCACTTACTTCGGATCCTCGGCCCTGTACATCCATTTTTCGTTCTACTCAACATGACCCCTTACAATATCTGGCTAAGAGGGTTGCTTCTAAGCTTAATGATGGAGATTTTAGAGGGGCAGTCCGTATTGCAAGCTCAGATGATTCCTTGGCTGATTTCAATGAAAGCACTCTGAAGTCCTTGCGAGATAAGCATCCTCCACCTCATCCAAATTCGGTCATCCCCCCAGCTCCAATTTTATGTGATGATGTTCCACCTTTTGAAGTTTCACCTTCAGTAGTGGCTAAGGCCATTCGCTCTTTTCCTTGTGGATCTGCTGGAGGACCAGATGGTTTACGTCCTCAACATCTTAAGGATATGATCAGCAAGTCTGCAGGTGATGGGGGTCCCTTACTTCTTGCATCCCTCACTGTTTTCATCAACATGGTGCTGTTGGGGAAAACTCCAACCTTTGTTCGCCCTTTCTTCTTTGGGGCTTCTCTTGTAGCCTTGAACAAGAAGGATGGAGGTGTGCGTCCCATAGCCATTGGGTGCACGCTTAGACGCCTGGTAGCGAAATGTGCATGCTGTCAAGTGAGGCAGTCTATGAGTGCTCTTCTAGCTCCTCTTCAATTGGGTTTCGGGATACGTTCTGGAGCCGAATCTATTGTTCATGCAGGTCGTATTTTCATGCATAATCTACAGCCAGGCCATATCCTCCTGAAGCTTGATTTTCGTAATGCATTTAACACTATTCGTAGGGACAAAATGTTATCTGCTGTGGAAGAGCTAGCTCCTGATTTGCTACCTTTTGTCCATTCGACCTTTTGTCCATTCGACTTACAGTGCTCCATCATCGCTCTTTTTTGGAAATGAAACAATTCAGTCATCTGAAGGAGTTCAACAGGGTGATCCCCTGGGTCCACTTTTGTTTTGTCTTGCTCTTCACAAGACTACACTCAAATTGGTATCCAATTTTAGTGTATTTTATTTGGATGATGGCACTCTTGGGGGAAGCATGGATGATGTACTCAGTGATTTTAATACAGTGGAAAGTGTGGCTGAGGAGCTGGGTTTGGAGCTTAACCGTGAGAAATGTGAGCTTATCTGTCCAGATCCAGAGACTTTAGGGAAGTCTCTCTGTGCTGCTCCAGGACTTCGTGTGGTCAATCCAGAGGTTGCCACTCTTTTAGGTTCTCCTATTGGTGGTATGGAAGGGGTTGAGGAGCTGCTTAACGAGAAAATTGACTCCTTAAAGTTTATGGGA
Source organism: Cladorhizidae sp. MBARI D1340-BT2 (assembly GCA_028752905.1). NCBI lineage: Eukaryota > Metazoa > Porifera > Demospongiae > Poecilosclerida > Cladorhizidae > Cladorhizidae sp. MBARI D1340-BT2. The sequence continues at coordinate 32,497,645 of JAQNBH010000015.1, forward strand.
AGCAGACTTCGACACCTCCATGCTCATGATGCCTTTTGTTTGCTTCATCACGCATTTGCAATTCCAAAGCTACTGTACTCTTTACGATCTTCTCCCTGTTTTTCTTCATCTAAGCTTCAAGATTTTGACTCTCTTCAGTGCACCATCTTGAGTGAGATCACCAACATTCCTCTCAACACTAAAGATCAAGCTTGGTCTCAGGCATCACTTCCAGTGAAGTTTGGTGGTTTAGGGATCAGAAGTGCTGTGATGCTTGCACCTTCCGCCTTTTTGGCGTCAGCTTCAGGTGCTTTTGATCTTATCCACCAGATTCTTCCGGACTACCTAGGTGATTCAAACTACTCTGAATTTGAAGATGGTTTGGAAATTTGGTGTCGAGGTCATAGCTGTGAGCCACCATCTGATCCTAGGTCCTCCCAACAGAAAGCCTGGGATGGTCCTCATGTTCAGGCTTCTTTTGATTCCCTCCTGAACTCGAGTGTGGATCTAGCTTCACGGGTACGTATTGAGGCTGCAGCTAGGAAGGAGTCAGGGGCTTGGATCCATGCCCTTCCCATGTCATCCTTAGGCCTCCGAATGGATGATGATGTGATTAGGGTGGCTACTGGTTTGCGTTTGGGTGTTCCTCTCTGTCATCCCCACAATTGTCTGCAGTGTGGATCCCAAGTGAATCAGTTTGGCACTCATGATCTCAACTGTCGGAGAAGTCAAGGTCGTTTCTCGAGGCATGCAGCTGTAAATGACATTATTCATCGATCACTAGCTTCCATAAATATTCCCTCTCACCTGGAGCCTTCAGGCATTTCTCGCTTGGATGGCAAGCGTCCTGATGGAACTTCCATTGTCCCCTGGAAGAATGGCCGTATCCTTGTGTGGGATGCTACATGTGTGGACAACTTTGCTCCATCCTATGCAAACTTATTACATGAAGGTCCTGGGGCAGTGGCAAACAGAGCCGAGTCCCTGAAAAAGGGAAAATACGGAAACATTGTTGATACACACTTCTTTGTCCCAATTGGGATAGAGACCACTGGAGTGTTTGGAGGGGAGGCATCTTTGTTCCTTCGGGAATTAGGTGGCCGTCTCAAAGCAAAGTGCGATGAACCACGTTCCCATCATTTTCTCCTCCAGAGAATTTCCATTGCAATTCAGCGTGGGAACACTGCAGCGGTGTTAGGCACTAGTCAGTATACTAGTGATGACTATTTCTTACTTAAATTAGCTAGCTAGTTCTTTATTGGTAGTTATTCGGCATATTATTGTTTGTTTATTATTAATTTTTTATTATTATTATTATTATTATTTTGTTTTTTGTTTTTAAAAATTATTATTATCGTTGTCATTATTATTATTGTTGTTGTTGTTGTTGTTGTGTTGTTATTATTATTATTAATACTACTACTACTACTACTTCTACTACTACTACTACTATTTTTATTTTTATTATTATTATTATTATTATTATTATTATTATTATTATTATTATTATTATTATTATTATTATTATTATTATTATTATTATATTATTATTATTATTATTATTATTATTATTATTATTATTATTATTATTATTATTATTATTATTATTATTATTATTATTATTATTATTATTATTATTATTATTATTATTATTATTACATTATTATTATTATTATTATTATTATTATTATTATTATTATTATTATTATTATTATTATTATTATTATTATTATTATTATTATTATTATTATTATTATTATTATTATTATTATTATTATTATTGTATTTATTTATTTATTATTATTTATTTTTACATTTGGTATACATGCTAGGCACATGGTGGATAGCTGTATATATTAGGCTGTGAGCCTTAGCATTCATTATTCCTGACGGAAGGCTAGAGCATCTAGTCAAAACGTCGAGTGAATACAATTTGAAGTTGATTATTGAGAAGGTGATTTTAATGTTATTATGTCAACTGAGAGTTCATTGTGAGTAATAATATAAAAAGTAAAAATTGGTAGATGGTTAACTTCATCTACAATATCAAGTACATTTTCTTAAACAGACCAACAACAATGTGGAATGTATATATATATATATATTATATATATATATATATAGCACATGAACAAGTCTCAATTGTGTATAATTAAGACATGGTGTACGTATTAAATTAAAGTATACACTGACATGGAATGCTTTTATTTTCTTTCTAAACAGACCAGAGAGAGAGACAGAGGAGTGTGTAGTGTATGAAGAAGTGTCAACCTTCAAGTAAGAATTTGCAGACGTAAAATTCAATATGAAAGTTTTTTCTTGTATATAACAGTGCAGCAGTGGAGATGGAGGAGTGTGTGGAATATATACAAGCTTCAACTATAAAGTAAGACTTTGTTGACATATTTATAATGTCAGGGATATTTCTTCTCCTTCGCTTTAGTTAAATTATACCCAGCTGTTTCCAACCCAATAACCGCCGTTTTTTAATTAACCAAAAAACCACCGATTTTTAATCAACGTTTGTGTCAGTCAGCTGATTTATCACCAGATCTAGGCAGGATGCAAGTCGACCATTACCATTAGAACGCGAGGCCTTAAAGAAGTAAAGCTTCTCCAAAGTAAGTTGACTACTTTGATATTAGTTATTGGGTCAGTTTAGCTTGTGTATAGGCTTCTGCCAACTAGGTAGTTATGGAGAATTAGCGCTATCTCTGGGATGAACTAAAGGTTCCTAGTTACAGATACTGTGTAGTGTAGATAGCTATGCTAAGCTAGACACGCGCTTCTGCCAACTAGCTAGATAGCTATGGAGTATTAGCGCTATCTCTGGGATGAACTAAAGGTTCCTAGTTACAGATGATGTGTAGTGTAGATAGCTAAGTTAGACACAATAAGCGCTGGGGGGAAGAGGGCTGAAAACACATATTTTTTCAAAAAAAATTTTATGGGCCCAAAAGGGTTCATAATACGTCTGGAGTTTGAGTTTCAAGTTTCAGAGCAAGTGAATACTTGCATCAGAAGATATAGCCATTTTTATACAGTGCATTATTATTCCATTTCATTTCATGGATCAATCCCAATATAAGCCTCCAAGGGTCGAAAAAATCGTGCGCGTTTTTAATTACGCGAGCGGTACCAGAATGTGTTTAATGAAACTTATAAAATGAAACTTATAATGAACTATGCACGTGGCTGGTAAACTGCACATTATAATTCCTTATAATTACATTGATTAATATTATTTAAAATATATAGTTTTTGTTTTTACCATGTTTTACCATGATATATCTTTTACCATGTTTTTACCATGATATATCTTATAATTAGCTATTTACAATATATATTTTTTTACCACAATCGAATTAATTGTGCATTTAAAATTAGTTATTTATTTAAAATTGGTTTGTGCATTTAAAATTAGTTATTTATTTGAAATTGATATTGTGCAGTTATAGAACGGATGATGTTCTTGTATGCCTCCTCCGTTGTCCTTCCTTTACGCTCCCTCCACATGAATTCATCTATATAGGATGGTAGCTGGTGACGATGGACACCCTTCATCGATTTCATCTTTATCTTTGCCTGTAAAGAATTAGAATGTTATTCAAGTTATGTATTATTAAATACCAGTTATATATATTTACCCTATTCCAATACGATTCTATGTGCTGAATGTGCACCCCCATTGTATGGTCGACAAATTGAATCGAGTGGTTGACCGTAGCATGGCTAGCCACACCAGGCACAGCTGCCACCCTCCTGTATGCGGCTCACTGGTCAGAGTGCACAATCGTTCCTTGTGCAACATGTGCTTGAATTATTGGCAGGAGTGTTGCTGCATCCCGTTGGGCCACAATCTAGCATGAAACCTTGGAAAATATTGCAATAATAATTGACTATCATGGCAAACACAAGTGGTCATGATTACCAAGAGCTGGTGTGTGGTTAGTATCCACCATCCCAAACACCCAAACTTCTTGTGCTGGAGGGCGTCCTCTGTGATGCTATTCATTGACAAAGAACAAACGTTTATCTCTTGTTCAATATGATATACGACTGCCTTGAAATACCTTTGGTTTATGTGTGAACTGGGACTCATCGATTTGCACAACCACGCCAGACCCACCTAACACAATCTCCCGCAGCCACTGGTACATATTGACTGCAGTATCTTTGTTACAACCACACTCACGTGCAGCATCTGTAACCCGGTATTCCCTGGACCACCAATAAATAAGGATGATCCAGCTTTGCAGCGGAAGCCGTGATTTAGAAAAAAAACTCCCTGTATATAAGTCAATGGTATGATTCAGTTTAATCAACACAACTGCATTCAATCTGTATACCATGGCGAATTGATTTAGTAGATTTGCATGCCCAAGTCCAACCATCCTTCAATGAAGCCTTTCTTCTCAAAGTCATATTTATACTGCATCTAATACATACTGCATCTAATACACAGGTATAACATCAGTGAATCACAAAATCCCAATTATGTCTGTTTTACCTTCCACATGTGACAAGAATTTGTCAATAAACCCTGGGTCTTCAGATAGTCTATAACCTCATTTGTGCCAAAAGCAGCAGAAGCAATGTGTCTTAATGTTCCTGAAGCAGCCATGGACAGTTCATCAGCAAAATTGTTCATTATAAGTTTCATTATAAGTTTCATTAACACATTCGACACCTTTTGGTACCGCTCGCGTAATTAAAAACGCGCACGATTTTTTCGACCCTTGGAGGCTTATATTGGGATTGATCCCATTTCATTTCACTTCACATTGGAAGAGGTTCTCTCCCAGTCTTACCTGGCTACAATCGGGCGGGCGGCGATGATCGCCTACCCAAAATACAGTTTTTATATATCAAAATGTTGCCAATTTCATGTAGACCCTTACCAGTCGTTTGCGCAATGAATTGGCCAGGTGGGGGGGTAGTGCGCAACCGCTAAGATGAGCACGTTTTTTTAGGCAAGGTTCACTTGAAACTTTTACACTGTTGAGTTATGGGGAAGAGAACAGAGAAGCATTTTAAACAGAAAGGCCAAGGATTCAAGAAGAGTGAAGACAAGAAGAAGAAAGCCCTACAGGCGGCTGTTGTTGAGCCTGTCACAGTAGCCGCGCAAGGCAAGTTTTAATGTTTATCTCTATACTAAAAAGTTACTAGCTGTTTCCTTTCCTTTGTTAGTGAGTCTCTTGGATCCTGTGGGTGGGGTGGCGCCTTCTGTGAACCTTCACTTACCTTGCAATCAATTGCAAATGTCTGAAGAGAGGCCAGTTCCATTGGTGACTATGACAAGTGACTATGACCAGGAAGAAGTTGGCTCTCATGGATAGTTCAGCTGCTTCTGTGGCTGTTGCTACTGGATCTACTGGCTCTACCTCTTTGGACTCGGGTGGTGTTGGAGAACTAGGTAAGGGTAATCGTATAATAAACTTAGATAAGCTTAGAGAGGTCATAGAAAGGTGTAATAAGTTGGTAACTGAGCTCCCTTGCAACTGAAGCCCGTAGGGCAGGCATGGTTTACTTTTTGTTCAAATTGTAGTAACACTCGAGACATCTCAAACCCTGTATCTGTAGAAGCATTCTTTGAACATCCAGTCAGTACTGGGTGCTCGCATTGCTGGAATTAGTCATTCTTGTCTGGAAGACATCACTGCAGTCATGGATATGTTGCCCCCTCTTAGTTCCACTTGTTTTTTAAAAAATATACTAGGTCAATAGGGAGTGACGCAAATGCAGTAACAGAGTATTATGTTGGATGCCGCTCATAGGTTACATGATTTTTATAGGGTTAGGCATGAAGACATCATTGATGTTAGTATTACTGTTGACGGCACATGGCTTAGACAGGGCCACAAATCAAATTATGGCTTGGTTGCGGTGATGGCTTGGGACACTGGAGAGGTTTTAGATTATTATCTTATGTCTAATTTCAAGCTTGTGCGCGAAGACCTGAAGATGAAACAGAAGCAAGTTACACAGAATGGTTTGAGGGTCACAAGGTAAATTGTGAAGCCAATTTTGAAGGCTCTTCGGTTTCTATGGAAGTTGTAGGAACACAAAAACTTTTTTAGCGTTCAGTGGAGAGACTGAAGCTTAGGTACACACACATTAATTAGTGATGGGTATACAAATGCACATAAACGGGAGTGCAACAAGTGTCGGGCTTGCCATCGAGAGGCAGCAGAGTTTCAATGGAGGGCGGAGCATTGTATGGTCCTGGCAAGGGGGACCTGTAACATTTTTATTTTGTTTGTGTCTTGCTTTCTATTGTCAAACAGAGATTTCAAACAAAGATTACTGGAAGATACTTTTGTTTATGTGTGTTTTTGTCAAGCTTAGAAATTACTGGAGGATGACTTGTTTGTGTTCTATTGTTTTTCAGGGATTACTGGAGGGTGTCGGAAGAGGGCGACGATGGATGGACCTGGGCATGGGAGCCCTGCAAATGATGACGTGTTTATGTTTGCTAATTCAATATTAGCAAAGCAACGTAACAAGTCTGATGCGTCTTTAATTTATGTGTATGTATATATATATAATTATTGTTGGTTTTGAAGTTGTAGTTAGGATGTAGGATACTGCTGTTGTTGAAAAAATAAAGGACTGTGAAAGTCAATTGGTTGCTTTCAACATTTTGTTTGTACACACACAATTCTAGTAATGAGGGGATGTCTTCTAGTGAAGCAGGGGCAGCTGGGATGTGATTACAAACTGCTTGGACTTCAAGGCTCAATATCTCTGAAGTGATTTTTGAAAAACCGTTCAAATGATAACGTGAATTTTTATTATCCTTTCATAAAAAAAATTATTTCATTTGAAAGCAAATTTTATATTATACAACTTGCGCGAGAGTTTTTGTTTGATAGGATTACTAAAAAACCTATAGATGGAAATTTAACGTGATGTCATAAATATATGTTCAGAAAATGCAACAAAAAAAACTTTTTTTCGAAATTTCAAGACGCGCAGTTTGTAGTCCTCATTATGATTGACTAATAGACCGAATAAGAGCCTCGCAAAGGTCGTTACTGCAACGTGGTTTACTTAACGGCTTACGGTCCGCACTGGAAGAGAATAGACCGAATAAGAGCCTCGCAAAGGTCGTTACTGCAACGTGGTTTACTTAACGGCTTACGGTCCGCACTGGAAGAGCCTATAATGAGCCAGGAAAAAATTATGGCGAAACTAAATGACAAAAGAGACTTACCATTAGAAAGCACAGACTGCAAGCTATAATTTGATATATAAATTGGGAAACTAGAGTGAATGCGAGCAAAGATATGGTACTTTATATGAGACTACGCGATACGCAGCCTTCTTTCCCCCTTAACTCCTAGTATTTAGAACTGTTGTACAGAGATAGAAACACAAGCTTGTCTATAGGCTTCTGGCATCTAGCTAGCTAGCTATGGAATATTAGCGCTATCTCTGAGATAAACAAAGGGTTCCTAGCTACAGCTGCTGTGTAGTGTAGATAGCTACGCTAAGCTAAATACGCTAAGCTAAGGGCTGGCTGTATGTTAGCTCCTCTGGTCTGTTTTACGTAGAGAGAAAAACACTAAGCGCTGGCATTTTCTTATCTCCTACTGACATTTAGTGCTCTAGCACCAATACCAGCAGGAGCTAGGAAACTGCCAGATCATAGTTTAGCTCATGAACTAACCTATCATTATTACTTCATTGTATACTTTGTGGATATCATTATAGTGATGAAGATATAGTCTGATTAGACTGCTGGAGCTGGAAGAGGTCTGGCTGACAGTTAGACTGCTGGAGCTGGAAGAGGTCTGGCTGATAGTTGCACTGCTGGAACTGGAAGAGATACTGCTAGCGGCACTACAAACCCTAACACAACCAACACCACCCTCCACCAACACCACCACTATCAACACCACCATCCACAGCACCAATAGCATCATCATCACTACCACTATAACCTTCTTCATCATATCCATCAAAATCTCTCATCACTGTCTTCAGCATCTAATAATCTTATAACATCATCTCTGTTATATCTCTCCATCATTTGTAACTCACTTCAGTGTACTTGCCTGCAATGTTATTCCACCAATCGATAATTCGGACCACCAAGGGCTGCTTGTTGAATGCGTGGGGATGGATTCAGCTATCCAGATAAGACCCCGGAGAAAAATTTGGAGATATCAATATGCTGATTTCGGTAAGGCAAAATGAGCTTCTGGAAAATCTGGATCTAGATGTCATCTTTGAAAGTGGTGACATAAACAATTGTTGGACAGATTGGAAAAGTGCGTTTTGGGAAATTATAACATCCTGCGTACCAAGTTCTATCTTACCTGACAAAATTCAACCACCATGGATGAAAAAATCGATTACTCAGGCAATTAGGAAGAGAAACTTGTACTATAGGAGAGCCAAAGGAAATCGTAGCAGTTATTCCTTTCAAAGATACAAGCACATGAGATCAAAAGTATCCTCTATGCTCCGACAATCGAAGAAATTTTTTTATGGCAATCTAAATCCAAAAAACCCAAAAGCCTTTTGGAAAACCGTGAGATCAGAAAGAAGAAAAAAATCATCAATTCCAGCTCTTATCTCTGGTACAATGAACATAACTGAGAAGGCTAACTTGATAAATGACCACTTTTCATCTATGTTCAACACATTAGTTCCTCCACTGTCGTGTGACTATTTCGACAACACACCAATTGCCGAGCCGATACCAAACAACCTCTTGTGTAATGAAGAAGAAATTCTTGAGCTCATTCAGTCTTTGGATATTTCTAAGGCAAGCGGACCTGATGAACTATCAGCAAAGATGTTAAAAGCTACTGCTCCAAGTATTGCACGGGCCATAACACGACTATTCAACCTTTCCTTGATTAATGGATATGTTCCAGATGACTGGAAGATAGCTAGGGTTACACCAGTGTCAAAATCATCCTGTAAATCTGATCCATCACAATATAGACCTATTTCCCTTTTGTCTTTGGTGAGCAAGCTCTTGGAGAAGCATGTCCATAAATACATGATGGATAAATTGTATGATCACTCAGTCCTGTCGCAATATCAATGGGGATTCCTAAAAGGCAGGTCAACTACTGGTGCTCTACTTAGTGCTATTGACAGTTGGCACAAATCTCTTGAACTTGGGTCTGAAGTATGTGCAATCTTTCTGGATCTGGCAAAGGCTTTTGACAAAGTACCTCACGTACCTTTGCTGAACAAGCTTACTGATCTACACCTAGACCAATACTTAATTAGGTGGCTGGGAAATTACCTATTGGACAGACATCAGTTTGTGGTAGTGAATGGTCAAGACTCGATTATGACCCAAGTTCTTTCTGGTGTCCCGCAAGGTTCAGTCCTGGGCCCACTGCTCTTTCTAATATATATAAATGAAGTAGCTGATGTTGCATCGGATGAAAACCACATAGTGTTCTTTGCTGATGACATTTTAATGTATCGAGAAATAACGTCACCCAGTGATCATGTGCAAGTGCAGATATTCCTTGACTCTATCAGTGCCTGGTTTATTGAAAACCACATGAGTTTCAATGCATTGAAATGCAAACACATGCTGATCTCGCGTAAAAGAAACCATCTCCAGAACATGGGCAAGATGAGATTACATGGTGCAGAGCTTCAAAGAGTATCTGTCTTCAAATATCTTGGTGTATGGGTGAGCGACAATCTCAGCTGGTCACAGCACATTACACAGATCACTAGGAGAGCTAATAAACAGATTGGTCTCATTTACAGAAACTTTTACAATCATTCAAGTGAAGGTACTCTTCTTCAATTGTACCTTGCATATGTTAGACCCATTCTGGAATATGGTGCCCCTGTATGGGATCCCCACCACTCAACCCACATAGAGGAACTGGAAAAAGTGCAGAGATTTGCACTTCGGATGGCATCCAAACAGTGGCACACAGACTACTCCACTTTGCTAGCTTGGTCTGAACTACCAAGTTTGGCATCCCGTAGAACATTTCTGAAACTATGCTACTTGGCTCATACCCTGCATGGATCTGTCCACTCCACTCACCTGCCACTGCAAACTAGACAAATGGACATTCGGCTAAGGAGCTACAACGAGACAAAGATGGAAGTTCCCTCCCTTCGCCAGAACTGAATCGTACAAGTCATCATTTTTCCCACATACACTTACTTTATGGAACATATTACCTGTTGAAATTAGAGCATGCCAAACTTTCTCAGACTATAAACGTCAATTACAAAGTTTTCTGTATCATTAAGTTTCCATTATTTTTATCAGGGAAGTCACTCGTATTTGCATATATTGCTACTTGGCTCCCCCTGCACCCTGTAATGCAAAATTTTCATTAAAAAAAAAGAAAAAAGAAAAAAAGAATATCTAAAAGCAAAACACAACAGCCAACTAGCTGTCTGTATCCTATGTCAAAAGAAGAATAACAGATCTCTCAGATCAACTACGAAGTGCAGCTGTAAGAATAAGCAGCTGCGCAATAAACCTAATGTAAATCAATTATAACGCACTTCAATGTACTTGCCACTTCAAAAAATATCTTTTAAAAACATACAACAGTCAGCTAGCTATCGGTATACTTTCTCAAAAGAACAACAACAGATATCTCAGATAAAATACAAAGTGCAGCTGTAAGTTACGCAACAAACGCTAATAAAAATTTACATATTTAGGAGCGTGTATATACGCCACCGGCGTGTGAGAGTAGATTTCAATTGGCGTGTATATATAGACGCCACCGGCGTTCTAAGAGTTAAACAGACCAACAACAATGAGGAATGTATATATTATATATATAAATAGCACATGAACAAGTCTCAATTGTGTATAATTAAGACATGGTGTACGTATTAAATTAAAGTATACACTGACATGGAATGCTTTTATTTTCTTTCTAAACAGACCAGAGAGAGAGACAGAGGAGTGTGTAGTGTATGAAGAAGTGTCAACCTTCAAGTAAGAATTTGCAGACATAAAATTCAATATGAAAGTTTTTTCTTGTATAACAGTGCAGCAGTGGAGATGGAGGAGTGTGTGGAATATATACAAGCTTCAACTATAAAGTAAGACTTTGTTGACATATTTATAATGTCATGGATATTTCTTCTCCTTCTTTAAAACAACAGTCCAGCAGTGGAGATGGAGGAGTGTGTAGCACATGGACAAGCTTCAACTATAAAGTAAGACTTTGTTGACATATTTATAATGTCAGGGATATTTCTTCTCCTTCTTTAAAACAACAGTCCAGCAGTGGAGATGGAGGAGTGTGTAGCACATGGACAAACTTCAACTATAAAGTAAGACTTTGTTGACATATTTATAATGTCAAGGATTTTTCTTCTCCTTTTTCTTTAAAACAACAGTCCAGCTGTGGAACTGGAGGAGTGTGTGGAATATGGACAAGCTTCAACTATAAAGTAAGACTTTGTTGACATATTTATAATGTCAAGGATTTTTCTTCTCCTTTTTCTTTAAAACAACAGTCCAGCTGTGGAACTGGAGGAGTGTGTGGAATATGGACAAGCTTCAACTATAAAGTAAGACTTTGTTGACATAATTATTTATAATGTCAAGGATTTTTCTTCTCCTTTTTCTTTAAAACAGCAGTCCAGCAGTGGAGATGGAGGAGTGTGTAGCATATGGACAAGCTTCAACTATAAAGTAAGACTTTGTTGACATGTTTATAATGTCAAGGATTTTTCTTCTCCTTTTTCTTTAAAACAACAGTCCAGCAGTGGAGATGAGGAGTGTGTAGCACATGGACAAACTTCAACTATAAAGTAAGACTTTGTTGACATATTTATAATGTCAAGGATTTTTCTTCTCCTTTTTCTTTAAAACAACCTTTTTCTTTAAAACAACAGTGCAGCAGTGGAGATGGAGGAGTGTGTGGAATATGGACAAGCTTCAACTATAAAGTAAGACTTTGTTGACATATTTATAATGTCAAGGATTTTTCTTCTCCATTTTCTTTAAAACAACAGTCCAGCTGTGGAACTGGAGGAGTGTGTAGCATATGGCCACGCTTCACCTATAAAGTAAGACTAACATATTTATAATGTCAAGGATTTTTCTTCTACTTTAAAACAACAGTCCAGCAGTGGAACTGGAGGAGTGTGTAGCATATGGACAAGCTTCAACTATAAAGTAAGACTGGTTGTTGACATACTTATAATGTCAAGGATTTTTCTTCTCCTTTAAAACAACAGTTCAGCAGTGGAGACGGAGGAGTGTGTAGCATATGGACAAGCTTCAACTATAAAGTAAGACTTTGTTGACATATTTATAATGTCAAGGATTTTTCTTCTTTAAAACAACAGTCCAGCAGTGGAACTGGAGGAGTGTGTGGAATATGGACAAGCTTCAACTATAAAGTAAGACTTTGTTGACATATTTATAATGTCAAGGATTTTTCTTCTCCTTTTTCTTTAAAACAACAGTGCAGCAGTGGAGATGGAGGAGTGTGTAGCACATGGACAAGCTTCAACTATAAAGTAAGACTTTGTTGACATATTTATAATATCAAGAATTTTTGTTCTCCTTCCTCTTGAAAACAACAGTCCAGCAGTGGAGATTGAGGAGTGTGTAGCATATGGACAAGCTTCAACTATAAAGTAAGACTTTGTTGACATATCTATAATGTCAAGGATTTTTCTTTTCCTTCCTCTTCAAAACAACAGTCCAGCAGTGGAGATTGAGGAGTGTGTGGCATATGGACATGTCTCTACTTTGGAGCACACTTCCCAGGGGCTTCCACCTGCAACTACAGAACAAAATTACTATAGTACAATGAGTTTGTTTGTGTGTGTAAATATTGCCATAAATAGTTTCCTCCATCCACACACCCCCCCCCCCACACCCCAATCCACTTATGTTGTTTTCTAAGCTAAGAAGATTATGCTGAATTCTAGAAGTACAAAGCATATGTGTTTACTGAAGTCAAACTACAATAGCAATAATGAATGATAATGAATGCTAGATAATATTAAAAGCAGCACAATAATATTCATTAAAAGGTAAAGGATTGTTTTATTTCTCTTTCTTGACTGGCTGCTGGGAAGCCACTCTCAAGAGCATGCCATGGCACCATAATTTATTTATTTGTTTGTTTATTTATCTATTATTATTTTTTGTTATTGTTGTTGTTGTCATCATTATTATTGTTGTTGTTAATGCTGTTGTTATTGTTGTTGCTGTTGTTATTCTTATTGTTGTTGTTATTATAATTTTTATTCGTTTATTATTTGTTTATATAATTAATATTAATTTATTATTTTTATTATTTATTTGGTTATTATTTATTTATTTGTTTGTTTCTTTCTATCTATTACTTTTGTTTATATTATTATTATTATTATTATTATTATTATTATTATTGTTATTATTATTATTATTATTATTATTATTAATATTATTATTATTATTATTATTATTATATTATTAATTTATTTCTTTATTTATTTATTATTGTTTATTTATATTAATACCAGTTCACGTGTTGGACACATATGCCAGTTCAGGTGCTGGATACGTGTATATACTACTGGTAGCATATGGATCGCTAGCTACTGGAATATGGCATCTCATTGTTCCTGATAAAGTTTAGAGCATCTAGTCAAAACATCAATTTCAAGTTGATTATTGAAAAGGTTGTTGATAAGAAATTAGTATAAATAATAACTTACAATAATAATATAGAGAGTGCGACTAGAACCCACCAGCACAGCTGCAGTGTTCCCATACTGGATAGCAACATAAATTTTGTTTTTAAACCAAATCTCATTTCAACCACCTACAAGAAGTTTCATAAGAATATTGTAGACTAGATATTATCTCTGCCAAATAGTCACACATCCAATGCACAAGTGGTGCATGGCCATAATACTCTTACCTAAGAATATCTATGTAGCCATCCCTCCAGCTTACTACGGAATTTCATTTGGACATGTATAAACCAGTCATAGTTAATAATTCCTTTTCTGCACTCCACCTGTCTAGATCACTGCTCCCTAACTGGGAATATGCCGCATTGAACCACCAAAGCTCTGCAACAACATCTAGGTTCTAGCTGCATTCCACAAGTGTACTTGTATGTACATGCTATGACAACTCTTTGGTTGTAGCCATGTCTTGTCTGTGGATCTGGTCTGACCAAAAAAATGCAGGCAGAAGAGCAGTTATGAAGGACAGCCACATTAATGAGTAACGGAAAATAAGACCATTAGAGTGAGTTATCTATGCATGGACAACTTTCTAGAGGAATACCAGTCTATCAGTCCATCATGCTGAAAAGCTGAAAAGCAGTTCTATCTTTGTTACATTACATTACGAACGAAAATATCCGACAACATTGTCCACACAATCCAATTTATTCTACACCTTAGTCATCAGAGTCAGAGATTGGAACTTTGCACAAGTACATTTGCTCTACACTCCTGTTTCCAATTTCTTGCCTATGTTATGTATATAGTTAGTTATGTAGACCAGCTGATGGATATAATTTGCAACATTAGTTGCATCTTTTATGATATACACACAGGACTAGCCCGTAGGGATGAAGTTATGAACCCATAAATATAGCAACTGTTATAGTTATATAGATAGCTCACAAATATTGCAGTGATTGCCATGAAGCTCTCTTACTTAGTCCCTCATTATAGGTGCCAATGGATGAATTACCACTGGATATCTGATAGTTTCAGGGAGTCCTACCCGCTTATTCTGCACACAGGACTCCCTGACAAGCAAGATCAAACAAAGATAGTCGTGATCTTGTTGGGTCGTAGTCAGTACTATAATAGTTGAGCTGTTAATTAACTGTGGTTTCGACTGGACAGTTCAATAGAGAAGAGTGTGTGTCAGTTCTGTTGAGAGTATTAATGATTCCACCAATTCCAAGTAGTGGGGTGGGTAGTTTAGGCTTGCCAAGCATATCGCAAGTTCAGTCAGGAAAGACAGGTTAGAGGGTCCCACCAGTAGGGCACTCTCTAACATTTGGTGACAGCGGTTACCGAACTTAGCCAGAATAATTAGCTAGTTGATTGCTATCTGAACAGACAGAAAGTCTGCCAATAACAATGTGGCAACACAAATCCGTATCCAGCCATACAGTCAGTCAGTTAGGCAGTTACATATGCAGTCCTGATGACAAGAGGAAAAGAAACCGTATCTTACTCGTCAACATCCTAGCCAAATGGCCTGGATATGGAAAGCACAGTGGAGGTGGAGACAGTTAAATGGAGATTATAATTTGGGAAGGTGAATCACCTGGGATGATACTGGTGGTGAATCCAGACCTAATAACAGAACAGAACAGAAGCATGCACTGAAGAAGCTGCTTGAATGCTACGATGAGGTCTTTCAGAATGAACCACTACGAACACAAATGGCTGAGTTACAAGGTCACCCAACTCTTTCAGTTAGGGCTTATCTGACCGTTAACCAGCCCCTGGGCATCCCCGATCCATTTAGCAAAAAAGGGAGGGTCCTACAGACTGTGCGTGGACTATCCACGGTTAAACGAGGAGACAAAAAATTATCGGTACCCAATGAGATATGTAGACAACCTCTTACAAACTGGGAGGTGCGACGCATAAATTCCAACATTCGATTTTGTCAACGGGGTATTGGCAGATTGTCGGGGAAATTACCCTCTCCTGAGGCCTTCCTGCCTCAACGAATAACACTGGTCCGAGCAGAGACCACTGCTGGTAATTTCCACCGCGACGCCTAGGAGCTCAGGGTACTGGCTACACCACCAATCATCCCTCCTAGACCTAACTGGACAAGCCGTACCTCCGCCTCTCTCTCTAGGCCCTTTACGGTCTTGCCCCTTTGGCTCCCTACCCTTCACTTGGGTAGATAAGTATTTGATTAAATACAAGTCAATGCCAAAGACACATACAGAGTATAGTCTCACTTCTCTCTCTCTCTCTCTCTCTCTACTCTCCTTATATACATACATTCAGTCACATGATAATGATAGCCAATCCAATACTATAGTTCATTCTATCTGTAATCTTGGTCTTGGGTGTTCTTGTGGTATTCCTTGTGGCTGTTCCCTTTTAGTCTTGGGTGTCTCCAATACTTGTGGTATTTACTGTGGCTGTTACCTTTTAGTTAATCTTAGTCTTGGGTGTATCCAATGCTTGTGGTAGTAGTGATCCATTAACTGTGGGTTGTGGTTATGGTGGGTTACTGTTTGAAAAGTCAGGGGGTGGTCCTGTTAATTTCCCTGACACAGATATCAGTACACAAAGAGAGCATCCCCCAAACAGCCTTTATGACACATCTAGGCAAGTATGAGTTTTGCATGATGCCCTTCGGACTAAAAGTAGCGCTGGCAGTATTTCAATGGATGATGAAAGAGTTGATTGCAGATATTCCTCAATATGCTGCCGCCCATCTGGACAACATTGCCATTTTAAGTGCAACCTGCAAGAGTATTTACAACACTTAGAAGTTGTGCTGACTAAGGAGAAGTCAGGACTGACAACAAAATAGTCAAAGTGCCAACTTGTACCGACAGAGTTTATCTCGGACACTGAAATGTCCAAGGAAAGGGTGCATCAGAGAGGCAAGATCGTCAGTGTGAGCAACTTCAAGATGCCCAAAATGAAGAAGAATATATTATGCTCCTTCTGTGGCTTGGCAGGATAATAGAGGTGGTTTATACACAACTTTGCAGGGAGAGCAATGTGGTCAGATGACACAGAAGGGGAATTTTGATGGCTCCAAAATAAGTTAACGACAGAAACAGTGTTAAACAGTCCCAACATGGACCGAGCATTTGCATTGTTCACAGATACCTCTGGAGTGGGCATAGGTGCAGTTCTCTGACAGGTAGATGCCAATGGATATGACCGGACAGTAGCTTATTATTCACCTGTGAGAACGCCAATACTCAGCTGTCAAGCTGGAATGCCTGGCTTTAGTAAATGCAGTGAAACACTCCTGAGTATATCTTGACAGCACCCTGTTTAAGATTGCGATGGGTCACTAATGTGTTCTGTACCTACATAGGTTCAGGGAGAAGAAGGGTCGTTTAACATGTTGGGGTCTCAGTCTACAACCTTTGGACTATACAATCCAACACCGGCCTGGAAACACGATTGGGAATGCAAATGGACTCAGCTGGAAAGCTTGGACTAAAGATGACCCACTGGCAAGGACCCAGAATAAGATAGGGGGAGAAGTCAGGGATCCCTTCCCTCTTATTCTGAAAACAGGACTTCCTGACAAGTAAGATCAAACAGAGATACCCGTGAACATATTAGATAACTGTGGTTTTGACTGGACAGTTCAGTAGAGCAGAGTGTGTGTCAGTTCTGTTGAGTGATACTACCAATTCGAAGCAGTGGTGTCTTGGTAGTTTAGGCTTGTCAAGCATATGGCAAGTTCAGTCAGGACAGAGAGGTTAGTGGATCCCACCAGTAGTGCACTCCCTAACAGATATAGTAGCTCATCAAAAACCATGGGAAAATAGGCAAAGTACATGCTCTTCCCAAATCCTGTGGGAAGAATACCAATGACGCCCCTTCCAGAAATAAAAGCCCCCAAAATTATCACTTGCCCAAGTTTCATCTGTGTGTAATTGAGCTTAATCTCTAGCTCTGTAGCTATCATTCTAACTTCCTCGCAGAACCACAGCCATATGGCTCCTGGTCTCTGCCATGCTCACATTGCTGAATAGTAATTATTGCGAGTTTTAGTGCATGATCATTTGACAGTGTTAACAAAACTAAGTAAATGTTTCAGCAGATCACCTCGCAACAATTAGCATGTGGTGGTATTGCAGACTAGTCACCAAGTTTAAAAAGTATAGATTTGCATGAAATTGTATGGATATGATAGGTCAGGATCAAGGACGAACCCATAAAGGTTTGTTGGTCTTCCACATTTCTATAAACCACCATTGCTTAAAAGGGCAAGGCACTCCGCGTCGTCAACTAGAAATATACTATATAGTGCATGCATATTTCACATTGGCCCTGTGGCACCATTACCAATGAGCTACATTAGAGTTCCATTAATTGCTAGTGAGGGTGACCTACAGAGCCACTTGGTTGGTTCACAAGTCAATCCTGTTCATAATGATTATGAAATAAATATCATTGGGAGCTGCATACCTAGCTATTAACCTGGCAAGGCATCTTTTCTTGAGAGGACCCTTCATATTTCTTAATATTCTCTTGTTTTTTTTTACAATCAAATCATGCAAAAAATTTATTTCTGCTTAGAGCTGAAGGTTATTGTAATTTTCAACTGAGAGTTCATTGACAGTTTAACATTGGTGATTGCAATTGTGGTCAACATTGATGCAGTCTTGTTTCCTCTTTTTTACTTTTATAAAATGAAGTACTTGCAAACCAGCAGCAACTGATGTCAACTGTAGCTTGAAGAAGGCAGAAATATACATCTATGCCTATAAGTCAAATGAAACATTTTGATCAATCTATGGAGCTGCATTGAGATGAATGAATATCTATTCAGATATTGCTCAATTCCATAAAGATATTGCAGCTATTTTGGGGGTGGGTGGTGGGGGGAGGGAGGGCACTGACATATTTTTAAGGAAGTAAATAATGATCTGACAAACATACAAAGAAGCCAATGGACAACACAGTCAATTAACCCACTTGATATGTACAACACAAGTTAATAATACTGATAAGGAAGCATGTTAACATTGTATAGACATGCCATGGTTGGTATTACCATATAGCCTTCAATTTCTCTACTCGCCTCTCTTCTCATGTACTGTCACACCTGCACAAGTGTAAGTGTTAACTAGAAGTAGAAAGAAGGAAACGGAAAATAAAAATTAACAGACACCACTCTTATGGCAATAAGAAGAGGCCTGGATATTAACAATGGAGATATTCTCTCAACAAACTCAGTTGACCATAAAAAATTGCAATATCCTTCTTCTTTTCTGTGTATGTGACAATACAGAAAGGGCAACAATCCATCCCTCCGCTTCAAACTCCATGGTAACTGTATATATGGCCTTATGTTGTTCACTATGCATAAGGTATCATCCACATATCTCTTCTAAAAGCTTAGCTTGGCCATATTGTTATGCTCCTGCTAAGCGCTAACCCAAGCATTAACAATACGAGTTCTACTGTTTAAAGATTTATTACAGTTTCTTAACCAAACGTTCACAAAACTCAATTATAGTCTATTTCCCGCAGTAAAAATCGGTGCTCTTAATTAATTAAGCTGCCAGCCCCAGCAGTAACATGACAATATAGATCATCACACAACAACCACATAGAGAGTGTTACCGCTACACTGCAACTAATTAATTAACTAACATATACAATGTCTTAATTAGTTCAGTTCTATGTCAGGGCTGTGTTGAAGCAATGACAATTATGAGTGCCAATTTCTCAAAGAATTCCATGTAAGAATTTATAGGCTCCACAAGATACATAAACCTGAGGTTACCCATAGGCCAATTGTGTTTTGTATATATACACCATCATTATAATCATTTCCAATTCATAATGCAGTTGATACCACCTCTAGCTGGCAATACATAATATATTCCTATGTAAATCAAGATGAATGTTTTGCATGAGATAAGTGCCTTGTCAGTTTTGATATTTCCTCTCTTTTTACCAATGTTGCCATAGATGAGGCGGTGGAAGTCAGTTTTGGAATGTTGATGAAACATGAGAGCTTGCATGAGAGGATTGCACTGGATACTGACAGGATTTCTAAATTGTTGGAGTTATCCCTAGAATACACCTACTCCAGGTACAAAGGAAAATACTACGAGCAGAAAGAGGGTGCAGCAATGTGCTTTCTAGTATCTGTAGTGGTAGCCGACATTTATATGGATTTCTTTGAGGAATTTGCACTCAAAGCAACGCTTATAAATACACAACTTCAGGCATGTGATAATCCTGCAGCCTGGTGACTTCATAATGTATGCAGTCATGAGTTTTTCACATATATGGTCCTCTCTGCTTGGAATGACCTTAGCTCATGCCAAGTTCTACATTATTAAGCCTCTATTTATAGCAATACCAGTAAAAATGTACTTAGCTGACTGTAGTTCATCCTGATGCTTTTTGGTCTTGCTTTTAGAAGCCACTGACTGATATTGATATGAACTCACTATTAAAACCAAATTGTATCATCCGTCAAAAAGAAGCTGACCTTTAGTTCATGAATTGAAGCCCTTTGGGTCTGGTTTAAATTTTAGCATGAAACTAATATCAAACAAGCTGTATTTATAGAATGCAGCATAATTCAATCAAGTATAGTTCCCTTTGTCACATCAAAGTCAAGCTTTCCTGGTCTTGTTTGAAATTTTGCAGTCACTTAATCATAATAGGTGGTAAAGCACACTATGATAACCTTATAACTTCTTAACACCTAGAGTTCCAGCTACTAAACCATACTGCATTGCTATACCTTCATTTTAGTCCCAATGCTTAATTTATGGGCTTTGTTTAGAATTGCAGATAACCTGTGACATAGTAATAGTATGTACTGCACAAATGAATAACACACCCATATTTACATCAATAGGTGTGTATAGTCATCAAAATAGGTCACATCACATGGGTGTGCCAGATTTTGGTGATCACTACAGACTTTCAGTTTTTATAGTGTGCTCTTTAGGTGCTTGCCCTTTGCTTTACTTTTTGTTTAAATTTTTTAAATTTTTATCTCAATTGAGTCATGTCTTGGATAAGGACAATCTGTGCCCATTTCTGATTAGCTATATGTTAGCTAGCTTGATTGTGTTAACAGCTTATTGTTCTTCTTCATTTGATATAAAAATTGTTATGAATGGAGCAATTCAGGAAAAAATTTCCTTGATTTCACTAAAGTATCCTCCACTGATTGTCTGAAGAGAGCACTGGTGGTGAAGAGTCTGAGTGAGTCTCAGGAAGAGGAGATGTAGATGGAATTGGGATGATGTATGAGGTGGGAGAGCTTTCATAATGGAGACGATGACTTCACAGATGGATACACTGGTGGATTGAGAATTATAATTTATTATTTTTCTGCAGCTGTATTCACCATGTGAAGGTCATTAGCACGAGCAAAAGTACCACAATTAAATGTCGGCCTAGTTCATGTTTTTACATTTCGCTTTGTAGTGGTCAATAAAACAAGAATTGTGTTAGACATATAACTGAATAATGCATTAAATAAACCCACATTCCCAGCAGAATTCTTGTGAAAGTGTTCCACATCATCAATCATTCACTTTGATGTGGTGTAACATGTGCAGCTCTAGTCTCACGCTAGATTTATGAGTCTAGTCTAGCATGACACATGATGAAATGTGCACAAATAAGCAACCAAAATATTAGAAAAACTCTCAATGGGACTTGCAGCTCTCATTTTGAAAGTTATTTGCCTGAATGATCATACACTCAAACATTTTGCATATATATATATATAGCTAGCTACATCAGAAGAGAGAGACACATCTTTGCCTGGCTTCTTGGTGGAGTGTATCTCTGATCATTGACCATGTTGTGGATTGAGTCTGTGTTTGTGTGTCTATCCATGTGTGTGGTGTGTATGTGATATGCGTGAGTGTGTGTATATCTGTTTGTGTGTGAAGTTTAAAAGGAATCTATGGAAAACATTTCCTTTCATAAAGCAGTCTAGTTTTCCAGATGAATAAGGATCAACGGTTGCCATGAGGTACATCACAGTGATATTTACCTCCATTTTTCATCAATAGTCTCCTCAACCAGAATGTTCAGGGCATTGCAAACCAGGATATGACTTTGGCACGTGGACAATGAAGGAGGAAACTGGAAGCGAGAGTTGTTGGCAAACATAGGCATTTCTTTACATGCTTATTCATCACTGCTATAGCATAGAGCATTTAAACATTGCTGGTCTAGCTGGTGCAGTAGCAAACTTACGAAGATAAACACAATTGTAGGTGCACAAAACCAGAGGTGCTAGGTCCCCAGCAAAATGGCCACGATCATAATTAGTTTTGGATGTCTCTTCAAGGGATGGTTCCACTGCTTCCTGTGCAATGAATCATTACAATAACTGATCAACTTTAAATTGTTCGCTTTTCCTCCACACCAGTAGGAGTCTACATGTTAAGTTTGGTGAGGTTCATGCAGAGGAAGTTGGATTGATTGGGGGGCAAATACATATACGTGTATGACAGACTAGTCAGCTTTAGTATTTCGGGAAATGCGCCTATATTACAATGACCTTCTCAATAATCATCTAAACTTTTACTCTCTCGATGTTTCAACTAGATGCTCTAGCCTTCATCAGGAATAATGAGATGCTAAGATGCACATAAACTTGATAAACATATCTATATTATTATAGCTACTGGCAGCTGCACTTTTGTTTTCTCTATTCTGGCCTGATCCAAAATGGTGACTTCCTCCCATAAAATAGGATACCCATTATCCCATGCATGTTCAGTAATTGCAGATTTCTCTTTAGCACACTTTCTACAGGCATGTTGATGTTCTTTCACTCTGGTATTCAGTCTTCTGATGGTCTCCCCTATGTAATATTTCCAACAACTACAAAGGATGTGGTAACAACGAGTGCATACCAGTGGTAATTCAACATCACTCTGCTCAGTTGTGTCCTCTGAGTTCTTCCAGATCTAAAAACGATTCTTAAGGTGAAATAAGAGAACTGTCTTATATTTATTAGACCACAACTGATTTATGGGCTCCCTAAGATACATAAAGCCATGGTCCCCACAATTTCCACATCTAGGATCAAGTCCCCAAAAATATCGAACATATATTTACATATTATACATACATATTACCTAACAAACTAACATTTATAGGACCCTTTACCTATTAACAACGATGGTGTAGTTTATCAAAAAAATCATATTGGAGGACTTTTATTCAGCCATGTCTATACACACCATAAGAAAATGTGCATGTTATTCATGATTCTTAATGAATGCCTGAGCATCATGCATGCATTGTATTATGTGCCATATTGGAAAGCTGACAACATTTGTTAGCAATTTGATTTATTTTTCGTGTTCATCCAAGGACTGGAAGTCAAAGTGATGTTAGTACTGAGTTTACCTGTGAGTTTCATGAAAGTTCTACTCATAACCAGATAGCAGTTCACTGGTAAGTTTCTGGAGGAATGGGCATAAGCCAAGTGCGCTAAATGTTGTAGTGATCAAATAATGGTTGAAATCCAGAGGTGCTCTAACAGCTTAGGGAAAACATGGAAATAAAAAGCACTTTAGGAGCTGCTTTATTCATGTACTCTCAGTAAAAACACGTGCCTTCCATAGCTCCAACTCTATCAATCAGGTATTACTCAAGCTTTCTGTGTACACCAGACTTTAAATCCAGAGATCAATTTTTCATAGACATAGACCACTCTAAATGTAAATAAACCCTCAGTTAAATTTAAAAAAAGGAAGGAAAAAAGGGGAAAAAATCGAGCTCTTCCATGCATTTTTCCCGCGTGGTCACAACACTGAGATGGGGGTGACCAGTAGCTCGGCTAAACCACGTTTGAACATGGGCATGGTCATATAACAACCACGCCACTCGCTTCTGAGGCTGTTAAAAGTCGTTGCGAATGTAAATTTTATCTTGCTCCATTGAGGTCTTCCTCCCTTCACTGAGATTACGAATTCAGCTGGAAAACTGTCTCTCTCTGCCACCTTATCCCATTCTTCCATAGTACGACTTCAGCAGAAAAAATACTTGTCCTCTACACTAACTGGCTGTTGATCATTATCATGACTTCTCGGTCCTTCTTTGTTTGGGGAGGTGCTGACTTTGTGAAAATATTTATCTTCACATATCTAGTAAGAGTGTAGGGAAATGGTAGAATAAGCGCTGAGGTAGCTTGTGTAATATTATTAAGTGTAAGTGGCCTATAAGTTTACAAAATGTATGGTCACTGTAGATAGGCTTTGTGTACCTTAGTTTGGGGGCAATCATATTGCAGATCTGTAAAATTGCAGAACATGTCATGTGGTCAACAAGCTAGCCTGTGTGCTATAAATGATAGCTATAGCAACCTAAAATATCAGAGAGTTGATTCTTGCCCACATTATTCATGGTTCACACATGCTATAACTGAACTGCATGGAGCTATCAGAAAGTTTCTTCCAAGTATGATGTTTTGGTTTGCTTTCCAAACCTTCTGGGAAAAGGTTTGCTAATTCCATGTGGTAACATAAACTTTTCAAGTCTATAGTCTATAAAAAGAACACACCCTTTCCAAGCCTATAAAAATACCACACCTTTCACCTGCATACTTTGTTTTTAGTAAATCAGTTTGAATTCATCCCTAATGTTTAACCCTTCTCTTCATATCATCTTAACTAACGAGGACTGACATAGGACTAACTAAGAAGAGAGATTGATGGACCTGATTCTCCAATTCTTGCCAATTCACCTAAATATTATTGCACATTAGGAATCAACTAGATTTATTTTGGGTAGCAGCATTTTTGTCTAGCTTTATCGCTTCACTTCATATGGTCTCTGGCCTGCACCAGACTTACATTCATGTCAACATCATGTGTAAGAATTGAGATGTGTGTGATAATATAGTAGCAAATACCATGAGACTAATTGTAGTGATACAAAAATAACCTGCTATTTGTGATGCATATGCCTGTAAGACTATCCCTTGATGATCAATAGTTAGTTGTTTAGGAAAAATTACTATGGGAGGATGAAAGTAAAAGTCCAGTGAAAGACTCCAGGCTATAGGTTTGCATGGGAACGTCAAAAATTCCCAATGACAACTATTAATTTTTACACTTAAACATTGTGAATGTTTTCAATACTGTAGCTCAGAGTTTGATGTTGCTGTCTTGATGCCTCCTGTCTTTTAGTAAATGGCCAAGAATACATTGATCAATATAACAAAAATTGTGCAAAGGAACACAACTAGTAGCTGAAAAACATCAACAGCATAAGAGGAGCCAACAATGAGAACAGTCACAGATTTAGAGTTCTGAGGATCGCCCACAAAATGTCAAAAGCCCTTCAAACAAAAAACTCTTCACCAGTAAAGGCAAACAAACAATCTCTTCCTCCAACTGCAGATCCTGATTATGAAATTCTTCCTTGTATCCTAGTTGTGACAGAAACCGCTTTCAGTACCCTTCTTGAAATACTATTAGGCATTTACAACTAAGCTGTAAGGTTTAAAATCTCCAATGACAATGCAACATGTACTAGTGTTCCTTCAGGTTATTCACTTTCCTTAATCTGTAGGCTTCATCATGCAGTCTAGTTAAAAGATTGCTAGCTTACTTGCTAACCTTAACATCCCCTTCTTACTTATGCGTACATGCCTGTTGGAATAGAAGGGAATTTATCCAACATTATATATGCAATCTTTATCGCTATCTGGAGTGCATCTTGTATGTTTTTAGGCTATTTGTGCCATGTTGTTTCTGTGCTAGAGTTATGGCCTGAAAAAGGTAAAACCACACAAATACATATTATAATAGTCATATTATGATACTCACACATTGTGGTCTAGAGCAGTGATCATGTGAGCTGACAACCTTTTTAGTAGCCATGTAATAGTAATGATGTATAGAAAAAGGAAATGAGCTCATATGAAGGAGAAATCTGCCATTGCATTTTATGTTGAAGATCACCTTGCATTAGTTCTGTATATAACAAGATGTGAAACTTTCATAATTTGTAATACACTTTTGGTAAAATATTATCATATATTTTACTAGTTCAAGACTTTTTTTCAAACTTGCACAAGGATTTGTGTGACAATGGTGGCAGAGGTATACATGTCCTTTCTGTATTCAAAGTTGCCTTATATAGATGTACTTATAGTATTTCCACATGCACTAGAGATAAATAATTTATGAGATTCATAGTCAGTGTTTCCTGTTTTGAGGAGAGGTTGAAGAATGCACTACACACTATTTGGAAATAGATGACGTTTGGCAAAACTACCCACATGAGGAGTTGAAAATCCATGCCTCCAAATTATTCATATACTGTTGGCTGCTAATTGGTCTAGCATATTTTCTTATGAAGGAATTACACTACCCGATCCATGTTGCCGGCCATACTTGTGCTTCTGAATTATAATCATGGATATTATGCTGAGAAATTATAACATTATCACAATGATATTTCCAGCTTGGAAATTGTTGTGCCTTTGGTATCTCATGCAATTAACGAACAAAATGGTTCCATGCTGATTTAGCTCTTGAAATTTTGCCTAGTTACACAGTGTTCTATTTCTAGTGAATTACCCTGTCATTTTTGGTTTCTTCTCAATAGCCCTACCATATTTGTTTTCTGTGCAGGTATTTGGATACCATGCCCAGCTGTTCTGCCTTCAAGATCCTGATGTCACTTGCCCAAATTGTTTGGTGGGTCTAGGGCTAACTGCAACACATGTGTGGAGTCAAGGCTGGATCCCTCAGCAGGATGCACAGAGTGTATGGGGGGAGAGACACAATGTTATGTAAGCACATTCTCTATATGTTCCCTATTTATAGAGTAGGAATAGAACAATCATCATTATTATTATACTTTCAAATCACTGGTGTATGTCAAAAATAACCCCTCTTTTCTCCCCCCCCCCCCCCCCCCCCCCCCCCCACCCCCCAATCCTCTCCCTCACCCTACCCCCACCCCCCAAACATGCAATAAAACAACTTAAAAATTATATTGGGACTATTCATGGTGATTTTACTTCTAATTATATTCTTGTTCTAGTCTGGAAACTTCACCTTCTCAGCTCTATTTCACTCGTACATAAATCCTCAGCATTTGTGTGGGGAGTGCATGGATAATGGCGCAGTGTGCTGTGATGCAGATGAGTGGACTAATAACTGTGGTAATGACTGCTTTCTTTGACTAGTGTTCTTTGTTCAACCATATGAGGCAACTGCACTGGATGTGGAGTTTCTAAGCAGACAATCTGAAATTGAATCAGAGAACATTACTATGTTTGAACAAGGACGTCATGCATTCACATTAAACAGGTCTAATCCTTACACAATACAGCTGGCAACATGGACGGTAAGTAGTAATTAGTGTAATTCAACATACTGACACATTTATGAATGCTACACTATGATATAGAGGAACAGCTAAATATTAATGGATACCAGCTGATATGGTACATAAAGAATCACTCTGACAAGCCAAAAAAGTTGTTCAAAATGCTGATTTCTATAATATATGAGGTACTCATGGTTTCTTCCTTGTCTCGTGTTCTTTCATGATAAGATGCACCTTCACTTGTACATACATATCCTTAATAGTGTTGGCTTGGATATGTTATCATAATTCCTTAATATGCTACATGTATTCAGTAGCAAACAAGTTTTAGTTTAAATCATCTAGATGAATCTTTGATGCCAAGATGGGCACTATAGTTTTCAAGCACCCCGTGGTATTTGTTTATTTGACATTGGGTACCTGTGGATTTCAAAGTGAGAGGTTTTGCTAACTTGTTAGCTATTACCAGAAGTTACTGACGTTGGTGTAAGGATGAATAAGAAGTAGGCAGAATTGGGAGAAATATCCTTTCATCTAGGAATATTATGATTTTATCACAATTTTTTGGGCCATAGAGTAGACAGTAATACACTTTTATATATGTGACATGATTTGCGAAACTCGATATGACATTTTGGTATGGTAGTGAAGCACATTGTTGAACTCTACTTTTTGCAAGTTTAAGTCTAAACCGACATACCCAAGTCCCATTATAAACTGTTTTCTTCCAAGCTGCGCTATTCTATCTAGCAGACTAATACCAAGAAAATGTTCAATAAAGTGGTTGCAAAGTCCAATGTGCACAATTTCTGTAAACTAGTAATTGGCTCCATTGTAGGCATTACATAATCAGATTCCACATGCATGACATAATAAAGTTCGTTTGAGGAAGAAGGGAGTAAAGGAAGAACTTTGTTATAAATGCTGGCTTGCAGAGGTAAGTCTGCACTGGTGTTTTTACTCATGTTGATAGTGTCTATTTGGAATGTAGGTCAAGTTTAGATTTACCATAAATCCCATTTAGGTACCCTTTATCTTGGTAATAGCACAGCAATCTCTGTAACTTCTTTTGTGTGCTAGTTTATGTATTAATCCTGCGCTGTTGATAGTAGAATTCACTTTAATGTAGGTCAAAGTTTAGGGGTATGACGTCCCCAACTGAATTAGCTGATACAACAGTCCTAGTTCAGTAGTTTGCTTCACCAAGTTATTTCTAACTGTGGTTAAGATAGCTCTAGTATTATACTCTTGAGTAATAGAGGTGTTCTGTAGGTCCAGTCCTCCAAACTTAGACATTACAAACACACTGCATTCATAGGCTTAGTATGGTTATGATGATCTGCTAGCTCCACTAAACTGTGGCCTAGAGTAGTGTAGCTATAGCTAGCTAGATGGGGTATGGTTGATTACAATATTAATGAATACTAATTATTGCCTGTGTATTTTAGGTGACAGAGTTGCTGAATTGCATGGTGATGCTTACTTCATGTAGTAGTTATGTTGATTGTTTTTGGCTCAGGGCAAACAACATCACGACAGTCTTGTCGGAAAAAATATATAATGTTGTCTTTCTGGTGACAATCCAATTTCATTTAGTAGGATGCATGTGTATGGTCCCATGTATTGTCTTTTATTGTCTTCTCTACAAAATTGATGCTTGTCTCACACCAGGGTTGAGAATATTGAAGCGGATATGGTTGCAGTTCCTTTGAAAGGTGTTGGTTTGAAGCAAAGCACAAACTAGCTGCTCCAGTGATCTCATTTTTTGTTAGAGTTCTGTGAAGTACTAAATATACCTTCTTGCACATTGGCCAATGATGCAAAACCTCTGCAAACGAGGAGTACTCATGATTGATCTAAGCTTTGTTACCTTGTCTTGAGGAAGTAGTACCATTATCTGTCCCAATTAAATGAGGTCAAGCTCATTTCTTACAACCACTCCTTCTCCAGGAATCTTGTCATGTCAGGATTGGCATCATAATGATGTAGAGGTAAGTGTTACTCGTATTGTTAAACAAATTTCAAATTTATGTGTTATTATAATGTAATTATAGTTACCAAGCCTGGAGGTGGTTCCCGAAAGGCATGCTGTTGTGACTTTGGCTGCTGCTGAGATTTTGATGAGAAAACTGTTTTATGTGTTAGGGAGGAAAGAGCATCATATGGAATAGTAGCAACAAGTGTGTGAATGTCCTGGATGAGGACATGTCCATACCTCTGGCATTTTTCCCTAGTGGTTCCTCTGTTGTAGTATTGTATTGTATTAGAAAACAGTTCTTGTTTTTTAAGTTATACTGTCCATAAAATCTTCACCTATTACATAGAGTGTTTATTTAAAAATAACTTGTGATGAGAACTGTGTAAACCTACTTATATAAAGGTATAGGTGAAGTGTGTTAACCTACTATATAGGGGCTCCACCTCCACACAAAAGTAGTCGTGGAGGAATTTCTGCATGGCTGGAATGTATAATTCTTGGTAAAATCTCAAGTGTCACTACATAAGCGATCAAGAGCTGAGGCAGCTTTCTGCATGCTCGTTCTACTATCACTGGGCTCAAGTAAGGCAACAACTATGCACAGGCAGTTTCAAGAGAAGTAGTTGGCTGTAAGAATTTCCCTGCAATACAACACCAAAGCAAATCTCCAACCCCATGTTTTCGCAAATCCAGTGAAAAATAGACTTTGGAATTATTCTCCCCCTAACATGCATACCTAACTCAGGAAATTAAATCAATTTGTAATTTTCTAAATTTTTCAACGAGATAATGTGTATTTTATCTGTTCTGTTCTTATAACATTATGTTTGTGTATATTCCCCCTTTTCTCCCCTTTTTGTGCAGGGTCGATTACAGTTTTACATAGTAGTGTACGATTTTTACACTGCTACATGCCAACTCTTAGCTGTAGATAGATTCTTGATTAACCTCGAACTTGCCTAATGCAGACAAACTACCGTGGAATATGCAACATTGCTCATTTTGATCTCAGCTTCAATATTGGGTGCACTCAGAACTACTATGGTCCACTGTGCAAAATATTCTGTTTTGATAATGAAGTATACATCTGTGATGCTATGGAGAACAGAGTCTGTACCAACCCATCCTGTGACCCAAGCACTGACTGCCAGGTGTGTACCACAATATCAGGTATTTCCACTGTTACACTTAATCTGACATGTATTATAACCAAAACAAGTGATTTCTAACCTTTGGTGGCTCGTGACATTTGTCTGCTGTTATCATGAATATTTGGTTTATCATAATTATTGTAATTTTGATTGATGGTTGTTGTATGATATTAGGTGATTTTTTAGTGGAATAGCAATTGGTGGCTTTCTGGTGTTCATTCCATTTTCAATCATCTTTCTCTGTCGACTAATGATGTTATCATTTCCAAGTTTTGAGAATAATATGTCATTATGATGTTATTTTTAGCTAGCTAGCTCCATGTTTAATGAATATAGTCAGATTGGCTGGATGCCTAGTGTTCAGCTGGAGAAATAATATCAAAGATGACCCTGCATCACTATAAAATTCTTATTAACTCATTATATCTGTGCTTTCTTCTTGATAGCAAATAAATCTGCATGTAAGGTAATCAAACGAAAGCTACATTAGAGCTCACATAGTGAATTCTAATGAAGTTATTTTCTAGCAGGGATGCATCTAATACTACTCTATAAATGCATTATGGGTGCTGAAATGACAAAGTTTGTTGCGAGGAGCATCATATTGATTGCTTGTGGATATAAAAGCAAACATTCAAACGTGCATAACCATATAATGTAAAAACTGCTTGTTAAGTGCATACAAGTTATTAGTTATTAGGCACACATTTTTGGGGTTTTTTGCCATACATAAGCTATTGCTCTTAACCTTAATTCAACATTGAACCACACTGCAATATTTTGAACAATAGTAATTTTGTAACAAAGTGAAGGTGGATAGCCATCTGTGGGCCAGAAGAACTGCAGAAACGAAGGTTACAATTTGATCAAAGAACGAAAGACTTGACTGCTGAGCTGACATAAATGAGGGAGAGTATAATAGGAATTTAGCTTATTATTGATGGTCTTATTTGCAATTTTCTATTCAATTATTGAAATTGTGCAAAATAGAAACAAAACCGCAGCAGCATGAACAAAATGTAGATATTATGCTGGCATGTGACACACTACAGACTATCTGACATTATCCTGATACTTCAGTTGGTGCTGGTAGTGCTCTACAGAGGTAAAATATATCACAATAAATAACATGCTCACACAGAACAATTGTAATCATGCACACTTATTCTTAGGCATGTATCCTTAATTAGATAGTTGTTTTCTAGATTATATTTTGTATATATAAACATTTTGATTTGTATAGTATTTCTAATTGTATGGGTTCTGCCTATAAAAGTGTAGGTATTGATCATATCAAACGTCTTGATTTGTATAGTATTTCTATTCTTCTTATAAAAAGTCGATCACAGCTTCACATGTCTTGATTTGTATAGTATTTTTACTTGTATGGGTTCTTCCTATAAAAAGTGTTAAGATCTAGTGATAAATCTATAGGTGCATATGTCATACTGAAGTGTGTATGTACTGTGATAAGTCCCACAATTGATGTTCTTACAGTATATGCATGATTTCAGGGTTCCAGCTATAGAGCATAAAGGAAAGAGGGGTGGGAGGATGGGGTGTGTGTGATATCATTGATGATTTTTATCTAGTAAATTGACAAGCAAGTGTATGAAAATAAATTGTACGTGCCCTAGGTTACCACTTGTTTGCTATTTTTCCTATTTTTCCATAGTCAGCTGTTGGTCCCTCAATACAAATATACATAAGTTCTTCCATAATGAGCCTGTGGAATGGTTTGTCTTACATGATTCATTGCTGAAAAAGCCTGTTTCCATCAGAAGTTGTAATCAGTAGAATATGTTCTCATAGAAGCAGCATAGACAGTGAAGGGGAAAAAGCTCTAAAAGTGATGAAGGTTAGGAAGTTAGCAATATTCTTACAGCAATTAATGACATTTTCTGAGTGCAAATTACCTGCAGAATAGTGGTCTAGGAGTCAAGCTCAATTACACCATACTGGTCCAGCTCTGAGTCACTTCTAGGTACTTAATCTGGATAACAAATACTCAATGCAGATATAACATCAACAGATGGAAATTGATCACAGAGAGGTTCTTTACCAAAGCATATACATATGGCAGCTTTCATTTAGAAAGTGGCTCTTAGTCGATCATTTCCTTTAACCTGAATACCAGCTTCATTCAGTCATTCAATAAGATCAGATAGGTATTTACTAGGGGACTCTTTCTGAAACTCTGCATTTTGATATATGATACAATTATTGACTACAAATTACTGGGTCTTGTTCTACATTATTCAAGAGGTTTTGAAAATATGAGGAACTACATCAGCAAAAATAAACAAACAAAGAAGTATTTTCACATGCAACCTACCAAACAACTTGCACTTTGCTCTGCAGTTTCATAGGTGGGACTAGTGAAAGCAGCTGTGATGGACTGTCAGAATGCATCAACAGCTACCTAGTGAGAAAATCAAAGCCATCTTGAGCTTGTTTCAATCTAAGTAGATATCACCAAATATTGTCTCGGTCTGTCTCAATGAACAGGTGAGTTGTGATAGAAGTAGAAAAGGTTACTCAAAAGTTTTTAAAAGTTAAATGAATGCAGGAACTGAATGAGGTGCTTGACTTGTTCTTAAAGCAAGGGTAACATATTATATGGGAAATACTCGGTTAATCCACCCATTAAGAATTTGAAAATGTCTATGATGCTAGGTCTACCAATGCCAAAGCTAGATGTGATTAATGTCAAACTCAACATTGGAAGAAGTCAAGCATAGAGTTATCTACTGTGATAGCTTTGCCATTTTGACGATCTATAATTTCTAGAAAATGACACTCTGATACCCAATCAATGAGAGCTCAACTGTGTATGACAAGTTGCAAGATCAATAGACCTGTCGGTCATTTTACTTTGGTGCATCCTGTTAATGACATATTCCAGGATGTATTTATATATAAACTCTGAAATTATCTGCTCTGATCTTGTGAGCATTACCATCCAGACAGCGAACACCTAAGTATTCACACCCCAAACTAATAGCCAAGTTAAATAAATTAGAGAAGTTAGTTGTGTGGGATAACTCATCCTAAGGGGACATGCACTTTGCAGCCCCAGTAATTGCTTGCCTTGCACTCTTAACTGATGGTTTCTTTAAGAGCACCAAGGATGCCACAGTTGCTTCAATTGTGACTTGATTGTGGTTTCCTCTCTGTATCTTTATGTACGAAAGGTTGTTCATGATATTTTACCTTGTTGTATTGAACAACTGTACACTGGATTGACACCAATTTTCCCGGGCTATTTCTTGGTTTGTTGAACTTGGTAGAATGTTCATAGAATGTACAATCGACCTCATACAAAAGCCAAGGGTATTTTTCCCTCCATGAATGACTGAACACACTATTTTGACAATGTATTCGTGTGAAGGAGGGGCTGCTTAACAGCAGCAGCTGAACCGGAGACTTCCCTCTTGGTTACGCTTTAAGTCCTACAGTGGTGAAGTCTAGAAGTAAGTCTTTTCAAGTGTAGCTACGTCGTACCTCTAGTGATAATAGACAAATTTGCAGTCGAGTCAATTTCTCCTTGTACTAGCACACCTTTATTAGGTGGCTCTCGATTAAAATCAAAGAGGTACTTGTAGACAGACTGTCAGAATATTTGTAGTCTTGCCCTCTTTTTTATCTAGGCTTTCATACCACTCTTTTTTTGCCCTTGCCGTAAGATAAAACCTGCACAATTTGATAAATATATGACTAACATTTTGCTTAGAGGAAAGTATTGGTTAAAGTCAGATATCAGTTATGCTTGCTCTGAAACAAATGAAGCTTTAGCTAATAAGCTGGCTAGCCATTTCAAAGCACTAGGTTGCTGAGCAGCATGAGAACGATCTACCAAATGTCCACTGGCTCACATTACAATATATTTGATTTAGGGCTGATAGCAATCTAACTGTTTATCTTTTTTGATGATAGTGGATATATTATTACCAAAAGGCCATTTTAAAGTGGCAAGGGTAGAAATCTAGCACAAGCTGTTAGCTAGCAGTACTGCACCAAGCCCTATTCTAATATAAAACTTAAAAGTTGCTAAAATGGCAAAAGGTTGAGTGGCAAGCATGGCTACCATTGTCTTGAACTAAAGGCAGCTAAAGGCAACAGAATATAAAAGGTAAAGACTGAGCTAAACGCATTGCATAATGCACTGGAACATAGATGATCAAGTGCTATTTGGCTAAATTATAATAACACGCCTTTGGCCTAAATGCTAATAAGTGAAAAAGCAACCCAATGTTTTGTTTGCCATTATTTTCATTAGGCTGGCTTGTAAATCAACAGCATTCAATAAAGCCCTGAAGTGATGTAGCAGGTACTCACCTTGACTCCTGTTTTAATGACAAAATTACTCAACGACTAAAGATCTATGTAGGCATATAGATGGCAGGTACAATTTCATGAAGGTGCCTTACCCAGCTCTATGCTTGAATGAGAACGTTGCATTGAGTGTGTCATGGATAAATTGGACATATCATGTGTGCTTCTTTCAAGACACAAACTACAATTGTTCATAATCAAAAGTGGAGCTTCCAAACTTAACAATACGTGTTGATGTCTGTTGTATAGGATGGCAGGTCATTATGTAACAACAAGTTTATAAGTTAGGCATATACATTTGTATATTGGTTAAAAGCATGTGATTTGAAAAGGAAATTAACCAATTCTTGATAAAGATTGAGATCACTTAATGTTAGTGCATCTAGAGAGCAATTTATACCTATACAAAGAAATTGAATGCAAAACATTGGATGATCTTGGAGGCAGGGTATAGGCTAGAGGACAAGCACTCCTGTTCTAGATAATTGGCTTAACTTCATTATGAATATATGCCAGAAACATTTGTCCCAGATAGCCAACTTCGTGTTACAAAGATGGGTAGCCTCATTAATTGGAACAGCTTCAAAGCAATGGTTTTATGATGCTCACGGATTTTGCATGGAATTACCTTAACTTTTTGCTGTTTTATGAGTTAAAACAAAATTTGACTGCTTCAAACAAAGCTATAGAAAGGACACTAAGTTTCATCATGTATCAAGCAATGTAGGTTAATTAATGATTTATGTCAGAATTCCTGTAAAACATGTATATGCACATCTTGAGATGGGTGCTCATTATTATGTCCTTTTGGACTTTAATAAGCCAAGCCAAAGCTAAGTCAGTTACAATATCTTGCTCTGTGACATAATACTATAGTAAACAAATACCACATTTTGTAACCCAATACCCAAGACACCACAAGTACTCGAGTAAAAATGTAATTAACAAGTCCTTATGATGATGCTCATCCCACAAATGATTTATGACCTGTTAGAAATTTGCTTTGAGTTTGTGTCATGAATATACCCAAAAAATAAGGGCTATAGGCCTATAATAGGAGGGACAATGTGGGGGAGAGTATGGGAGGTGATTCCCTCTCGGCTACCAGAGGGCCACTCTTGCTGTATTTGCAGCTTTCTAAGCTTTATTAGACATGACTTTTAGAGCATGGGTTTAGTAATCACAATTGCAGAAAAAAACTGAACTCTCATGACCTTCATCCAAATTGGCCCAACCGTTGAATAATTATTGCCTTTACCTGATGACTGGTTCCCGGTGGGGGGCTAGGCCTCTCAAATTAAGGATTCCACACCACCCCCTCTTACCTCCCCACTGCAACACAGGAGAGTATTGTAGAGAGACTAACAGTCGTACTATAAACAGGATAGTCTCATTATCAGCAAGTACGCTATTACTCCCCATATTATTTTGAACCACCGTTTTTAAATAGCAAACATCAAATCCCCCTAAGGAAAGCTCATATCTCAGCTAATAACATATAGCTGGAAATTTTGACGGTAAAAGTACTTGATATTTACAGGATATTGGATTTCACGGTTGTGTATAATTATATGAGCCAATAAAGTGGGCATGGCAGATCATATCAGTTATGGGCAGCTTCAAAT
Organism: Cladorhizidae sp. MBARI D1340-BT2; assembly: GCA_028752905.1. Lineage (NCBI taxonomy): Eukaryota > Metazoa > Porifera > Demospongiae > Poecilosclerida > Cladorhizidae > Cladorhizidae sp. MBARI D1340-BT2. The sequence goes on from JAQNBH010000015.1 coordinate 32,533,722, forward strand.
TTTTCTTGCTGTGTGGGAGGCCACCATATATACCATCCAATATGGACTTGGGGAAGAGCTGAGCACCAAAAAGAAATGGTGGAAACTGGATGTGATGTGTCAGGCATATGTCATATGTATGGTGGGATTTTTTTTGTGGTTTTAGTCTTTGACGACTTATTTTTGGCTCTTATTAGCTAGTTCTTAGCTGCCTAAATGGTGGTTTCAGCAGCTCCAAAAATACTTGCCTTGTATCCTTTACTAAGTTAGTAAACCGTACACCCCCCCCATCCCCCCCACACACACATAACTTGCAATAATATATGTCACTTCGTAATAATTATGTTTACTAACAGAAAAGACTTAACAGCACCTCCATGAGCAACCTGGTTCTCGATTGTTGGAAAAATACATGGGTAAGTTTGATGATGAATGTCAACAGTCAAGCTCATTCACATACTTTTTCAGTCCGAAATAAGACATGACTCAATTAAGTTAGGCTATGCAGATAAATTTCAACTAAGCAGGCAACTGATTTTGATAAATAATTTTTATAGTAAGCAAAAACTATCAGCAATATAATTATATATGTGTGTGTGCTTTAACAACCAATAAACGTGGTATAGAATGGCATCTGCTCTCTTTGGTTAGTTCTAGAGTTCTATATACCCTGCAACTGTCACCAAGTCCTTGAAGGAGGCTATAGGTGATCTTTGGATGTATCTAATAACAAAAACAAAAATTAACATGGCAAGTGAAGACTTCCGAGTGTAAAAGAATTTATATTATGTGTTTAAAATGAGTGGTTCATCCCTGTTCTTCTTAGTTTACTTGTGGAGTTCTCATGCCACAATGTTGGAGTAGTGTTTAAAAATGACATCAACAAAACCGAAAAAGCGTCAGACCCAAAAAATATCTATATTTTCTAAAGATCAAAATAAAATAAAACAAGAGTATATGTGTAGACCATTACCAGTTGGATGATCCTTTTACATTTAAATAATCCTGCTTTTTAAAATCTCTGTGTATGTTTTAAATGATAGGGATTATCCAACTGGTTGTGGTCAAAATGGGTACACTCTTGCTTCCATACTTCTTTTGAAAAGTCAATCCAGTACAGTTGTTTTTAAACAAAAAATATTTTTGTAATTGTTTATATGCGTGAGTGTATGTATTTGTAGGCAAATGTCAAGAAGTCGGACCAAATCCCCAGACATTCGATGTAAAAGGAAGGTAAGCAACTACTTAAATGATCCCCTTCGCAATTATCAACTTGAAATTGTATTCTCATGACATTTCGACTAGATGCTCTAGTCTTCATCAAGAATAATGCATCTAGTCAAAATCGAGTTGATTATTGAGAAGGTTATTGTAATGTTATTATATCCACTGAGAAAGTTTACTTAATGATGTGCACATATGTAAGCATACAATGTAATATTTCTACTGCTGTTGTGCATGTACAAGACAAATATTTTAATTTGTCAAAATATATATAGAACAAGATGGTATATTCTCTACTGCAAACATTTATAGGATACTTTAATGAACACAAATATAATACGCATTTAAAATATATATATAATTTCGGTCTTTATTACCTCAATAGTTGTAGGGTCCTATAAATATTTGTGTTCTACATTGATAATTTTTTAGCCTATATATATTTTATATATAATAAATGTACATATACATAGAACAACTCTGTCGAGAGAGTAAATTTCAAGTTGATTAATGAGAAAGTCATTGTAGCTCTTGTCTTGTTTCCATTTCTTTTGTTTTTAGCTAACCTCCAAAAAGAAGTTATTCAAGATAAATCCCAAACTAACCAGTCATAGATGTTACTCTATACCATGTTTATTATGCTTATACATTTGTACATGTACACATAGATGAGTGGATTGTAACTAGTTACCTGTTTTTTCCGAATGTTGTGTGAACTATGTATGTTTTGACACAAGAGTAAGCTTCTGAGGAAAGCAATGATCACCATATAGAGATTTTAAAAACAAGTATCACAAGTCTTCATTATAAGCAAAGCGAGGTATTGTATGATCATGGAATCCCTTTTTGCCTCAAGTCAATAAATGGCCTCCATATCCTCGTGAATGAACTGCAGTTATAAATTCTGAATATGTTTAGTGTGATCATTGAACCAAGTAAAACAAAACAAAAGGAATGTTCATGCAAGTATGAAATAAACGATAAAGAGCAAACAGTGTGCTAGAAGCTGAGGAATTGGTTAACTAGAGGGATAGAGTGAGAAGAAGGCAGAGTCTGCTGCAGCAATAGAGGAACAGAGGAGAGCAACTCTAGGGAAAGGAAAGGACAACATGAGAATGCTGCTCTACCAACTCTCAAAGAACTTAATTAAACCGCTAGAAGCTGAGGAATTGATGGACCTAGGTTAACTAGAGGGATAGAGTGAGAAGAAGGCAGAGTCTGCTGCAGCAATGGAGGAACAGAGGAGAGCAACTCTAGGGAAAGGACAACATGAGAATGCTACTCTACCAACTCTCACAGATCTTTATTTTAATATTAAATTTGACTTCCAGCCATACATTCAAAGTTTGAATATTACCTATTATTACCAGATAAAGTATACTGTAAAAGCTTTTTGTATGCATTGGTAAATTCTTATTTCATTTCATTTTAACAACATTCTTTCTCTTGTTTCTATTATTTTATAGACAAACACCCACCTACAAGAAATTATATCAGAACTTAATAAAAGATAGTTTTATTCCTTACTATATTTATTATTCAAGTAGACAGACATACCTACTGTAATGTTAATTTTAAAAAGGGGTTCTGTAAATGTGTGTAGGAAAAATTATTGTTTAATTTCTTATCATGTTTGTATTAAATATTTTCCACTGTATTATGGCATTTATATTGCTGCTTGGGATGTCTGTATGGAATTAGCTAGCAGTCTTCACCATAGCTAACAAATTATTTAGCTCCTTTAATCCAGTCTTTAAAAATTGGTTGCACCAGCATTTGTAGCTCAACTGACTTCAAGTATATACATCATATTGCATCTGCACAAACTAAACAAATAGAGTTGACTGATGTTAGTAACTTCACTCTCTAGACAGATCACCAAGAATTTCTGTTTACCATCAAATCATGGAGATCAGATCTCATGCAGTGCAAGATACATTTCATTCTCTAAGAAAGTATATATTCTTGGTACCTATTTTGGAATGATGAAAATATCTGAACAATAAAAAGTTTGATAAACTATTAGCTCTTTATTAAACACATACCCAAGTGATGTTAACAGTTTTAAAAAGTGTGTCAGCTATATCGACACAATAATTGCTACCTTGAAGGGGTATGTGGAAGAAGCAATAAATCACTGAAGAACACCAAGACAAAGACAAAAATTGCTAGACCTCGAGATCTCCAATTTATATAATATAACAAATAGGACTTTTGTAGACAAATTAAATTCTTCTCTAATTTGAGGAATATATTTTCTGTCATAGACAAGCAAAGATAGAGGAGTATGTTCATGTGAACATGTCATTACTATAAGCAAGATAAAACTTGGTTGATTATCATTATTTCTTTTGAATAGTTCAACAATAGCGACAGAGGGAGATGTTGCATATGGACAAGCCTCAACTGAAAACTAGTAAGACTTGCTAGACATTTTTCAATGCCAGAGTAAATATTGTTATTCTCCAACAGTCCTGTAGAAATGGAGATGTGTGTCGCATATGGACTGCAAGTGTCTGCATCAGAGCACACTTACAAGGAAATTTCCATTACAACAACAGAGCCGGAAGAATATGACTACATTCAACCACATAACAATTGACAAGGATTGTTAAATTTCTCTCTATATTTATGACTGTGCAATTTTCATTCTTTCTTTTTTTTTGTTTTGTTTTTGTGTCTTTCATTTGAATTGTAGTAACACTATATTTATTTGATTGTACTGTCGAGAGTGCTCAGTTAGTTACTAATAAGTTCATCTATGGCCTTGTTATTGGGTGTAAGACCAGACCAATAGCAGCTGCATGGCTACTTAACTATGAGTGCTAACTTGAAACACTTTGGTAAGTTGCATGGTTAACCTAAGTTCTGGTGTGTTATAATCTTTGTTCAGCCATTCAGCAAGAAAGCTTTATACTCTCAACTAACTTTTGTTTATATGGACATGCCTAAATAACTATAATAGCTCATGGCCTATGTACACTTGCATATTGAAGGTTACTTATTAGAACAGCTTCTCAGAGTTTTTGTAGATCTAGATTGATAACTAATAATACATATTAGCAAAAGGCTACTTTTGGACAATGAAGAGCATTCTACATGGATTTTTTTCCCCTTCACTATTCTCTTAAATTGAATCAGTGGTTATCATACAAAAATCAGTCCATTATATTATTGATGGATAATGTTGGCTTTCATTTAGCCATTAAATTTATCAACATCAAGGTTTACTTCTTGCCAGCAAAGGCAACCGCAAAACTCCAGCCTCTGGACCTGTGAATTAGCCAAACCTTTATCAGCATTTTTTCATCAAAGTTAGATCATTATAACACAGCTTCTGATGTAATGAGATTGATCAACATCCTCAATGCACTGACTGTATGGTCACTGGCAAAGACTAAAAGTATTTGAATAAAAAAGCTCACTCTACAAGATTATGTAAAATGTTATACCAAAACCAATGTTTTTTGTTTTAAAATAAACAATTTTTCCCCCCATTCATACAGTGAAAATTAGGATAAACCTGATGACCTCTCTACAAAGGCAATTTTCCCAAAGCATCCTTATCTCAGAGGTTACAAAGTATACTATTGAAAGTTGAACTATAGCAGGTAGGTATTACTAGTTGTGATCATGGATTTATAATGTAGCTACTGTATTTGTTCTTGTAAAAGGTTGCAGTAATACTGATGCTGTCTTTATCTCACTCAAGAGTGTTCAGTCGGGATACACATGAGACCAGCATTTGAATGCTGACACATAGCTCAGGAATGCCAAAAATGAGGAATGCATTTTTCTTAAAAAGTTGCCTGTGAATATTCAATTCACAATGCTATTTTCACAATTAAATGCTGAAGTTGGTTGCAGATGCATAAAATATGGTGAGTTTCAAAAGAGACTTTTTTTGTCTTTAAAGTTAAAGAGTGGCACATGTCAATACCATGCCATTAGGTAAGCTAATAGAATGATTTCCTTACAGAAAATGTTTGAACAATGTAAGTCAACTAGTTTTTGTACAAGTTTGATAGACTATAGTATCATTCATGTTTGCTTCTGATGTTCTCTTGGTGATTTGGTCATGTTTGCAAACCTACCAATTGAGATGTCAGTTTATAAGTGACCCAAAAATATTGAGGAATCACCCAGAGGAAGCCTTGGGCTAAAGGGATGCTCAGCCAGGATCATCAACATCACTAGCAATGACAGCAATCTTATCTATAATGGTAGTGACTATAAATTGCTTCAAGACAGTTGTCAGGATCTTGATGCTGGAGACACCATGTTTAGAGTTTTCTGGTGCATGTCCTATTCATGTCAAAGCTCAGTTTCATAAGGGTGATATGGATATTTCAGTCTTATACTATCTTACACTCTGTGTGGTCCAATGCTCCTTTGTGTACTGCATCATCTTCCTTCTACAGGATGGCTGCAGTGATTATTTCGTCAGTAATAGTTTTTGCATACTATTATATAATAGGATGGGGAAATGGAGCTGATCAATTTTGATCCTCTGGTTAACAACTATGGCAAGTATCATCAATGATCCTCTAGTTGACAACTTTGACCATTACCATCACACTGGCTTCTAACTGATGCTAACTATCTGGCCATGGGCCCCAATAGAAGCAAACAAGCTTTTGAAACTAATCATGCAGCGGTAGGGTAGCAGCAAGCTGAGGACTTACAATGTCAAGAGTACATGGTAAATACATTAGGTTGGTTGATTACTGTGTGCAAATTGGCATGGAAGACTTTTTTGTCATTTAGTTCCAGTTGAGGTTAAACCAGTCACAGAAAATCATAAATTTTGATCACATTCAGCCTAAGGTTCTTCTTAGCAGGAATGTATAGGATATCTCTCTGATCTACTACCCAGAGTTATTAAAGATGTTCCCAAGTTCCCAAAGGTAACCAATGCTATGTTGGTCACCTCCTCTTCATCCAAAACTGTGACAAAATGTGAGAGAATGTGAGAGAAACAGCATTCTTCCATACAATCTCATTAAGTACATGAGACCCTCTCCTCCACAAGACACTACCATTTTTTCGAACTTGTAGTTTGTCTATCTAGTTACGAGCAACAAATGACAGGCTATATTCTTCACTCTTGATTGCCTTTTCTACTTTTTGGAGCTGTTCAATGACTGATGCCACTCTCCGACTCTGCTGCTAAAGCTACTAAATTAACATGGGCATGGGTATCACTTTTTCATGGGCTTTCCTTTTCTTAACGGCTTTCTTCGAATTAGAAAATGGTTTGGTAAACCACATGCCTACTGTTTGCTGTAATTACGTCCCAGATTTTCTGCAGAACTTGCAAAATGCACCCTCACTATGTTCATCATATTCCTGCCAAACAAACCCACTCTGTAGAGTATTTCTTGCTGCTTGAGTGACTCACACTGTCAGGGACCCTAACCCTGACTGAGGACACTCCATCCATAGCTGTGACAACTGAGTGCTTAATGAATGAGAACTCACATGATAAGAAGGAGGATGTGGTTAATTGTTTGTCAACCACCAGAAGCTATAGAGAATATACTAATGAGACCACATATGATAATTCTGATTACCATTCAGCAAACAGTGAACGATCTGATTGGCAGAACCTTGGAGACAGAAGGCCACCCGAAATGCCCTTACAAGGTCATTTCAGGAGTGCCCAGCCAGAGGCTGAGGTGTGATGATGTCATCAGCGGGATAATTATAAAAGAGGTGGACTGTGAAAAGAGTAGAGAGTTAGTCTAGAACTGAAGTTGTAATTATGTATTGAGAACTGTATTGAGAACTGTATTTTGAGTATTACCGAGTTGTATTATTGTGAAAGGACGGCACACCTCGTTTGTGCCTTATTTACACCTATTCTCATTAGTTGCTAGCTAAGGGCTAGACGGTATTCGACTAGGTCCAATACCAGGGAACACAGACATAAGAGTGTGTCTGATTTTGGCTCCAGGGTCAACTGTGATAGGAAGATTACAGTTGGGCTGGGGCGACACGGCTGTCCTTACTACACTGAGCTAGCATAGGGTAGAGCATCGAAGTAGACATTCACAAAAGGAAGCTGACACACACATTGCTGTGCAGATATAACTTTTATTGGCACAGTGCTTCTTGGATTCCTAGGTTCTAAATACAATTTTTCAAACTCCACCTCATCTTCACTATAACTACTATATACTTTATGAGCTGATGCAATTGCAGATTATATACTAGTTATATACACCGAAATAAAAATGAAGATCCATTTCATCTTTAAGAACAAACACTTTAGCGTAAACATGTCAGCCATTTATAAAGTCAGCCAGTGTAAGTAAGATGTAACTATCTGAGTTACTAATTTTGAAACTCAAAATATGCACCTCTCATCCCTTCCTTAGTCTGTGTGACAAAAGGCCACCACTGCTTCCTCATATGCCATCATTCTGTTTGGCAGGTCAGGGGTTGGCCTCACATGTCATAACATCCCTATGTGATTCTGTCACACAAACTCTTAATGGGAAGTGGTTACAGGCAGTCTGTGATTTTAGAATAAAATAGAGGTGATCTTGATATAGTGTATACTTGTTACCACTATAAAGGTATAGAACCTAGATAGAGCTATTTCATTGCTTGGTTATAGGTTCCTTATTTCACTTAGAGTCGCTCTGTGAAGCAAGTCCACCCTCCTATGCACAATAGAGTCCTTCCCTAGGGTATTGCTGTAAAAAAATTACGTTAAAAAACATATCATAATAATTATTGAAATTCTGTTCCAGTAAAGGCTTTATCAGATTGCTAGCGCAGATATACTCTTTTCAAATCACCCCTCCTCCCAGACATGGTGGAAAAGATAATGTCATGAAACAAGCTCAAGATGTCTGTAAATGTTTTGTTTCAAAATCAGTATGTGATTTCAAAATTTGGCGATTTCATTTTGACTTCCAGTGTGATTTCAACAATTGATTTACAATGATTTCGAAGCTAGTATATTATAGGAGGATTCCATAAGAGGTTTGAATGATTTCATTATATATAAGTGGTTTTGCCTTGATTTCCAATAGTATCCGAGTTTCTACGTAGACACTAATTTTAGAAATTAAAAGCTGTTGGAGACTGCATGGCTGACAACTCTTTTCCATGTACCTCTACTCCATTGTTGTAATAACTTTAGTCTTAATATATATTTTGTTTCCACAGGGGAAACATTTTATTTATTGTTTTATATTAAAAAAAAAACAATAACAATAAAATAACAAAATAACAAAGTCGAGGAGGTGGAGATGGAACCCAGGGTGCCCAAAACTGCTGCAGCATTCCCCCTCTGTATCGCCACAGACAGATGTTGAACGAGGTACTTTCTAGAGTTGAAATCTCTGGTAGATGCACATAACTTCCTCCCCAATTCATTCACAAATGATCGTGCCTCATGCCTCAGCACACCAGATGTCTCCACTGCAAAGGGCACAAAGAAATGGCTGCTTTCAATGTGTGTGTATTTGGTCTACTTCAATTCCTTTATATGCTTCAATGTGCGTGTATTTGGTCTACTTCAATTCCTTTATGTGCTTAGCCGTCAATCCCACTCCACTGGTAGTCCTGACAATGTATGATAGTGCAAATGTATCAGGGCAAGTAGCATCCCACACCAATGCCTTGCCCATTTTTCAAGGCACCATTCTCATGCCATCCCGTCTGTTTCCATCTAAGGAGAAGATCATGACTTTCCAGTCTAGAATGGATCCCAGCATAATAGTGATCTATGAATGATGTTGTTGATTAATGCATGTCTAGGATGACGACCATCACTGAAGTAACAACTTAGATCATGTCTGGCCCAGCAATCCACACATGCACAACATATTTTTGTTTTTTTAAATAAATTCTGGATGTACTTGCCATAAGGTCAATATGTCACTTATATCACTGATTCTCTGTTGTCCATCCTGTTTAAAACCTTCGCACTGTCTAAAGATTTTCCATAACACGGACTGCCAAAGGGGTACACCAGCACCCCAGTGGATCTTTTACAAATATCAACACAAAGAGGCAAAATTGGCCTATAAATCATAATTTATCATTTTTATCCCTTCAACATAGAACCAGAACACACACACTGGTCTAGTCTAAGCTGGAAAGTGAAGTAAAGTAAATAGCTAACATTATTGAAAATCAAATCACGAAAGATGCAAAATTCATCATTGATTATTGAGTCTTTACTGTATTCCTTCTTTGCAAGGAACACAAAACACTGTATGACTAACAGAATGTTCTTTGCAGACAAAACGTGTACACAGACCACAGTGGTTGCGACTTTTTCTGTCATTTTTCCTAGAGCACAAGTAACATCTACCATAAGTTCGAATCACAATTGGTTGATGTGCAGCACTCTCCAAAGGCAAGAAGCCATGCTTTTGGGCAAGCTGCCTCATTGCTTGTGAAATTCCATGAAAGTTGCCATCAACCCATTTTTGGATTCTGACTTCAATTTCTCTTCTGCAGAGTTCTTCTCCTAGTGCCTCCAAGTGTAGCCAACATTGTCGCTTGCAGTTTTTCTCCATGATATTAGGGTTCTTGGTTCTGTACAACACAAATGTGTTGTATGAAATAGCATCAAGAAGGGGAAAAAACACATTCATAGGCCATCTGCAGGTGTTTCGTCTACAAGAATACTGAACAATAAATTTGTCAAAGGTGTCGACAGCTCCTTTTGTAGCATTATATGCCATGATAATTTCAGGTTTTTTCATTTAAATCTTCCCACCTCCCTGTAAAATGATGTTTTTGCTGTGGTGCTCCGTGGATAGCAGTATCACTGCCTTACTTTTCTTTGGCACATAAGAAACCAATGTTTTTTCCTTCTGGAAACAAAACATACTTTCATGTACTTCATGGCTTTTATTTTTTAGGAATTGGGGTGGAATTGCCCATTTGTTCGGTTTCAGTGTTCCAACTAGAGTTAGCTATTTCTCCCATAAGTTTTCTGCCAGGGGAATTGAGGTAAAAAAGTTATCCACTGTAACTCCTCGACTTGTTTTTTCAATTGGTTTTGCCTCAAGCACAACATTCATTCCAATGTTTGTATTTCGTTGTGTTTGATCTCTGTCTTTTCCCAAATAAACCTGCACATTAGACAGGTGACATGTTTCCACATCGCATAAGCAAAAGTACTTGATACCATACTTGGCTGGTTTGCTGTGCATAAATTGTCGGAATTGGCATTTACCTCGAAATGCATACAGAGTCTCGTCAATGCATGTATGACTGTGTGGTTCGAAAGCAATCCGAATGTTGTTTTGAAACTGGGAGAAAATGTATTGCATCTTATGAAACTTCAAGTCCTGCCCTGTACGTGTATCCACATCATCAAAGGTGAGGTATCTGGTAATGATTCGAAACTGTTTTCGTGTGAGAACAAGAGTTACATATTCCTGATAGTGCATGGAGTTAGGAGACCATATTTCGTCAACATCTACGTTTCGCTTTTTCGTAACTCCAAGGATAAGCAAAATTCCCATGTAGCCAATTATTTGATTTTCTGTTACCTCTGGAATATCATCAGGAATCCTTTTGTTAGTGCAATCACAAATATGCCTGATCATAGTTGGTGTAAGAAGTGCAAAGAAAAAGTCCAGTTGGTCTTCATAGTGAGCAACCCACTGTGTCAATCCAGGACGGACATGAATGACATTATGTTGCCGAAATGATGCAGGATGAGGTGGAGTACTATGCCATTTTGTTCCATCTTTCCCAGTAAAGGTGACTTCAGCAGTATCATGTTCAACATCTTCATCAGAGACATCAGAGTCAATGCAAATCTCTTCTTCTTCTTCCTCCTCCTCCTCTTCATATTCCACAGTATCAATTTCCTCTTCACTGATTTCTCCAAGGCTTCCTGTATCACATACTTCTTCGTCATTATCTTCCTCCAAAATGATGGCAGTTACCTCCTCAGCAGTATAATATACACTCATCATTGAAAAAAGATTGAAGACAAATGACCAATAAATATATCTAGTTTTATAGGAACCAGCAGAGTTAGAGGCTTAGTGGGTTTTACTATCAATATTCATTGCTCCATTATCAATATTGATTACACAAAGTGTAACCACAATAACCAAATAACCAGTAACAACACAAAAATTGAGGCTAATGCACATAAATTCAGGCCCAGAGATAGTTGTTTGAGTGAAATACATGATTTTGAAAAGAAGGGGAAAAATTACCATCGACTGCTAAAAGGGGTACAGGTGTACCCCACTTGACTTTAATTCAATATATCTAGTGAGAAAAAAAGTCAAACAGAAAAACAAATTGTAGTCAAAGATGTAAAATTTATTACTTCGTAAACATGAAAGAGAAATAGTATTAAATTTGTTTGTGTCACACAGGGGACATTATTATATATGTCTGGGGTACACCTGTACCCCTCTTGGCAGTGCGAAGGTTATGCAAGCTAGGGTTATGAATTACTTTTAACTAATTAGCAAATTAACTTGTAAATATAAATACATGTGAAATTGTGCAATACACAGTCAATTCAACTATCATTGTATCAAGTTAACACATTTCTGTAATAGGGATATTATTATGTATTCATTTAAAAAAGAAATCAATGCAGGCAAATTACGAGATGGAGATACACAGAAGGTATATAGTTACCATGAGAGAGCGAAGAACATGTTGTGACTGCAAGGCGGTAAGGGTGAAAACACTACTAAACATTTTTATGATACTATAGGAACCAAGGTAGGAACTTCTACACATTGAGTTCATGACATTTTGACATATCAAAATCTCATAATCTGGCATCTTGTCGTTTATACATTTTACATTCCACTGCTGAAAGGACTCAGTTCAGATCACAATTCAATGCAGTTATCTTTCTGTACTATAATAGCACTAAGGTCCGTTTTCAAATTTAGAGGAGCAATATATAGGCCTTGCAATCCATACTGCCTGTGCCTGCTCAGGATCATACCAAACTTGAACAGTGATAGTTTTCTTTGGAGTGTAGTAGTTGCCAAGTGTATCAGTACTCAGTCAATTAAAGGCTCAGTCATAAAGGCACACTTAGCTTCACTTGCAGGATAGCCCAGTATAATTGCCTCACATGGATAACTTGAAGTGTTCATTTGAGTTCCTGTACTCCAAGGTTTCTTGGTCTGAAAAAGAATGTTTTACAATCCACTAAACTGAGTAGAATGTCTTTAACTTTAACTGATTTTGAAAGGTACTGATATGTAAATCAGAGTTGTCTCTCGCTGATGTCTTTTTCAATGTAATGTCCCCACGTCTTGTCCAGGTCCCAGAATCATAGTTTTAATTAACAGCAAATGGTCGGCAGTTCATTGAAATTAACCTTATTCACCCTTTACAAAACTGGAAGATACTACAGCAACAATTAAACAATAGCAAGGTTAATTTTGGCCATAATACTTGTTGTATTTAAGCTGACAACTTCAGCTGTTCAAAAACACCCATATAAAAGAGTAGAGAAGTAAGCAGTTACTGGAGTATAAGTACGATTCATTTCACTTTGTGGTGGTGTAGCTGTACTCCATAGAGAAGGTCCCAAACCAAGACAAAGAACTCCAATTGTTTTCTTCAACTTTGTATGCTGGGGCTATAGAACTAATCAGGGCTGATACTATCATCTTCTTTCCAGTAACGATGCCACCTCCACAGTATTGACTCCATTAACCATGTTTCATCTGTAGCTATGTACATAACATTCTCAATCTGCATTCTCTAGGAATACTTTCAGCAACACCGCCTCAAATACTACCACTTTACTGTGGAATGTTTTGGCCAGCAAGAAAGTGGGTACAGTAAATGAAAGAATTGAGAGCAGCAGCTCCGTCCCTTTTCTTTGTGCATCACTACTCTATCAAGATGTTGAATAATGGCTCCTTCTTGCAGAGCTCCTTCTGTTACCAAAGTCACTTGGGTTTCATGGACATGGAAATCACTCTTTGCAACAAGTTTCTTCTCTTCAATGACACTATTTCAATTGGTAAAGAGTTTGAAGTCAGTATTTCATTTGATCGCTCAAATGACTTCTCTGATATCCTGTAGAGTTTGCAGAAGGAACCTTCACAGTCCTTATTGTATTCCAGTGAAGGAAATTCTTTTTCCCTTACAGTATGGTATATTTATTGAACAAGAAAATTTGTTGAGAGTACAGGTTTACCCTCTTAGGACAATTAGCCTCTATAAAGCACTTCTTCAGAAAAGTCTTGACTGCTCCCGTTAGGTTACCAACTCATGTTCTTTGTAGTATAATTAACTTCTCCCGGACAATGTCACACTGCATCTCAGAAGAACTAAACCTCAAATTCTTCAGGAGGCCTTGACCCCAGACAATTACTTGGCTTTGTTCTTGCACAACTGCTACAGTCATCTACAACACCCTTTTCAAATCCAGATCAGAGAATGTGTTTTGTTACTCACATATTCATCTGACAATGCACTACATCATAGTGGTCCATATATTAGTATCTTCTGTGGAAGCATAATTCCCACCAATTACTCTTTACCCTAATCCCCCCTCCCTTTAATATCAAACCTCACTTGCAAGATCACATGCAAAGTATCTGGTCAAATATCATGGAATATTTAGTTCTAATTTGACAAGAATTGTTGTGGCAGAACTTTAAAGCGTAGTGTGAAAAATAAAGGGTGTACTGTGAAGTTGTAAATATGAGATCACATGTGCAACAATGCAATTGAAAATACTGACCAGGCAGGAACAAAAAATATTTTTGGGTGTTTTTTTTGTATGTCGACTGCCCCACCCTAGGAATTATATTTTACTAATACTGGTGTGGAAAGAAGGCTCTGATTTGACAAAATTTGCAGAAGTGGTATTTCCAGTAATAAAGGATTGGAGAAGGAGGGCCACCATTATTAGAATCAACCACATAACCTGGGAAACTGAATGAGGGCTTTTGGAGGTGATACACGTTAGCAAGCTATTGCGTCCAAGCAGCAATGTTTATACTATCACTGCACACGATAGAGCAGCATAGCTACAGTCCATCACAGCTTTTTGGCAAGCAGTATCCATTCCAAGCAGCAGTTTCTAAACGATAACAACCCTACGCTGACCAGAACTTAGAAGTTCCACCCCCGTGAAGACTGCACCCCTGTACCTGGCACATGACTGGAAACACAGTAATCCAAGTGAATCCCGCGCTTCCGCTTGTAACACAGCTTAGTTTGGAGATGACGTAGCCATTGGGACCCACCCAACGGCTAAGGTCACGAGATTACGTCACAAGAACCTTTTTAAAAAAATGGCGGTTATTACACTTGGAGAAAGATGTGAAGAAATCGTATCTTTAGCTTCTAACCATTTGAGTGGAATTTGTAAGAATTTTAGTAAGGATAAATTAACAACATTTTTGCTGAAGAGACGTCTGAAATGGAGAAAGAGGAACAAACCAGAGGATCAACAGAAAGGTCTGTGGGTGTGCTCTTTTAATATTTTGTCCCAATAGTCAGCGTCCCATGTCACAATCAATCCTAGCATGACATAATGATGATGATATCAATGCTGTACCGAGCAAGACTGAATTAGGTGTTTAACTAGGTGTTATGAATGGCTGCAATCTTGACTGACAATGCTGTTGATGTCAACATGATTATGTATGCTACAATTGATATTGCCCCCTATTTTTGGAGAGATATAATCCAGACATTTTTTTAGCAGGAATATCCTATGTCATCCTCCCTCGTATGCAGCCAACCACACTCCATTATGGAGAGGAACACTCTAAAATGTAGAGCCTTTCCTGAATTTGTGCACGCTCTTGAAATAGTATGCATAGCCAATAAGCTCCTGGTATTTTCACTATATGGTATGGCAGTGCGGGAAATTACCACCAAAATCTGTTTGTCTGAGTACAACCAATTATGTTCTAACATTCTCAGACTTTCATCTGCCATCAAATTTTAACCTACATATCATCAAGTAATGAGTTCAAACTCTATAATGAACGATTTTCATCAAGTAACAGCTTCTTCTCTTTCTCCTCCTCATTACTGTCTGTGTCAGAGCTTGGGGCACCTGATGCTTGCAATGTGTTCATAGTTGTGTGTGCATGCACGTATTCTAGAAGCTTTGCTCGGACATTTTGGCAGAGTAAATTGATATTTGTTCAGGTGAATACACGAGATGCTAGGAAAATGTCTGATGCCTGACTGTAATTTCCTGCACTATGGTATGCAGGTCAATTGATAATATACGACATGTATATATGTTCTAATCACACACTTTACTATCCTCGTATAGCACGTCTTTCTTGCCAGATTCTTAAAGCATGTGCATGCTCACAGACACTAAGTCCTTCTTAGGGGTCCTTCACAATTATCAACATTTTCACAAGTGTACAAAGAGTACACTTTGTCATGACCCCCCCCCTCCCCCCCCCCCCCCAAAGTGCACAAGAAAATGTTGATATTTTTTCAAAATCAATGCAAAGTCAACGTCAATTTTTGTTTCCAGTAGATGGCCCCAGTAGATGGCCTGAATACTGGATCTTCAGTTTCTGACACAAGAATATCGCTGCATTCACCTGGCTATCAGATATGAAGAATTGTGGATCACTACTGGCCAAAGCTGTAGCAGGAGTCTCTTTTGGTTCTTCAACTTTCACATGACTAGGAGTGGGACGCGAAACAGCAGTCTCAGTCTGCGCAAGCAGGTGTAGCCTGAAAGAAGTCAAGAAAACATGTTTATTTTATTTTATTTTATTTATAGAGAGCGCAGGTCTTTACCCTCTTTACCCCCTCCCCCCTAACGTACGTTTTGTACACTTGTGAAAATGTTGATAATTGCGAAGGACCCCTTACCTGGTTAGTGTCTTCAAGCTCATTCATTTCATTAGAATAATATGCCTGTGTTAATCGTCGAAAATTCACATTGATCATGGAAACCTGGAGTGCAACATTCCACAGAGATAGTGAGGGATTCATTAAGCTTCATGTGGTCTTGTCTGATCTACTGAGAGGCTTGCAGCACTTACAGGCAGCATCCAATCAGTAGTAGGTTCTGATTATTATGCCGGTCTCTCCGGTAATCTAACCATTACTTGTTAATAAAGGAGTTCCTGATGTATCGTGTAATGGTATGTGTCTCTATACGATACCAACTCCCAGTGTTCACACTATTGGTTCCCAGTATAGCCTCTTGGTAGGGACCTGGTGCCTTTTTTTTTGAGTGGGGGGGGGGGGGGGGTGATAATATTACTTGTACGAATACTAACTCCCAGTGTTCACACTATTTGGTCCCAATGTGGCCTTTTTGTAGTGACCTGGTGCCTTTTTTGTTCAGTTTTTTTAGGGGGGGGTGGGGGGTCTGATAATATTACTTGTACGGAGAACTTTCCAACCCTTAAAAGAAGAGTATTTTTCCTAGAATAACTAACGTCACTGTAATCCTATTCAAGCCTTCATTAATCTACACTGTGCATGTCTAAGCAGGTAGAAATAATCGAGTTGTCTGTTGGTACGTACATTATATATGTATAATATTCGTGTATATACCGTAGAAGCTTGTTCTTAGGCAGAGATGCTTGTAACACAAATCAGAAAGAGAACTTTATTCCTGATGAAAGCTAGAGCATCCAGTTTCAAATTGATGATTGACGTCATTGTAAGAAAACTACCGCCTGACAAGGCGCATGTGCCTAACAAATAACTCACACTCATGAGCCGTGTGTGTGTGTATGTGCAAAATTTTCCGCCACTTGTTTAGCAGTGTTTGAGAGAGAGAGCTTGCAATGGTTCTCAAACCGTAGCGGTTGTAACGGACTGTAATCTGGAAAGTTTTGTTATATGTGATCACGTTTATAAGACGGTCTGGAAGCCTTTCAACGAAGAGTAGCTATGTATGTATAGCGAAAAGCGAAGGAAATGTTTTTGATAGTCGTGCCATAGGTATCTTGCTCAAGATAGACATTGTTCCATTTCAGAACAGTTTTTCTGCCCGGCCTACCAACAGCTTGTTTCTCTCCCTCATGTTCCTCACCATCGAGCTGAGTCAGAAAAAAAAGATTCGTGCTTGCTGGGTCATTAAAGGTGACTTTTGTATGTGCCTAATAACGAGTGTTAGATTCAACATTGAAAAGATATGCACCTAACAAAAATAGAGATGGCACACCGGGGAAGTCCTTGAGAAGTTGTAGCAATATTTGAGAATGTTTACATGAGACCTTGAGCCTGGGATTCTAACCAAGGTTTTAGCACGATGTCATACAAATGAGGGCATTCATTCACTGCGTATTAACTTCTGGACACCAGATCTTGTACCTTTCATGACCTTCGTTGTATCAGACATGAAGGCCACACAACTATCATAATCTAAGTTGAGAGAAAGCTTGAGTGCACCTAGCTGTATCAACCTAAGACAAAACAAATCCTGCTCACGTCAACAGGCGACAGGTGGAGTACAATCCAGGTAAAATTGAAGTGGGCTGGAAAATACCCATGTAAACGAGGCAGGCTAAAACTAGTGGGCGTGGTTTGTAAAAGAGGTCACCTAATTTTATGTAATTGTAGCTCCGCCTACTCGATGTATATACATGTTTATGCTCATGCTGACTCTGCAATAATCTGTCCACCGACTCACTTCTGGATTGGAACAGTGGCTTTGCTATATTAGGCCATGACATGCATGGCTGTAGTTCGTTCTTGTTAATTGTAAAGTGATTATTACCAGATGGTCAGGGTTGCACTTGATCAACAACCTCGTTAACTTATTTTCTAATCGTTATGCTTGTCATTTCGAAACTGCTAACCAGACAAGCGACTGCTACGGTCTTAACACAAATGTGTTCGTGAAACAACCTGTTCCCCATGCCATGCTCAACTCACCTTCTACCCACGGCTCAGTGCTAAACGACAGTTATGATGACTTCTGTATATCAACAAAAAATAAGGGCATCTGTGACTCTTCAATTTGTGTCAGGTCGTTATGACCAAGAACCTATGTAACTTAAATAGGAGTATCCACAATTGCCTATTATTAGAGCAAACTCTTTCTTTACGGAACTCGCTCACTGGATTGAAGCAGGGTGGGACATTTCAACCAAAATCCGTTTGAACAATTTGTCGGAGTACGATCAATTTTCTTCTGCCATTCTCAGAATTTGATCTGCCATCTAACTTTTGAAAATTATAGCTTACATGCAACTCAAATCTTCAAGTAATGAGTTCAAACACAATAAAACTCCATAATGAACAATGCAAGTAACCGGTAGTCCTGTATCCAGTCTTCCCTGTCTCAACTAATAGCTTCTCCTCTTCCTCCTCACCACCGTCTGTGTCGAAGGTTGTACATTCACAGTTGTGCGCAGGTGCATATTCTAGAGCATTCGTTAGTGTTGTTAAGACGTTTTGACAGAGCAAATTGATCAACCAAATTCATGAGATATTCGGAAAATGTCTGATGTCCAACTGTAATATCCCACACTGTATATTTATATATATTGTTTAGGCATACGCACGCAGACAAGTGGACAACAAGATTAGCATGCTTCCTGCATGCGTGTATTACCATGCGTCCTCGAGGCGTGCATTATCATGCTTCCCACATGTGTGTATTAACATACTTTCCCCATGCGTGCATTACCTTGCTTCCCAGTATGCGTGCATTACCTTGCTTCCCAGTATGCGTGCATTACCTTGCTTCCCAGTATGTGTGCAATACCATGCTTTCTACATGTGTGCAATACCATGCTTCCTACATGTGGGCATACCATGCTTTCTACATGTGTGCAATACCATGCTTTCTACATGTGTGCAATACCATGCTTTCTACATGTGTGCGATACCATGCTTCCTCCATGCATGCATTACCATGCTTCTCAGCATGCATGCATTACCATGCTGCTTCTCAGCATGCACGCTATGTGTTAACTACGTTGACAACTGCCAGTACAAAACAGCGGACACTCAAACACACAACTAACAATACACCGGCTATATATATCAAGCACATCACAAAACCAGGCAGAGCAAATAGCATTCTCCAAACTTAGGTTGTTCTCGCCCCCGCCCCTCTTCCTTCCAACAAAACCCGAAGAGAGACACTTCAAACTACACTAAATGAAGCACATCCAATGATTCTTCAACAATATTTTTTTTAGACAGGAGCAAAGAAGGAGCTAGTATCATGAGCTCAGATGAAGAAGGAGTAATTCTTGCGAGCCGGACAAACAGCTCTTCTTGCAAAGAGTTCATCTCTTGAACCGCGATGAAGTCTGGTTCATAACACATGCATGCACTAGCGTAAAGGCATGCTGTAGCGTACATATTGTAAACATGCAGGAACTGAGGCAGCACAATGTGTCACATCACTAGCCTGCGCTTGAATAAACTTAGAATTCTATTCTTGCATCCATTGCAAGGCGTACTACTCGTGTGCTCTTGATGTTCCTGATGAAAGTGTGATCGAGGCTACTAAGAACTGCCCTTGCATATGAAGGGTACATTCAATATGCTTGGAGAAGTTTGTGACTCTCTGTTCCCTCGTATGTACACGAAGTACAGTGCACCAGGGTCACCTACACCCGCCCCTGTTATCTGATTATCCCAGTTATCCATAAACTTGATTATCCACAAGGCTAATTGTATGCCATGCACAAGTGAAGGGCTATCTTCAAACACAGAACAAGATCAAAGATGAAGACTTAAGATTAGCTCATATGGGGCCTCCTCGGCTATAAGGAGTAATTACCTAGGTTTCAGCTGATCTGTTAATTAAATTCATGACCTGGTTATCTGCCAGGTAGTCCATAGTCTTGCCAAATAACTGTGGTCCACCCTACAAGCTTCTCTTCTCACTTTAACCAAAAGCAAAAACAGGCTACACTTCTTATCACTGCAGTAGCGATCGTCACCTTCTGTTAGAGATAGTTAGGGCCCAATCCTCGATGAGCTAAGCTGTAATGCAATGTAAAGAATAATACACCTTTCTTGGTACTGCACACTAGGGCTGCCATGAGGTTGGAGTCAGGTGGGCTTAATTACTCTACCTGACCCCTTACTTCATGACCACACATATTCACACTAATTACATGCAATCACACATACTCTACATATCTTCTAGTTGAGCTATATCGTCTATTTGGTCTATTTGCTTCATCCTGTTTCGCTTGTTGGGGCTCTTCTGGGTTGGAAGATCTCCAACACTCCTCCCTTCTCCCCCTGGGGTGCGTCCGGCGGGCCTTTGTCCTCTTCTCAGGCCTGTCGGGATAGCCTATTGGCGTTTTCGTTGTCTTTTCCTGGTCGATGGGTGACCTTGTAATCATACGGTTCTAACTGTAATGCCCACCGCATGAGTCGTCCCCCGGAGTCCTTCATGTTATGAGGTACTTCAAACATCCGTGATCTGTGGCCAAGTGCTGTGAACGGCACACCTGTCAAATATATTTTAAAGTGTTTGATGCCGTCCATGATAGCCAAGCACTCTCTCTCAACAGTCGCGTAGTTGCACTCTGCTCTCTTCAGCTTCCTTGAGAAGTAGGCCACAGGTCTGTCTTGTTGCTACTCATCCATTTGGCTCAACACTGCACCAACGCCAATCTCAGAAGCATCCGTTTGTAGTAAAAATGGCTTGCTGTAATCTGGGCCCGTCACAACCGTGTCGGCCTTCAAATACTCTTTTAATGAAGTGAAGGCTGCTTGATGCTGCTCTTCCCGTGACTTCAGTTTGTCAGGAAAGAGTTTCCCCGTCAAGTCCATCAGAGGGGCAGCAATGTCTGCATAATGGGGCACAAAACGCCTGTAATAGCCTGCCAGGCCGAGGAAGGCTCTCAGGTCCTTTTTCCTCTTGGGCACTTTGAAGGCCTGGATGGCAGACACTTTTGTCTCGTTTGGTTGTAATCTCCCATGACCGATCCGATGTCCCAGGTAATCACAGGATGTCATCCCAAACTGGCATTTTTCAAGCTTTATCTGGAGGCCAGCCTCTGCCAGTCTCTTCAAGGTCTCACGGAGTTGAGCGATGTGGTCTTGCCATGTGGTTGCCAAATCGTCCATGTAGATAGCCACCTTTCCATGCAGATCTCCAAATAACTCGTTCATTAATCTTTGAAAGGTGGCTGGCGCTCCCACCAGCCCAAATGGCATCACACAGAACTCGTATTTTCCAAACTCTGTGGAAAAAGCTGTCTTCTCTCTCGATGCTGGATCCATGGGGACTTGCCAGTATCCCCTGGCTAAGTCCAATGTTGTGATAAATATGGCTGACGACATCCCATTCAACAAGTCATCTATTCTAGGGATGGGGAAAGGATCTGGTCTGGTGACCGCATTCAGCTTACGGTAATTGACACATACCCTCAGAGTTCCATCCTTTTTGGGGACCAACACCATTGGTGCGGCCCAAGGACTGTGGCTGGGTTGGATGATGCCCTCACGTATGTAGCATCTCTTTAATCTCCTCCTGAACTATTGGTTTTCTGGTGTATGCGAGACGATAAGGTGGTGAACTGGATGGCAGAGTAGTGCCGGTCTCTATCCACATGGTTGCACGATCTGTTCTTCCAGCAACTGTACCTCTCGTTGCCTGGTAGTCTTCCAAGGCATTTTAAATGTCTTCTCGTTGCGTTTGGCTCAGCGTTGGATCCATGTCTGGCTTGATGTCAACTGTGTTCTCCGCTTTCCACGGGGAAAAGTCTGGTCCAGCATTGTCTGTCTGCTTATTAATCTCCTCCATACTCATCAGGCAAACGGCTGACGGTGATTCCCACCTTGATAACATGTTGACGTGGAAAGTGCGGTGGTTCTTCCGTGCATGAGGGATGTCAACTTTATACGTGGTGCTGGACAGGACTTCTTCGACTGCATACCGGCCCATCCACTTCGCCAGCACCAAGTCACCTACTGTGAAGGTCCTATCTCTGGCTTTTTGGTCATAACACGCCTTCATCTGCCTTTTTGCTTTTACTTCCATTGTGATGGCAATGTCCTTGGCTTCCTCCAACCAGTCGTACATCTGTCTCAAGTATGAAACGACCGACTCCTGCATTTGGCTGGTTCTCCCCACTCCTCTTTCAGGACATGGAGCGGGACTCATGGCTGTCTTCCGAAGATGATCTCAAACGGGCTGAAACCGGTGGCTTGGTGTATGACGCTTCTGCAAGCAAACAGAACATATGGGATGGCTTTATTCCGTTTGTTCGGGAATTTGTCAACATACTTCCTAAGTCCTGCCTTGAGGATAGCATTATACCTTTCTACCATCCCGTCTGTCTGGAGATGGTAGGAAGACGTACGGATGCCGCATATTCCAAGCATCTGGTAGAGTTTCTCCATCAAGTCCGATGTGAAATTGGAGCCTCGATCCATTAATATCTCTTTGGGCAGGCCAACCAGAGAGAAATACTCCACCAAAGTTTTCTCCGCATCTTCGCTAGAGGTGGTCTTGAGAGGGATGGCGTCGGGAAATCTCGAGCCATAGTCGACGATGGTTAGGATGAATCGGTAGCCTTCTTCAGTCCTGGGCAATGGACCCACCATATCCATCGCAATTCTTGTAAAGGGTACTTCAACCACTGGTAGTGGCACCAGCTTGGTCTTCCGCAGAGATCCTTGTGCCGTCTTTTGGCACATCTGGCAGCGTTTGCACATCTCCGCAACCTCACGTCGCAGACCAGGCCACACAAAGTGCCTGTGGATGTAGTCTGTAGTCTTCATTCTACCAAAATGGGCTGCTAGTGGAGAGATGTGTGCTAGCCTCATTGTGACTTCTCGGTACGGAGCCGGTAGAACCAGTTGATGACTCTCTTCCAGTCTATTGGGTGGTCTAGCCATTCCCTGTCACATTTACGTCTGATGGTGCGTAGAGATGGATCTTCTTCTTGGGCCTTCCTCATTTGCTCCACTCCGCCGTCGAGTGAGATTGTGGCTCCCCATCTGGAGGCATGAAGTTGCCTCTCTTGCCGCTTCTGCTGACGGGTTAGGGTTCTCTGTACCTCAGCTGTCATGAAGAAATCGTCTGACCAATCTGGCAGGTCAGACATGTCTGTTGGTTGAGATTGTAGGTCATTTGGTCGCTCACTGTCTGTGGCGCTCTCTTCTTCGTTGGAGCTTGCTATTGAGCTGGAGTCCCAATCTGTATCGTCCGTGTCTGATTGAGGAGTTGCTGACGATTCTTGAGACTCAGAGGACTTGTTGGCGGTGGTTGTGGATGTTTTTGTCTTCCTTCTTCGTCTGTGTTTGGTCTTGCTCCTGGTTTGAGCGAGGTAGCCGCGGTTATGTTCTCTGCCCGTCAAAATATCTAAACCAATTAGCCCGTCAGATGTCAAGTTTGGGTTGACGACGACTCGGGTCGTGATGGCTTTTCCCATGACCTCTAGGTCTACTGTAGTGGTTTCATGTGTCCTTACATCTCCGTGGACGCAGGTAATTCGAATGGGTGTCTCACGGCGGTATCCTGGAGTCATCCATTTCGGGTGAACCTGTGTCACTTGACAACCTGAATTGATGATAAGGTCATTGGCTCTCTTCCCATTGATGGTGCTTTGGGTTCTCTCCAGTTCCTTTTGGTGTACTTGTGCCATCAAGTAACTTGGTCAAGCAAGCTTTTGTTGGACATTGCTTGCTCTCTCTCTCTATGTCTGTCGTCTTCTCGTTTCTCCTCTCTTTCTCTCTCCCTACGTCCTGTCTTTCCTCTTCTCTTTTCTCCTCTCTGTCCAGACGTGCTTGCCTCCGACTCCATGTTTATTTTTGCCATGAATTTGCACATCTCCGTTAGCTCATTATTCAGCTTGACTGAAACTACTAACTCTTCATCTGATTCAGCATGCTCTGTACCCATTCTATGGCTGACTATCGTCGCCTTTGGAGCACTTTTGGGGTTTGTTTCCCCCTTCTTCTTTCTTCCATTATCCATCTCTTTTTCTGTTCTTGGTAGCAAATATCGAAACAGATAAGGTTAGTTTCCTAGCTGCCACCAGTGTTAGAGATAGTTAGGGCCCAATCCCCGCTGAATTAAGCTGTAATGCAATGTAAAGAATAATACATCTTTCTTGGTACTGCACACTAGGGCTACCATGACTACCATGAGGTTGGAGTCAGGTGGGCTTGATTACTCTACCTGACCCTTACCTCATGACCACACATATTCACACTAATTACATCAATCACACATGCCCTCTAGTTCAGCTATATCGTCTAGTTATTGTCCTGTTTCGCTTGTTGGGGCTCTTCTGGGTTGGAAGATCTCCAACACCTTCGCTGTCCTTTGCTGGAGTGTGCGCTCGAATTGGAATATCAGGATCGAGTTCATAAATCAAATGGGAGAGGCCAAATTTATATTATTGTTAGTGTTAATTAGAGCAACATGAATAATGCATGTTTGTTTATAGCAGGACTTGAGTGCAAAGTGCTTGTCGCTTTCTATCTTCTCTAAAACACCCACACTCCAAATCGGCCATATTCTTTTCCTGTTGGTCATGGTGCAAGTGTAATTAACTGCCCAAAACCACAATACACAAAACTATGTACAGTACTTACAATGGCAGTGGTTCTTTGGACCACACATGTGCTGTTGTATGTAAGGAAATTTTGAATTTTGGTCAGTCTAAGTGGTACTAGTGATTTGTGGAAGTTATCAAATGCTTTTGGTTTGCTCTTGGTTGCTATAGGTTGTCAGTTGCTTGATAAAATGAAGTCCCTAATATGGTATGCTGCAATCAGCAGAAGTGCCAACTGTCCCCAAACTTCGAGGATGGTCCCCTAACTGGCAGCTTTGTCCCCAGGTCCCCAAACTGAAAGGGATATTGACTTGTCCCCAAAGCTCCTGACTAGGCCTGATGGAGCACATTGTGGTTTCATGGTTACCAGGCTGAAAATCAGCTGACCTGAGTTAATTAGGATATCAATCTCCTAATTAACACAGATCAGCTGCTTTTTCAACCTGTACCATGAAACCACAATGTGCTTATCTGTACTGAGTGATGTGTACAGTACTGATGTACTAGTATACTAGCTATCAGCTTTTTAGCTTGAGATTTTGAGTTCTGTTCATGAGCATATGATTTCTCTGTTGTAATTGACCTTTCAAAGAGATTTCTGCAGATTGGTCTGCTGACTGATTCTAGCTCCCTGGACAAATTGCGGAAATAATTCTTGGATTTTAAATTGTCACCAGCCAATCATCCTCCCATTGGCAAGTATAAGTCAGCTTACAAGACAGAGGGACCTAAAGCAGGAAAATGTTGGTGGGAAGTTTGCAAGATGAAAACCTTGGATGGGGAGGTGAGATTTCCTTGCTTGGTTAAACTCATGACTGACTAGTCTTCTGACCATCCCTGTTTCCAATCTGACTCTGAGAGGGGCTTTTCTATTCTCAGAAAGATTCATACTGACCAGAGGCCTATTTTAAGCCAAGAAACTTTGATTGCTTTAATGACAATGAAGTTTAACTGCTACAGTGCTGCTATGAGTCAATCTTGACCGAGCAATTGCTCACAGAATGCAAGAAAGCTCCTCCAAAGCTGTCAAAACTAACTAGTAGTGTATTAATATTTTTTGTTGACATTATTTATGATGACATAATCTTTATTACATGCAATGGGCATGGTTAGTGGGTGTGGCATGGGTGTCCCCTAAGCCAATTTGAAAAAGTTGGCACCTATGGCAATGTCTGAAATTCCGCCCTATTACGCTCCCTATTACGCTCAACACAAATGCCTATTATGTTCAAAAAGTGTTAATTTTTTCACATATTATGTTTAAAAAAAACATAACCGATTGAATGCCAACTTTGTTTGTGGTTTGTTGCAATAATTATATTTTTAGCTATAACTTCTTTTTCTAGAATGAACTTCTCAAACACATTAGAATGGAAATACAATAAGCTGCAGTTTGATATAAGGATCAGCTCCATCAAAGTGAGCAAACAAAAGCTATATACAGTAGCTGTACGTCGCTATATGTCTACAACAAAACTTACACCAACGAAACCCATTCAGAAGTGCCTCCTTGTTCGAAAGCGAAGTCATTCAGAATGATTCCTGGTAAGCATTGGTGCTTGTGCTGCTTTCAAAAGAAGGCTCCAGAAACAGCAGTAAAGGCCAGAAAGAGACCATTCGAGAATGCAGTCGTGATTTTCAGCCATTAAAAATATTTTTGCTTGCATGCCATGTCTAACTGGAAGTAACATTTTATTACTATTTTAAATCAATCAATTCGTCTATTGGGCATGTGCATACGGAGAATGGATGCCTAATAAAAATTCTTCGATTTAATTTTTCCCCTCCCCTTGACAATGTCAGAGTTGTGCCATATACAAGCATGGAATCGGTTAATTAAACTGTAATGTAATAGACAATTCAATGTCGTCATCCAGTGAACTATTTAATTTTTGTTATGCATTGAAGGAAGCATTAAGCAAAGAAAATATTCTCTCAGCAGCTGCTGGGGAACGCTGCAGAAATAGAACCTTTTGGGGCAGCTGGGGCAAGCGGTGCTTGTTTTTCTTCCACCAGTCCAGCTCATCAATCTTTGGTGACTCATCATCTGCATTTGCTATTTATATACATTAGGCTCTTAATTCTTCCTTTAGTCCAGTGACGGTAGAAGTTTTATTCATTGCAGGAACGGAAGTCAGGCCATCCACATCTGTAGCTGAAGTTGAAGGTTACATGACATTAACCTTTGAAGGGAAAATAACCTTGGCTGCTCTAAAAGCATTCAAGGGGTCATGACCGAGAGTTGGCCCTGAAAATATCCGATCACACAGTTTCCTTCCTTACATTATCCACTGCTGGACTACCTAAAGCAAGAGGATGTGCAATGCTCGGCATATTTGGATAGTGACTGGCCTGTTACAAAACTTCTTGATCCCTTCATAACATTCAGCCTCTGTGAATGAAGAACTTTTGGCTTCTTCAATCCATGACTTTCAAGATCTTTTTTTCCACAGCTAACATAATTTTCCTCTTTCTATAAAGCTTAGATTTCTTTGGTGCTTTTGAATCTATCATGAAGTGATGTAACTACAGGTACACTGATGTCGTCTACTGATCTACCTGAAGAGGAGACAAAATGGACCATCTCCAGGGTCATGACAGCTAGTACTCTAGCAGCAGAGCCACATCATATTCGTCAGCCATTTTAGTACTGGTCCACCAACCATGGGCTTGCTCATGTGATCCACCACAGCTAGTACCAGCAGCAGTGCTATCATCACATTCGTCAGCCATTTTATTACTGGTCCACCAACCACGTGCTTGCTCATGTGATCCACCACAGCTAGTACCAGCAGCAGTGCTATCATCACATTTGTCAGCCATTTTAGTACTGAAGGCTAGAGCATTTTAGTACTACCATGTGCTTGCTCATGTGATCCACCACAGCTAGTACCAGCAGCAGTGCTATCATCACATTCGTCACCATTTTATTACTGGTCCACCAACCATGTGCTTGCTCATGTGATCCACCACAGCTAGTATCAGCAGCAGTGCTATTTTACCGTGAGCTAAATATATTATAACTGAACACTGATAATGCAAGCAACAACAACTCAAGTTCACAAGTCAGTTAATTACCACAAGTCAAGTCAGGTGATCAGTTCGGCATGTGCGCCTGCCTGTGATCAGGAGCCCCAGTGAAGTGCAATGGAGTGAAGGTGGCCTAGCGGTAGCGTAGAGGGACCTTGATGGGCCTGCCAGAGCGTGAGAGAAGAGGTGGAATCGTTGAACAGGCCGGAGTAGTGGCTAGGTGAGGGCTTGCCGGATGCCGGAGGAATGGACTTATGTGGTTGTGTTGTGGTGGGGTGGTCAGGTTGACCAGAGGCAACCTTGAGGTGGTCTACAGACATACATGTACTATCACGCTGGCCATTGATGTCCAGGATGAAGTAGTTCTCCCTTGCCTCCAGGATTTTGAATGGTCCATGGTAGGGGCGCTGTAGCGGGCCACGATGGGCGTCATGGCGCATATATACGAAACCAGTAGCTGACAGGTTCCGTGGAACATAGATTGGATGGCGGCTATGTAGCTCAGGTGGAGGTGGAAGAGCAGAATGCATCGATGTTCGGAGCCGTTAGAGAAACTCTGAAGATGGAGGGATATCACGTGGTTGGTTTGCAGCTGGTGGAAAGAACTCGCCTGGGACGTGTAAGACTTTGCCGTACATACGAGATCCGCGGCAGAGCATCCGGGATCTTCCCTCCATGCTGGTCTTATGCCTAGTAGAACGAGAGGGAGTTCGTCCATCCAGTTGGGTCCTCGGAGACGAGCTTTGAGCGAGGCCTTAAGGGGGCGGGGCGGTTTCCCCATTTATTATTTTTTTCTTAATTTTTTTAAATCATTTATAAATGTTGTAAGCATCTACTACCCATTTCCAAAGTTTTAGAGGCATTGGAGTATCCATTTCAAAGTTATGGTGCTTTTTGTCTTGATTCAAAATTGGAAGAGACGCGCACAAGAAGGCTTACGGGAAAGGTAAGTTTTTTGGCGTCATAAAATGGCTACCGCTTATACCTGGAAGCTCACCTGCCACTGAAAGGTACCCAAATTTCTTGCTGAGTCATTTCTTGCGATTCGCGCAGAGGCCCTGAATATATAACTCTGGTTCACACGCAGCATTTCCAGTCGTGTCGCGTTCAGTTTTTGGTGAAAGTGTTTGGATGTCTTCGTGCCCTTTCCGTAAGCAGATTCTACAAATCATGAAAAATCCTTTAAAAAAAGCGTTTGGCGAACATAACTTTGTCACAGTTAAACCAAAAAAATAATTGTTGGTGTCATTTGAAAGCTCTTTGTGTGTTCTGTAATTTGAGCAAATCAGACCTTTAAAAAAATAGCATTGCCAAGTTTTATGGGCATTAGAACAGATGACCTTTAGGTGTTAATGAGCTCAACCCATTCGGTCAATTGCAACTGACCAACAGTCTAGCACAAGCCATTTTGGTTTCGCTCAAATTACAGCCAAGTGTTTCAGGAAGCCACAAAACAAATTTGAGTGCAAGATCTTCTAGTGGTGTTGAGTTAGGTCTGCCAAACGCTTGAGTGGTAGGGATCTTGGTCTGTCACTTGTATCTTCTAATAAAATGTGTCTATATACACATTTCAGATGCCATTGGAAAGAAGACGGAATAAGCAACACTTTGTGAAAACAAAATTATCTGCATAGTGGAAAGAGAAAAAAAGCTATGGCAATTACAAACTTTTTTTGTTAAACGGGGAAACCGCCCCCTTAAGATGGCGGTGTAGGCGTTCCACCATTCCATTAGTCTGAGGGTGGTACACCATTGTCGTGGAGGCAGAGATGCCCAATAGCTTGTTGAGTTCGGCCCAGATGTGTGACGTAAACTGCGGGCCACAGTCCGAAGTCAGATCGTCCGGAAAGCAAAACCGAGCAATCCAGTGCCTGACGAGGGCTTTTTCGCATGTCTCCGTTGTGGAGTTCTCCATTGGAATGACCTCGGGCCATCGTGTGAAACGGTCAACAATGGTGAAAAGGTAAACTTTGTTCTCCGAGGTCGGAAGGGGTCCAACAATGTCCACATGAAGGCTTCCGAAACGTCTGTCAGGAGGTGGTCGCTCCTTGAGAGGGGCGTGGACATGATGCTGAATTTTGGATGCTTGGCAGTGGTGGCACTCTCGGCACCAACGGCGAATGTCTCGCTTGAGCCCATGCCAGACGAAACGGGAGGAGATTGCTTTCTGTGTTGGGCGAGTGCCAGAGTGAGAAAGACCGTGGATGTCTTCAAAGACTCTTCTGGTCCACTGTGATGGCACGACCGGTCTGTTCTGTCCGATGGAGGTATCGCAGATGATAGTGAAGTCACCAAATGGTATGTCTTCGAAATGAAGACCAGTGATAGAAGTCCGGTAGGCTGCAATCTCCACTGAGTTGGACTGACAGTTGGCTAGTTGGCGGTAGTCGATGGTTTGGGGAGCGGCGGCTGAGATTGCTGCCGCACGGGAAAGAGGCATCCACCACAACATCGGATTTTCCTTCGATGTGAAGCATGTTTGTTGAGAACTCAGCGATGAAAGACAGGTGTCTGGATTGCCTTGGTGATTGCTCTGCAGCACTGGGGAAAGCGTACGTCAACGGCTTGTGATCTGTGTGTATCGTGAATGGTCAGCCTTCGACGTAGTTCCTGAAGTGTTTGATGGCGAGGTTGTAGATGGCCAGGAGTTCCTGATCAAAGGTGCTGTATTTCTTCTCGGCTCCGGAGAGTTTGCGGGAGAAGAAAGCGATTGGGCTCCAGACACTGGCTTGAATCTGCTCCAGTTGGCCTTTGTCAGAAGCGTCCACTGTGATGCTGGTCATTGCGGCCGCATGTGGATGGTGTAGGAGAGTGGCTGAAGCAAGAGCAGACTTGGCTGTGGTGAACGCCAACTGGCATGCAGGCGTCCATGTAATGGTTTGACCTTTGACCTTAGTAGCTTCGTGGAGTGGGTGCAGTTTCCGGGGCATGAACCGGTGATAAATGGTTATCATTCCCAGAAAGCGTTGAAGACTGGCCTTGGAGTCTGGGATAGGGAAATCATTTACATACAGCATCAACCCTGGAGAGCATGGGCGAGATACCGGCGGAGTTGAGACAATGGCCGAGGTAATCCAGCTCAGAGACACCAAACACCCTCTTGGCCCTGTTGACTGCCATGCCATTGGCAGAGAGGAGACGAAAAACTTGACGGAGGTGGTCGGCATGATCCTCAGTGCATGTGCTGGCCACCAGGATGTCGTCTAGGTAGACGAACACGAACGGGATGCCGCGGAAGATTCCATCCATTAACCTCTGGAAGGCTTGGGCTGCATTCTTGAGTCCAAAAGGCATGCGTAAGAACTCCCAGAGACCGAAAGGGGTGATGATTACCGTTTTGGGGGTATCATCAGCGGCCATTGGTATTTGGTGATAACCACGAATGAGGTCGACTTTGGAGAAGACCACCGTGGCCTCCAAACTGGCATTGAAGTCTTGGATATGTGGCAACGGGTAGCAGTCATCTATCTGAGCATCGTTAAGACGGCGAAAATCGCCACATGGCTGCCAACCTCCTCCGGACTTTGGCACAATGTGGAGAGGGGAGGCCCAGGGTGGGTTGGATCGGCCAATGATGCCGAGTTGTTCCCTCCTAGTGAACTCGGCCTTGGCGATTGTTAGTTTCTTGGCGACGAGGCGACGTGCACGAGCATGGAGAGGAGGTCCCTTCGTAATGATGTGGTGCTCTACACCGTGTTTATTGGTGGCCGTGGATTGGAAACGGGGGACGAGGAGTTCCGGAAAGTCGTCAATGATGCGGTCAAAGACATTGACTGAGGGCGCATGCAAGCCGGAGACAGATGGCTGCTCACAAGCGATCTTGGTCGGGATCGAGGAGTAGTTGGCCATGTCGATGAGGCGGCGCCCGGCTAAGTCTATGGCAAGGTCATTGGCGATGAAAAAATCGGCGCCAAGGATGGGCTCGGTGATATCAGCCACGTGGAACTCTTGGGTGAGGTAGCGTCCATGACCCAGGAGAAGGGGAATGTTCCTTGTGCCCCACGTAGTGATGGGACACCCATTGGCAGCGATGAGGGGTGTTGTGGTGGTGCGGGACTTCTTGTCGGCAATGGAAGCGGGGTAAACAGAGAAGTCAGCACCACAGTCAACGAGGTAGGTGCGGCCTGAGCAGCGGTCCCATACAGTCATTGTATTCTTCTCCTGATGGCCGACCGCGGAGACTTTTAGTGGCTGGCCTGGTCGTTTCCCGAGGCCGTTGTGACTGGAGTGACGGGGACTAGTCGGCTGAGCGGGCAGCCCTTGCGGTTGCACTTGCGGGCAGCCTCGCCAAACTTGGCATGGTAGAAGCATAGCATCGCGTGGGTCAAATACCCAGGAGACGGGGAAGGCTTGGTTTTCTTGAGTGCAGAGATCCCGGCAAGTCCTGGGTCAGCACGAGAAGCCTCCATAATGCGGTCAGCGTCTGAGGCCAAAACATCGAGGTCATTGTTGGCTGAACCAGCGAGGACGCGGCAAACTTCAATGGGCAGCTTAGCCATGAAGAGGGCACGTAGGAGGGTCTCAGGATCTGCGTTGAGTGACCGGATGTGACGGAGAAGTCCAGATGGTTCCTGTCTCTGAGACCGGAGAGGGAGAGCAGCTCATTATCCTTCTTTGCCTGTGTCTTCCCAAATGCCTTGATCAAAGCTGTCTTGAGAGTGTCGCGATTACAGCTGGAGGATTCAGGATGAGGGCCTCAACCTCGCCTGCTGTGCTGTTGTCCAGGGCTGCCGCGACGTAGTTGTACTTGGTTAAGTCAGCTGTGATTGAAAGCTAACGAGTGGCATACTGAGCCTTGATCTGCGAGAACCAGACGGCTGGGTGGGCGGTCCAGAAGGCGGGGAACTTAACAGCTACAGCGTTGACGGTACCAGCAGCGGGGGCCGGTTGTGGGCACACTGGGGTAGCCAGAAGTCCCTGAAGGGCCCTAGTGATAGCCTGAATGTCGTCGGCAGCAAGAGGCATGGTGTAGCATTTGTTATCACGTCAGGGTCACCACTTTAGCGTGAGCTAAATATATTATAACCGAACACTGATAATGCAAGCAACAACAACTCAGAAAATGCAAGTTCACAAGTCAGTTAATTACCACAAGTCAAGTCAGGTGATCAGTTCGGCACGTGCGCCTGCCTGTGATGCCATACTATCATCACATTCGTCAGCCATTATAGTACTACTGAAGGCTAGAGCATTTTAGTACTGGTCCACCGACCATGTGCTTGCTCATGTGATCCACCACATCCATAACATAATATTTATTTAAAAGTTTAACCCTATTATGCTAACATTGTACTATTATGCCCTAAATTATGCTGGCATTATTTGCGTAGCTCTAGTTGTCTGTCTGTAGCTGGAAGTTGGTAAAGCTTGTGGTGAGTTCTATTTCTGGCCTTGTAAAGCAGGTAGCCTCTGGAGGAGGGATCTCTCAAAAGAATTATAGGAGCAAATGTTTCTCCCGGCGACAATTTATCTTCTAAGCTAGTTCACAATGTGACGCAAGGCCATGTCTTGTGTAATGTGGGGCCATATTGTGGACTGCAAATGCAACGCATCGCAAATGAAATAAGCGTGAGATCTGGTTCCACTCTTACGTCCATTGTTCTGCATTTGACCAATCAAAATGCTCGTGAATGAACATCACCATCAGAGGTTTAGTAAACACTGTGGCCCTTATTGTAGCCTGGAGGAGCTGCTTGAGGACAAGTATCTGCTCGGGGGTGCTACACATCTAGAGTGAAGTACCTGGAGGCAGGTGGTAGGTGTTGTTAGCTTGTTTTGTTTTTTGCAAGCTGATTTAGCCAGCAAGAAGTTTTACTACCATATGTGACAGTAGCATTTTTGCTTCTGAATGACATTTGAGTTCTCTCAACGAACTCTCAATTGACACAATGATATTACAATGACCTTCTCAATAATCAACTTGAAATTTATCTTTGACGCGCGGTTAGTTTCCTTAAAATTTATTTTCCATCTGCAGCGCTTGACCAAGTATTTTAGCATCTAATGAGGTTGTTTACAATAGGGGTGCCTCCAACCACTGGTGCTAATTTCAGCTCTCTAGCACTTGGCAATCTGGAGATATTTATGCAGAGAAATCAGGTACTCATGTTTTGAGTACCCCCACTTTAGCTCCAGTAACTTGCTATAGTTATACATATGAAAAATGTTTAAGTATCAAAAGAGAGCACACAGAGAGACGTATCTTTTGAGTGTATATATCAAGTCCATACCATGAAGTTAGTAAGCTATAAAGTGGCAACGACAAGTTTATTTAGTGCCTACTAGTTCATGGTATCGTCCCCCCCTCAAGCTGCTCTCTATTGATGTTGACATCGATGTTCAACATTGTTGATGCAACATTCTTGCAACAAATGATGGTCTTGTGTTGTATTGTGACAGCATATGGCACATGTGTCTAGTGTACTACAACAAGTATCCAGTATACTTCAGGAAGTGTCCGGTAGACTGTAGGAAGTGTCCGGTAGACTGCAGGAAGTGTCCGGTAGACTGCAGGAAGTGTCCGGTAGACTGCAGGAAGTGTCAGGTGGACTGCAGGAAATGTCTGGTGTACTATGGGAAGTGTCTAGTGGACTGGGAAGTGTCTGGTAGACTGCAGGAAATGTCTGGTAGACTGACATAGTAGACAGCAGGATGTGTCTGGGAACTCCTGTGATGGATTGGTTAGAGGAATAATCCTACAAACTTTATTTGCTTTAGAAGGGCATGAAGCACATGCTGGTCAGAGTGGAGTGTAGCTTTCTGTTGGTGCTGAGCTTGTGATCAAATAGCTTCTTCAAGTTACCAATGCTTAAAGTCTGTCGAGGAGCCGAGCAGGAAGCCATGCGATCCCCAACACAGGGTTGTCGAGGATTTATTTAGCTGGAATATTGTTTTATTTAATAAGGGGTGGGGGGGGGGGGGGGGCACAGGGAAAATATAATCATTGCCACATGTTCGTATGCAACTTTGCATGTCCTCTTGAGGAGGAACCCCCTCTCCCCCTCCCCCTCCCCCAGATAGAACCCCCTGTATATATATATTATATATATATATATGGACAATGCACACTAGTATGTACTAGCTCCTTCAAGTCTGGCCCTTATGCTGGCCATCACTTACCATCCACTCTTGTTTAAAATGTGGTGTAAACATTTCCTCTTGACTAGACCCGTTTCCGTTGGAGGTGTTATGTGAGGAGGAGAAACTCTCCATTCTCAGGCAGCAGGTGATGGTGCAGCGGGATCAGTACTACCAAGTAGCCAAGAGACTGCAGCAACAAGAGAGCCAATGTTTCACCGATGGATTTGTGAGTGCATTATTGTGAGACGAGTCCAGGGATGGGAGTGTCACTGGATGCTCCTAATTCCTGTCGGGGGGGGGGGATTTTTTGTTGAATTTTTTTTCTTTTTTCTTTTTTTTCTCTCTTCGGTTACATAGGCATGGATGGTGTTAAGCTGTGTTAACATGAGGCCTTTAACCGATAACCGAGGCGCAAACTTGGACATTGTCTTGAATAAATATATTAAATCAAAAATTTGTATTACGCTCCGATAATCTGTATGTACATGCCCAATGGACATGCCCAATGGACTGGTAGATCGATTAAAATACTTTACTTCTGGTTGGACGGAGCGAGCGATTATTATTTTTATATGGCTGAGAATTGCAACTGCCTTCATCAACGTCTCTTCCTAGCTTTTCCTTCTGTTCCTGGAAGTTCTTCTTCTTCAGAAAGCTGCACAGAAACCTATACTTACCAGGAATCATTCTGAATTCCTTCGCTCATGAACAAGGATGTGCTCCTGGATGGATTTCTTGCCATACGTTTTGTTGTAGACATATCCATAGCAACGTTGCATAGCTTTGGATTTTTTAACTTCAATTCTTAAAAGTCTTTGCATTGGAAAAAGGTGGTTTTAGTAGGAAAACACAAATTATGGTTAAAAGTGCCACCTTATTGCATTAAGAAAAATAACAAGATTTCGTAAATGAAATACACCCAGTGTAAGTGGTACCAATATGCTTCCTTCTGGGTAATATCAGCTTTCTTGCCTAAGATGTTTCTTGTGTGACAGGGAAAATTGTGGTAAAGGAATTTCAAGTAACGGAATTTCATCAGAAATTCTGTTACCAGTAATGGAATTTCAACTGTTTTCAATAAACTTCTTATGGAATACCAATATTATAAGATACAATTTGCTTTGGTTCTATTTTAAATACAACTCCTAATATTAACATGAATACACTTTGTGAGTAGTCTCATGGCCACTTCTAGAAGTAAATTACAAAGTTATTAATATGCAAAACTCTGGCGAACTTTATTAATAAGGGTAATGGTTGTTTAATTAATCCTGTATTAGTTTAGATGGTGACTGGTTTTTACCTACTCGAGTCCTTTAGAACTTTTTCTCACCTACCACAGGTGAATATAGGTTCCACATATAAGGTCATATTGTCTGAACTCTATTAGTCTCATTAATTCATATACAATTTGTAGGGTGTATATACTGTACTTGACCTTGCAAGAGCAATTTAAACAACATTGCAGCTCACAGTAAAATATCCATATGCTACTACAAGTCTTATAGATGCTTACTCCTATAGAGTATCCAGTAAGTGAGTTTGTATGTACGAGGGTCTACTGTGTTCTCAGTGTTCACCAAGCATTCTTATTATGTACTCCTATAGAGTGAGTGAGTTTGTATGTGCGAGGGTCTATTGTGTTCTCAGTGTTCACCAAGCATTCTTATTACTCCTATAGCATATCCAGTGAGTTAGCTTGCATATCTGTTCAGTTCTGTGTGAGCAAGGCACTCAGTGCTGCTGAGAAACAGCGCCACTACCATGGGTGGAAGAGGGCAGAGATGGTGAGCAGGCCTGGAAGAGGGCAGAGATGGTGAGCAGGCCTGGAAGCAGAAGACTGTGAGAGGAAGAAGGCACAGAGCCACCAACCCAGAGGCAGTGAGAGAGAAGCAGGTGGAGAACCTCCGTAGGTGGAAGGCAGCCAAGAAGGCAGCAGTAGTACCACAGACACCTGGTGAGCAGTCCAGCCAGGCAGAGCAGCAGCTCAACACATGGCAGCAGACGAGACCGCAGCAGACCCCCAGCCCATAGCAGTGGCAGTCGGACCTGGCAGTTTTGTTGCCATTCTCCTGTTGCAACTGAACAAGGCTGGTATTTCTGTACATGGCATCAGTGTGTAGCATGCAGGAAGAGCAGGTGCAGCTGAAGTTTCTCCGCAAGGTCGGCAACTCTGGTGTTTACAGGGATCCAGAGCGGGAAGACAACAGTGTGGAAGACATAAAAACACTCTTATTTGTGTGCCCAGAGCCGCAGGTGAACAGAACTTCACGCCTATAATACTCATTAGAGTTCACGTATGCACAGTGAGCAGTGGTGGCCAAGTACACCACTAAGTAAAGCGACTATACTACAGTAGGAGACCAAAAAAAGTTCCAGTTCCGTACCCGTTCAAACGGCAATGCTACGCTTTCGTGAAAAAAAGAAACGTGGAATGATCGGATAGAAGACCCAACGGACAATGAGAACAAACGCAAATAAAACGCCGAAAGGTATCTGGGTCCAGATGTTTTATTCTAGCGCGTAATTTTTTTATGCACTTGCGCATTAGTGAATCAACCACGTGCTATTGCCACACCACGCGCTTCCAGTTCCTTCGCTTCGTGCTGTTTTCATTTGCTTGTCTTCTAACGTAGGTCTTTCCTACATGTAGTTCTATTCCAGAGATGTCTTTTAGGGCTGCCCTAAAAAGTCAATTGTGGACAGAAGTAAGTATTGCTTCCTAAGCAAGCCTAGCCTTAAAATATATCTAGAAGCCTTTAGCTAAGCTTTTTTTTGGGGGGGGGGCGAGGCATAGCAAACCTTTGTCTGATTATGTTTGCTGCCAGGCCTCTTGTATTGACAAGCAAAATAATTATGTCGACAATTATTCAGATTACGTGTTGGTCTCTTGGCCCCTGGAAGATTCCATGTCGGTGGTGCCCATTACCATGGTGAAAGATGGCTCATCTGTGGGAGATGACTGCAGAATGTGAGTGGGCCGGTTATTGCATGAGGAAAAGATTTTTGCAATCGGTAAGCACTTTTTTATGGGGGAATATAAGACATGACGGTTTATAATAGGATCCCATGACTCGATGGTCGAGTTGGAAGAGAGATTTTTGAATGGTAGAACTCTTTCTTCACCACACCAGCAGTCCACTCCAGACCAACAGTCCACTCTCCTTTCTTTCAATGCTGCTGTATGTAGTCGGTGTGCGATAGATTGCTTTGTTTTAGTGAGTATAATACATGTGAACACATCCAAGAAGAGGAAGGCAAATGGAGTACAACACTCCAAAAAAGATGTCTGCTGCTGTAAGTCTACATGCAATACAGTATCTTAGTTAAGAACCAGACAATACAATCTAGGTGACAAAAAAGAGGCGACTAGGGCTGGAGAAGAGGGGGGAAATGGCTACAGCTCCTCTTGATAGGTTTTAAAATATTTCAATCATAGTAAGTTGACTGACATTCAAAATAGGTTCATAACAGAGGTCCCACCAAGTTCTCCCCAAGCACGACCCCAAAATTCCTCCCTGCCAAGGCTCCCAAGTTCTTCCCCACCAAGGCTCCTAAGTTCTTCCCCGCCAAGGCTCCCAAGTTCCTCCCCACCAAGGCTCCCAAGTTCCTCCCCACCAAGGCTCCTAAGTCCTTCCCCGCCAAGTTCCTCCCCACCAAGGCTCCCAAGTTCCTCCCCACCAAGGCTCCTAAGTTCTTCCCCGCCAAGGCTCCCAAGTTCCTCCCACCAAGGCTCCCAAGTTCTTCCCCGCCAAGGGTCCCAACTCTTCCAGTGTCACCAAGGCGATGCTGCTATTCTAAGGAAGGTGGGTAAACAACTTTTTCCATTATTGTTTCAACATGCAAGATTCTCACATCTGTAGGTTTTATGGCTCTGGAAGAGATTGTCTCAAGCCTCCAGAAGAAAGTTGCTGCACTTGAAGAAAGAATGGAGACTCAGCTTCTCGTTGCTACTCCCTCTCCTCCACACTCTTCACTGCACCTTACCCTCTTCTGACCTGGCACAGTCCTTGGTGCACCCTCAGACTCCTTCAGTGGCGAGGAAGAGTGCTCTACCATCAGAAGTGATCAACAGATCAAAATTGCTCCATGCCAAAGATGTAATAAGGAAATACTATAAACTTTCAACCACATGCAAAGCTGGAACACTGGCATGGAAGCTAGCTAGGGAGGCAGTGTTTGGGGAGGATGTGATGATGAGGTGTACCCCCATGGGAAACAGAGAACACCATGGACTCCCACTAAAGGAACTCTGACAGTCACTCAAATTGATTTTGTTTGACCGATACTCTTTGAAGGACCTGATTGACTTTGAACCGACCTGGGAAAAGTGCCTTGAATCAGTCCAGCAAGCGTTTACGTTTAACCCTTTCACCGCCAGATTCCCCAGGATTTTTTTATTTTTATTACCAGTTTCAGTTAAAAAAAGATATAAAATCAGCAATGTACTCATTCCCCTTGCAATTTAGTCATGTGATAATAGAATTGTTTGCCAACATGGTGTAAAAAAATAATAAACCCACAAACCACAAACATGACCACACATGAATATCATTTATAAAATCAAGTTTAATTATATAAGTTGTTCATCATAATAATAAGCTCTTATATTTCATCTGCTATACTTTCTTGACACAATGTAAACAAAACAGTGTGGTGCTGTGGAAATTTGGCACACATACTGTATCTTGTATGCAAATATACTACTATATCTACCGTATCAATACAGTGCGCCTAATTGTCCGATATGTTGTTACTACTGTCACAATATGTGAATATCATTTTTGGGGGATATTTATATAATATATATATATTATGTTGTTGAATATATACGACAAGAATATATACGACAAGAACACGAAAGTTTGGGGGGAAAATTGGGGAGGTCAGTCAGTCCCTTCTCCAATACTGAACGAGGTTGTGATAGGCTCGTAAGCAATTCCTCTCCTCCAGTACACAAAGGTGCACCTTACAATGAGTACAAATTATACGGCTCTCATGCCTGTTCCCGCAGTGACGAGCTGCTGCTTCTGCCTACTATGCAAACAGACCACACAGTTCTTCTTCTGGGCCACCTGACAAGGACTGTGGTCCAGGTCTCGGACTGTGGTCCAGGTCTCGGTTCAGGCGGTCCAAACGGTGGTGCTCAGCTGCTCTCCCTTTTCCAGCACACTTCCTTGAAGTGAAGCTCCCAACAAGTTCCCTTGCAACTTCCAGCTGGTACTTTAAAAAATCCCGCTTCCTCCTTCCACGTACAGCATGTTCCTCTGGCTGAATGTGTGAGTCAAGAATGTAACCATTAAGTAATGAGCAAGGCGAACACCTTCTTCCGCCACTTGTTGGTACGCCTATCGTAGTAGTGCTCAAGCTGGTCACCACGGTCTACTCCCCGCATGAATTTCTGGTAATCTACCAGGCATGGTGGACATGGAACGCTGACCTGGGTTCCGTCCAATATCCTCCTCTTCACGCTTACTGCAGGTTCAGCTGCATGGAAAGTGAAAAGGAAGTAGATGGATCTCTTGTCCACCCAGGCAGAGGCCAAGAGAGGGCCATTAGATTGGTAATCATAATGACCACAGTTTTGCACTTTTGCCACTGTTGCCAGGTCTTTTGGGAAAACACGCCTGTTGATGCGAACAGTTCCACAGGCGTCCAATCCCCGGTTGTAAAGAGTGAGGTAGAGTGTGCGGGATAGTAGTTGTCAGTATAGACTTGATGTCCTCTAAAGTCAAGCCCTTCTAGTAGATCTAACACTACCCTTGTACACAGCCCTACTTCCGTGGTGGTCTGAGTTCCTACAGTGGGCCCAATCCCCTTCCCAGTGTAGATCTGTAGGTTGCTAACATAGCCATTTGTCGAGTCAGAAAGAACAAACGATTTTATGCCCCACTTGGTAGGCTTATCCTTCATGTACTGCTTGAAGGAAAGCCTACCTTTGTAGGGAATCATGGCTTCATCGATAGTAACCTGCTGATGTAGAGAGTATACTGCGATCTGAAGAGAGGTACGACTATATCCAACAAGGGACAGACCTTGAAAAGTCGATCATAACCAGGTCGAGAGGGTGCAGAAGCTAGCCTTCTGCAGCAAGGTGAAGGAAACGGAAAATCTGGCAGAAACGATTTTTTTGGATTATTGATGATAACCCAGGACATTCCAAATGGATATCAGCAGTTGACCAGTACATTTCTAAGCGGGTAAACTTCATCACCCCCATGTGTATTAGCATACCGAGAAAGG
The DNA here is from genome assembly GCA_028752905.1 of Cladorhizidae sp. MBARI D1340-BT2. Lineage (NCBI taxonomy): Eukaryota > Metazoa > Porifera > Demospongiae > Poecilosclerida > Cladorhizidae > Cladorhizidae sp. MBARI D1340-BT2. The sequence goes on from JAQNBH010000015.1 coordinate 32,574,743, forward strand.
CTTTCATCTCACGTACTGTGATAGGAACCCAAGGACGCGCATGTGGAGTGATTACTTGTAGGTCTGCATAGCGGTTAGTCTCAGTGACAACCACACTTCACAATTGAAGTAACAACAAAACAGGTCAGAAGCAGATGAAGTGTGGGTGACATTTGGAGAGGTTGGACCAGGGGTAAGTGTAGCGGACCTGGGTCGGTTCTTTCTTTTTCCAGTTGCCAACTGGAGTAGAGAGGGAACTACTTCCCAAATGGACAGTGCTTGAAGTTGAAGCCACAGATGTTGAAGCGCCTGATATGGAACAGGCTACTCTTCCGCCTCGAGAGTGATGACCACCTTGTCGTCCTTTACTATAAGTTGCATAGCCATGACCTCCTCGTTGTCTTCTAACACGTGGTGCACAAGTGGGAGTCACAACTGGTACAGTGGAAGTACATGTAGGTACATGCAATGAAGGAACTAGCACAGGAAGAGAAGAGGCCTGGGTAGAGACAGCTGTACGGCTAGATCGACGCAGACTTCGTCCAACCACCTATGCACAGTAAGCAGCATATTGGACTGTGTCAACAAGCCATTTCTATACTCACATTAGTAGTTGCAGATGGAGGGAAGGATTCTGGAGTGGCAGTGGAGCTAGTGGCCGCATACAGTTTGAAGATTATCATCAATCAGATCTGTCAAAACAACCAAAATGTGCAAATTGGCTATTTGAAATTTGAATTTGAATAATGAATTCATAATAAATCAGCTCTTTTCTACAAGCTAATACTGGATCTAGATACTTTCATATGCCTGCTGGTCTATGCATTCAAAAAGAGGGAGATCAGCATCACTGTCACTGCTAGCCAGTATTTCGACCACTAGATAAAATGTTAGTGGCCAAACTCTCCATGGCTTCTGGGTCAGTCCAGGAGCTACCCAAATAGGCATAGATGCCTTCACCTTCCTCTTCGCCAGAATCATCCTCAGAGAAGGCAAAGTCGTCGCCAGTAACCTGAGAAATCACGTCTTCCAAATTCAGAGATTTAGCCATTGTTTACCGAGGATCGTCAGTACCATCACGCGAGAATGACGTCGTTTACGTTGACCTTCGAACTCCAAATTCGGAGCGTAGAGAGAGTATGAATAGCGCTAATATTCGATATAAACAATATAGCGCGTGCATAAACGGTTGAATTGTTACGATTTTTTTAACAGCCAAGCGCCATATGGTGCTCGTGGCGGTGAAAGGGTTAAAATCAATAGATAATGTGTAGTGCATGGTGCTCTTTACTAATAGTATTCTAATTAATAATTATGACTTTTAAAGTTATCAATTTTACTAATAGTATTCTAATTAATTAATTATCAATTAACACTTTCTTTCAGAAGATGCTGGTGTTGCCCTAACCAAAAAGTGATAAATCAATTGCTCCACCCATTTAGTGCAGGTGGTCAATTTGTTTTAACCTCTAGACCACATACAAATGTCCAGCTTTGTTGTACATAGACCAAACACTGGGTACAGGCCTTTCATTTGAAACCTTTTAATCTGGTGACCAAGACACAGCTTACATTGCAAAATCTTGAAGTTCATTAATAATGAATTATTATATAGCAACATGTTGACAACAAACAACTGTAGTAACAATAAACAAACAATAAACATTCAAAACAACAAACATTTAATATCCAGTTGCTGCTCCTTGCACTTCAATCATTCTTGGAATTACCTTCCTCGGGTGCCTGATATACTTTTGGCACTTCGCTCTTGACACAGTCATCCAAAATTCGACTATCCCCTTTACTAGCTCTGCTTTAGTTTTGGGTTTTGACTCGCTTCTCATATATTCCTTGAGTTCATGCCATAGAATTTCTATTGGATTTGCATCTGGGGATGCAGGTGGTGTCTTCCACCAATTAACGTTGTTTTCATCGAAAAAGTTCTTCAATAGCCTAGAAGTGTGTTTTGGATCATTGTCTTGCATGAAGCAATGGTGATCCGGGAACATTTGTCTCAAATAAGGCAGAAGTGTCCTATCCAGGATCTCTGCATAGAGAGGAGCCCTCATCCTTCAAATATGCACATAGCAGTGGCTCCTCGCAGGCTTATGCCGGCCCACACGTGCACTTTGACGGGATATTTAGCCCTGTAACAAAAGAAATAGAGAGAAAGTCAAGAATGCCAAAGTGTAAATATGTAATGTAACTCGGAATCATCAGTCAGTGCCCCCCCAATGTTTCTTGTTGACAACCCTCCACTAAGCTTAGTTGTGAGTAAGTTGCTTACTCAAGTAATAATGTTTTTTAATCTATCTATTAGACAATGTCTGATAACCTTTCTCACCATAGAAGTTATTAAGAATCAATGCTGTATGAGGGACTAATAATGCAGAATAGTGTTTTGAGTGGGAAATGTGTATGGGAGAGGTAGCCAAGAAACAGGAAATTGATCTGCTGTGGCCTTAAAGTAGACATTGTCAGTACCTTGGTTTATTTTTTGGACGTTGTCCTCTTTTACGGCAGCAAAATCGTCTATGTGTTTGAAGCTGGACCGTACACTCATCAGTCCAGATGACATCCTCAAACCCAGAAGATGCCTCCTGAATAAAATGCTGAGCCCACTCCAATCTTTTCACCTGTGAATGGGAAGAGGTTATTGTAATATTACCTTGACCTCCACATAAATCCAATGTTTCAGTGACTACAGCTATGCCTGCTAAGCAGCAAGCTAAGAAGCTAAAACGAAGGACTTTTTTTTGTGTGACTCATTCTAAGATATGTTTCAGCCACCAAGTTCAAATTAGAATAAGCTAAGCTTCACATTTAGCCCTAACTGTATTAGGCTGTATGTTTAAACCAGCCAACTTAAACATTCACGTTTACCTAAATTGTTTGACTTGCTGTTTAACTTAGTAAGTTTAAACTAGCGAGCCTAGGGAATCAAGCTTTTCCGTTTGCTAACTTAGAAAATAAGAACTAAGTGGAGCAAGCTATAGAAACTTACCTTATTTATATTCCTGATGAGCTGGCAGTAGGAGCCCCCTCGAAAAGTCCAGCCCAGATTGGTCCTGCACCATAGAATAGTCCTCAAGTTAATATTGTAGCCCTTGGTCAGCAACAGACGATGGAGCTGGTACGCAGTAGTTTCATCGTCTAGCTTCATCTGATCCTCGACTATTTGTTTGAGGGCTGGGGTGAATACCGAAGGTCTTCCGCTGCCTGTCAGTCGAGCGATTGTTTTGGTGTGCAGGTAACGCACCAGAAACTTCCGTATGCCGCGTGAAGTCGTCTGTAAACGTTCCTCTTTTAGAATGTTAAAAATTGCAAAAGACCTGTAGCCTTGAGAATACAGACTTAATGTCCTCTGTTTCTTGTACGCACTATACACCATTCTGAATCGGATTGAGAAAGCGTGAAGTACGAACGAACCAGAAGCACAGAGCTGATAAATAGTAGAAGAGGCTGACTAACAAATGTTCTGAAAAGAACAAGAAGCATGAGGCTGAAGACGAGGTAACGGAAAAGATGAAGCACGAAACTGGAAGCACTAAGACGAAGCTAGTAGCACGAGGCCGACGTACAACTGCGCATGTGCAAGGGCGGACAAAATCGAACCTGAACGAGAGTTATAAAAACTCGGAAGGAATTAAAAAAATTGCCGTTTAAACGGAATCTCAAATGTTAATGATGTTCTATAACCATACATGACGACAGGATACTTGCTCTATCCAAGTTTATCACATGTACATTTTTTATTTTTTATTTCATACATGTACAACTAATCATTGGCACTGACTGCTTCACTTTTCTGAAGCATGCAATGAGTATCATATACATGTCTGTACAATATATGTGTGCTGCTTTTGACAACGATACAATCCTAGCATACATGTACAGTAGGAGACAAAAAAGTTCCAGTTCCGTACAGTTTTCTTAACGTTGGCGTTTCTATGATTCCTCGTATAAACTCCGTGAAACAGCAGGGCTAAACAAACGGATGAAAAAGTCTCGTTCGACCTGTGAAATTCCGTTACCAAGCAGTAGCAACCTTTTTCTTTAACAATGAACTTTCAATGAACTCTCATTTGCCATAATAACATTACAATAACCTTCTCAATAATCAACTTAAAATTGCATTCTCTCGACATTTCGACTAGATGCTCTAGCCTTCATCAGGAATAATGACTAGATGCTCTAGCCTTCATCAGGAATAGTGATGAAGCCTTCACCATTCTTTGTGTATACCAATACCAGATCCACCATTAAGGCATTTCTGTATAAGAACAGCAGGTTTTGCGTACAGCACAGGAAATTTGACGTTAATTTTATGAAATTCCGTCACCGAGTGTTTCTCTGGTCTCACTCAAAGGAAAAAAATATTCAGAATATTATTATCACATAAAAGTGTCTATGGAGACCTACATGGAGATATATTTTGATAAAATGTTGAGTGTTTCTTAGCTGAGTAGCAGTAGCAGCCCAGCAGTAGCAGCCCCATAAGTAGTGAAATTCCATTAATGCGTAATCAAGCCCGGCTAATAATATAATTTTACAACAAATCACAAATAAAGTTGGCCCAGATTCTAACTCGGATTTTAGCCTTTCTCATTACCCTTAAGCAAGTGACAATAACTAAATCTATAGGAACATTGTTTGTCGTTTTTAATTTAAGGTAGAGCTTAAACCATATAAAAAAAGGGTGGGGGGGTCGTGTTTATGATTTTGGAACTCCATAGATTCTGTATACTTCTCTGTATATATATATCCGTAGAATTGGTGCTGTGGAGCAGCACTTAGCCTTAGTGGTCTTATGAATGTAGCATCATCTCGCCGTAGAATTAGGGCTGAGGAGCAGCTCTTAGCCTGTAGTGACCTTAGTGAATGTAATATCATCTCTCTGTAGAATTAGGGCTGAGGAGCAGCTCTTAGCCTTAGTGGTCTTATGAATGTAACATCATCTCTCCGTAGAATTAGGGCTGAGGAGCAGCATTTAGCCTGCAGTGGCCTTATGAATGTAATCCGTAGAATTAGGGCTGAGGAGCAGCCTTAGTGGTCTTATGAATGTAACATCTACTACTTTACATTTTCAGTGGCCATGCTTGACCACTTAGCCACATATTAGCACCTAATGAAAATGCTCATTGATGCTTGCCACAGAGTAATTCCAGCTCTTTAGCTCTTGCCAATCAGTAGCCACAACTGCAGCAACTTGGAATATATAAATTGTGGCTCATAAATGATCGTGCACCTGTTGTTTTTTATCGACCAAACCCAGAGTGCCTGGCGCCATTGACGGTGTGTGTGCGTTGAAGCTCTGAGATAAGCTTTGTTGGGTTTGGTTTTTGTTGTTGGCATCAGCCATTTTAAATTAGGGTTTGAACCAGGAGTGCTACTACACTCCATGGCCAGTGTATTAACCTATTCACTTGAATGAAAGTCGCTCTCGAAAATGCAGTCCTCCAATTATAGCACATCTATAGTTAATTATGTAGCAACTGCCACTCGTTGACACTGGAACTCGGTAACTATCGCTGCTAGCTTGAAACAGACTCAGCAAATAATTGTGCTAGTGCAATGCCCTGGCTGCATAATTGCTACGTATACCTCAGCACTGGTGTGGCTATGTGGACACAACCGCCGGGTGAGGCTGTAATAATTAGGAGTTGTGACGTATGTTTAAGTGGATACAGTATTTGTTTCTAACATTGTTGTTGTTTCTTTGTTTTTATCTACTATTCACTGCGATCGTTACCATTGTTGATGTGTGTTGTTGCAATTATTATTTTTTGTTGTTTATATCCTTACTCACCATGCATCATTTAACTATTGGTTGTTGCTGTGCTGCAGAAGGATTACTCGGAAGAAATGGGATCCCTTATTGATTCTTTCCAGAGTCCTGCATCACCAGAACCTCCACCTACTGAAGATTGCCCATCCCATCTCAAGCATGGGAACATCCTCAAGGTGAGGAAGGGTCTCTGTCATATATTGTCTTCTTCAGAATTCCTGCCCGGAGTCACTGAAGAGGGGAAAGATGTGTGCATAGGCTAATCATTCATTGTTGGGTTATGGAAATCTTTGTTGGGTTGTAATAATCATTGTAAGAATTTTTGGATTTATAGCAATCTTTGTAGAAGTCTTGGTTATAGAAAGTTTTATTGTTGTAGAAATGATTTTTTTATTATAGAAACCATTATGGATACATTATAACATGAAACTTAGGTTATAGGATAAAAGTGTTGGTTTATAGAAATGATTGGTTAGAAGTGTCGGGTTATAGAGACCATTATGGATACATTAACATGAAACTTTTGTGGGGTTATAGAAATCATTGTTAGAAGTGTTAGATTATAGAAACCATTGTTGGCAAACTTTCAATTACTTTATCCAGTACCAAACACAACAACTACTAGTGGTTCAAAGTTTGTTAAATACCACCTCTCATCTTTCATGACATCACAGCCAAACGATCAGCAGGGTTAGTAGTCTCTCTCTCTGGCATTGCAGCTGCTCCAACTACAAGCAGCCAAAGTGTTTGTGGTATCTCTTTGACATAGCAATGGTTCCCATTAAAAGCAGCCCACCAGGGTTGGTAGTCTCTCTGTGACATTGCAGCTGCTCACAATTTTTCTCACAAGCAGCCCAGATATCAGCACTCAGTGACATAGGAGCTGCTCCCTTTATCAACTTTTGGTAAAATCCGTAACCACTATACCAAGTATCAAGCACTCCATAAAAACGGTAATTCACACCTTAAATGGTAATCCACATCTTACTCAGATATTATTGTGATGGTTATGGCTTGCCATACACATTGTACATGTACGGCATGATCTGTCAAGACAAAAACAAAAATTAATTTAATTCTAAGCTTCTTTCATTCTTTCTTTCTTTCTTTCTTTCTTTCTTTCTTTCTTTCTTTCTTTCTTTCTTTCTTTCTTTCTTTCTTTCTTTCTTTCTTTCTTTCTTTCTTTCTTTCTTTCTTTCTTTCTTTCTTTCTTTCTTTCTTTCTTTCTTTCTCTCTCTCTCTCTCTCTCTCTCTCTCTCTCTCTCTCTCTCTCTCTCTCTCTCTCTCTCTCTCTCTCTCTCTCCCTTCCTTCCTTCCTTCCTTCCTTCCTTCCTTCTCATTTCCTTTGTTTCTTTCTTACTTTCTTTTTTCTTTTGTTCCTTTCTTACTTTCTTTCTTTCTTTCTTTCTTTCCTTCCTTTCTTTTTCATTCTTTTTTTCTTTTTTCCTTTCTTTTTTCTTTCTCTCTTTCTCTCTTTCTCTCTTTCTCTCTTTCTTTCTTTCCTTCCTTCCTTCCTTCCTTCCTTCCTTCCTTCCTTCCTTCCTTCCTTCCTTCCTTCTTCCTTTCTTTTTCATTCTTTCTTTCTTTTTTCTTTCTTTCTTTCTTTCTTTCTTTCTCTCTCTCTCTCTCTCTCTCTCTCTCTCTCTCTCTCTCTCTCTCTCTTTCCTTCCTTCCTTCCTTCCTTCCTTCCTTCCTTCCTTCCTTCCTTCCTTCCTTCCTTCCTTCCTTCCTTCCTTCCTTCCTTCCTTCCTTCCTTCCTTCCTTCCTTCCTTCCTTCCTTCCTTCTCATTTCCTTTGTTTCTTTCTTACTTTCTTTTTTCTTTTGTTCCTTTCTTACTTTCTCTCATTCTTTCTTTTTCTTTCTTTCCTTCCTTTCTTTTTCATTCTTTCTTTCTTTTTTCCTTTCTTTTTTCTTTCTCTCTTTCTCTCTTTCTCTCTCTCTTTCTTTCTCTCTTTCTTTCTTTCTTTCTTTCTTTCTTTCTTTCTTTCTTTCTTTCTTTCTTTCTTTCTTTCTTTCTTTCTTTCTTTCTTTCTTTCTTTCTTTCTTTCTTTCTTTCTTTCTTTCTTCTTTCTTTCTTTCTTTCTTTCTTTCTTTCTTTCTTTCTTTCTTTCTTTCTTTCTTTCTTTCTTTCTTTCTTTCTTTCTTTCTTTCTTTCTTTCTTTCTTTCTTTCTTTCTTTCTTTCTTTCTTTCTTTCTTTCTTTCTTTCTTCTTCTTTCTTTCTTTCTTCCTTCCTTCCTTCCTTCCTTCCTTCCTTCCTTCCTTCCTTCCTTCCTTCCTTCCTTCCTTCCTTCCTTCCTTCCTTCCTTCCTTCCTTCCTTCCTTCCTTCCTTCCTTCTTCCTTTCTTTTTCATTCTTTCTTTCTTTTTTCCTTTTTCCTTTTTTCTTTCTTTCTTTCTTTCTTTCTTTCTTTCTTTCTTTCTTTCTTTCTTTCTTTCTTTCCTTCCTTCCTTCCTTCCTTCCTTCCTTCCTTCCTTCCTTCCTTCCTTCCTTCCTTCCTTCCTTCCTTCCTTCCTTCCTTCCTTTTTCATTCTTTCTTTCTTTTTTCCTTTCTTTTTTTCTTTCTTTCTCTCTTTCTTTCTTTCCTTCCTTCCTTCCTTCCTTCCTTCCTTCCTTCCTTCCTTCCTTCCTTCCTTCCTTCCTTCCTTCCTTCCTTCCTTCCTTCCTTCCTTCCTTCCTTCCTTCCTTCCTTCCTTCCTTCCTTCCTTCTCATTTCCTTTGTGTTTCTTTCTTACTTTTATTTTTTATTTTGTTCCTTTCTTATCTCTCTTTCTCTTTTCCTTTCTTACTTTCTTTCCTTCCTTCCTTCCTTCCTTTCTTTCTCTTTTCCTTTCATTCTTTCTTTCTCTTTTCATTTCTTTCCTTCTTTCTTTCTTTCGTTCTTTTTTCCTTTCTTTTTTCCTTTCTTTCTTTCTTACTCTCCCTCCCACCCTCCCTTGTTTTTGTTTTTAATACTTATTTGGTTTGTAAGGTGAGTATACAAGGGTGAGAGTATACAAGGGTGAGAGTAGTCCAAGATCTTCTTTCCAAGAATAACACGACAACAGCCATGTGCAATCACTTGGCCTCACACGAATGAGAGAAACAAGATAATAAGCTGAGGGAGGGTGTGGTTGATGATTATATGATACGGGATGATAGGTCAATGTTTCTGGTTCTCCATATCTTATGAGAGCCTTGAATTACCAGCTTTGCTGACCCATTTAGCTCCTTAGTGTCTTTTTTAGTCAGTTTGCTGTTTTCCTCCATCCCTTATAAAATGATTAGAGTTATGTATTTCTAATCCCCCCCTCCCCTCCCCCCGCCCCCAAATAAAAATTAACACAATCTCACCAATTCCTTTGTGCAAAATGAAGTTAAAACACGAGCTTAAGAAGTTTTTCTCAAAATAAGTTGATTATCGAGAGGAATTTCTATGTCGGGTGAGAGTTCGTTGAGATAATGATGGATGTTTAGTCATGAAATGTGGAGGTTTTGAAGCTCTGAATTGTGGACACCCCTTTTATTTTTTTGGCACTTTTGACCTTAAGGGGGAAAGAAGGCTGCGTATCGCGTAGTCTCAAATAAAGTACCATATTTTTGCTCGCATTCACTCTAGTTTCCCAATTTATATATCAAATTATAGCTTGCAATCTGTGCTTTCTAATGGCAAGTCTCTTTTGTCATTTAGTTTCGCCATAATTTTTTCCTGGCTCATTATAGGCTCTTCTAGTGCGGACCGTAAGCCGTTAAGTAAACCACGTTGCAGTAACGACCTTTGCGAGGCTCTTATTCGGTCTATTAGTCAATCATAATGAGCACTACAAACTGCGCGTCTTGAAATTTAGAAAAAAAGTTTTTTTGTTGCATTTTCTGAACATAGATTTATGACATCACGTTAAATTTCCATCTATAGGTATTTTTTAGTAATCCTATCAAACAAAAACTCTCGCGCAAGTTGTAGAATATAAAATTTGCTTTCAAATGAAATAAAAATTTTTATGAAAGGATAAAAAATATTCAAGTTATCATTTGAACGGTTTTTCAAAAATCACTTCAGAGATATTGAGCCTTGAAGTCCAAGCAGTTTGTAATCACATCCCAGCTGCCCCTGCTTCACTAGAATACATCCCCTCATTACTAGAATTGTGTGTGTACAAACAAAATGTTGAAAGCAACCAATTGACTTTCACAGTCCTTTATTTTTTCAACAACAGCAGTATCCTACATCCTAACTACAACTTCAAAACCAACAATAATTATATATATATACATACACATAAATTAAAGACGCATCAGACTTGTTACGTTGCTTTGCTAATATTGAATTAGCAAACATAAACACGTCATCATTTGCAGGGCTCCCATGCCCAGGTCCATCCATCGTCGCCCTCCACACGTCTTCCGACACCCCTCCAGTAATCCCTGAAAAACAATAGAACACAAACAAAAGTCATCCTCCAGTAATTTCTAAGCTTGACAAAAATACACATAAACAAAAGTATCTTCCAGTAATCTTTGTTTGAAATCTCTGTTTGACAATAGAAAGCAAGACACAAACAAAATAAAAATGTTACAGGTCCCCCTTGCCAGGACCATACAATGCTCCGCCCTCCATTGAAACTCTGCTGCCTCTCGATGGCAAGCCCGACACTTGTTGCACTCCCATTTATGTGCATTTGTATACCCATCACTAATTAATGTGTGTGTACCTAAGCTTCAGTCTCTCCACTGAACGCTAAAAAAGTTTTTGTGTTCCTACAACTTCCATAGAAACCGAAGAGCCTTCAAAATTGGCTTCAAAATTTACCTTGTGACCCTCAAACCATTCTGTGTAACTTGCTTCTGTTTCATCTTCAGGTCTTCGCGCACAAGCTTGAAATTAGACATAAGATAATAATCTAAAACCTCTCCAGTGTCCCAAGACATCACCGCAACCAAGCCATAATTTGATTTGTGGCCCTGTCTAAGCCATGTGCCGTCAACAGTAATACTAACATCAATGATGTCTTCATGCCTAACCCTATAAAAATCATGTAACCTATGAGCGGCATCCAACATAATACTCTGTTACTGCATTTGCGTCACTCCCTATTGACCTAGTATATTTTAAAAAAACAAGTGGAACTAAGAGGGGGCAACATATCCATGACTGCAGTGATGTCTTCCAGACCAGAATGACTAATTCCAGCAATGCGAGCACCCAGTACTGACTGGATGTTCAAAGAATGCTTCTACAGATACAGGGTTTGAGATGTCTCGAGTGTTACTACAATTTGAACAAAAAGTAAACCATGCCTGCCCTACGGGCTTCAGTTGCAAGGGAGCTCAGTTACCAACTTATTACACCTTTCTATGACCTCTCTAAGCTTATCTAAGTTTATTATACGATTACCCTTACCTAGTTCTCCAACACCACCCGAGTCCAAAGAGGTAGAGCCAGTAGATCCAGTAGCAACAGCCACAGAAACAGCTGAACTATCCATGAGAGCCAACTTCTTCCTGGTCATAGTCACTTGTCATAGTCACCAATGGAACTGGCCTCTCTTCAGACATTTGCAATTGATTGCAAGGTAAGTGAAGGTTCACAGAAGGCGCTACCCCACCCACAGGATCCAAGAGACTCACTAACAAAGGAAAGGAAACAGCTAGTAACTTTTTAGTATGGAGATAAACATTAAAACTTGCCTTGCGCGGCTACTGTGACAGGCTCAACAACAGCCGCCTGTAGGGCTTTCTTCTTCTTGTCTTCACTCTTCTTAAATCCTTGGCCTTTCTGTTTAAAATGCTTCTCTGTTCTCTTCCCCATAACTCAACAGTGTAAAAGTTTCAAGTGAACCTTGACCTAAAAAAACGTGCTCATCTTAGCGGTTGCGCACTACCCCCCCACCTGGCCAATTCATTGCGCAAACGACTGGTAAGGGTCTCCATGAAATTGGCAACATTTTGATATATAAAAACTGTATATTGGGTAGGCGATCATCGCCGCCCGCCCGATTGTAGCCAGGTAAGACTGGGAGAGAACCTCTTCCAATGTGAAGTGAAATGAAATGAAATGGAATAATAATGCACTGTATAAAAATGGCTATATCTTCTGATGCAAGTATTCACTTGCTCTGAAACTTGAAACTCAAACTCCAGACATATTATGAACCCTTTTGGGCCCATAAAAAAAAAATAGAAAAAATATGTGTTTTCAGCCCTCTTCCCCCCTTAAGTCGAGACATGGATTGTGTAGGTATTGATAATGGAATGTGTATGTGTCATTTCAACTTGACGGTGTTGCTAAATTAACTCGTTTTCTTCTTAATATCTGATGGCGAGAGGCCAGCTTTTGGGGTATTTTATAATTGTCTTCCTCTTACTTCCTCATCCTTCTGTTTTTGTGTGATTACTCAGGACTTGGAGGCCACTTATGCTCAGGCTAAAGCCTTTGCCGAGATCAAGTTGATGAAACACACCATGACTCCTAAGGTTCCTAAGCTCCATAATCGCATACTCTCAGGCAACATTCTGGACCAGTCCCTTGGCCTGCTGCATAACAATACGCTGGACGAAATCTCCATGATGCAAGAAATGCTGGACCCATCCGAATATTCCCACTATAACGTTATCGGAGAAGAGGTCAGCATCACACAAGACATAACTGTGGTAGGAGCTCCAGAAATCTCTGATGACAATATTGAGCAAATGGTCGCTAAATTGGGAAATGCAGATGCCGAAGATAGTACCAGCATTGAAATGGAAGTGGAGCATGTGGAAAACGTAAAACAGGATAGTGAGGAGGATGAAGAAATGCACACAGATAAGGTTAATCCTACTGAAGTGGCTCTTTTTTTACACGATAACAGGTGTGTCCAGCTGAAGTTTCCTAATCAACAAGACGACAGCCTTGTTAATATGACGTTTGTGACTCCGAAGTCATCTTTGTCTGCTCCATCAGACTCCATTGTAGTGAGCTCTGACCCCTGCATATCACTGAACCCTTCTGAGTCTCCTACTACCACAAAGTGTGACACACCTCAAGTAAATTCTAGATTTGGAATGCAATGTTTAATTGACGACTTCTGATGGGCAATTACTAGTAGCGGGTTAGATGTAGTCATGCAGTGTGTTTCTTGTATGTGTTAAACATTATGTCCCTATAGGACCAACTGTTACTGGCCGAGGTGCGATTGGTGTTAAAGATTTGTGAGCAATTATAGCAGGTGGCTTTAGGTTCCGAAGGCTGCTCCAGCAAGTTTTATAGGCATGAGAAGACAAGCATTATAGCGGACATAACCTGATGTAGTCTTGGCCCAGTCGACTGTACAACATACAGTACACGCCAAAAAAAACATGCCGGTTGCGTTGCGTTCAACGTTAAAAAACGCCAACCGGAAACACAAATAAACGCACACCGTGAACGCTAGCAGTCCCAACGGAAACCAACGGTAGCAAACGGGATAAACCGCCCGCGTAGCGGTGCTGAAGCGCAAGCGCTTCGCAATTGTCTCGGTGCGCTGTAAGCCTCAGTTGCGAGCGAGCGCTCTTAAGTTTCTTCATTCCAGAGCCTTCACACTCTTCCCACCTGAAGTATTACAGTCTAGTCTAAGCCTCCTGTTTCGTACTTCAGTCGAGCGTCACCTATCAAGAAGCAGTGCAGTCGAAATCAGTCTCTTATCTGAAACACCTTGGTCAAAGCACACCTTTATTGCTATAAATGCAAGATAGAACGAAAGTACTTCAGGTAGAAGACAGATATTATTATACTGACTGCAACTGCTGTGCTCTCGCTGAGACCACCGATGCTCAGGGGACTTGCACTACTTCAGGTGGGAAGAATGAAGGTCTGGAACTAATCCTAGCCCTCCTATCCAGATGAGTATATCAGAAGCTTCTTTTTTAATGTTTTTTTAAATATATATATATTTATTTCTAATTGCTGCTCTATTTTGTTTTCTACCTGATAACTGTTCAATTATATGGTTATAAAATGTTGTTTCAATTCAATTGTTGTTCATTGTTTTGCAAAATAATTCAATCTTGATATTGCTGAGCCTGTAAGGCCATCACATGTTACAACACAGTGTTGGACTGTGTAGTAACTAACACTAATAATATAAAAATTATTAATAAAATTAAAAAAGAGTTAATGTCCCACTTTTGAGTGACCACCTTCAAATCAACGGTCTGAAAGGAGGAGGCCTGGCACTAAGGCAGGTGGAGAAATGGGGTGCCAACTTCATTGAACCTTGAAGACAAACTGGAGAAGGCTGAGGCACTGGGGGAGTTACGGGAGCCAACCTGTTCTCCAGAAGTGGCACACAGTGGGTTAGCTCCCTCTGGTTCTTCTCCAACGAAGAACATTCTATTATACATATGCCAAAGGTAAGAAAGAAATACACGATCACCAATAACATTATTCATTTTGGATACATAACCACTTTACCCATCTCCAAATAAGAACATGTCAACAAATTGGTGTAATGTGGGTTACACGGCTGGAAATGTTGGTGGAGATCTTGGAAGGAAACTAGGGACCATCACCAAAATCCTTTGTTGCCAATCAGACTGTTGAAATAACAGGACCATCTACATTTTTCCTCTCCCACATATAAACAAACTCAAAGCTGCAATAATAGCAGTTAGAGAATGCTGATATACAAACTATCCCCTAGTCAAGATAAAGTTTAACTATCAACACTTATACATTGAGAGCATGGTATGTAGCTAAAGGCCTGCACACAAAAGCTAGCTAAGTTTTGCTAGCCCATTCTTATGGAACAACTTAAGAAAAAAAAGGCTTGCAAATGCTATAGTCAGAAGCAGGACTAACAAACTTGTGAAGAACCAGCTGCTAGCTGAAAAGAGATCTTTATATCACAATCATACAGAATCAGCTCACTGTTTTTCACCGTGGGCTTCAGGATATCTTTTCAACAACTTATGTCTGTATAACAGGAACTGTAAAATATAGATGATCTATCCTTTCAAAAGCTCGAAGCAAAGACGAGTCCCAGCCAGTGTGACCACCAGGCCAGCCAGAGGATCACCAGATCCTTGGCCAAATATCACCAGATAATGGCAGATATCACCAGGTGCGAAAAAGTCAATTGTATCTAGTCACAAACTCAATTTATCTTGTCATAAACCGGGTCAAAAATTTCATAGACAAAATTTCATAGAAGGAAGGAAAAAAATTCATTTAACGAAAAAATTTCAATGGAAAAAAATGATACTTTTCCCCCCATTTCATGCAAAAATTCTTCCTTATCCTGCTAAGAAGAGAAGCGCCATATCGTCGGCTTCAGTTTGCTCTTCCACCTCCTCTCCTGCTTCGACAGTCGGGTTCTCCTTTCGCTTCCTTTCCTCCCTTTCTCTCGAGGCTTTCCACAGGTTGCCTCTGACCGCTCTTTGCACCAACTTCACGCCGGGTCTCCATTTAACACAACCCCCAGCCTCCAAAATCGATTGGCCTGCGAGGAGACGAGCTTTCACAGTTTCGGTGAGGAGACGATTTGAGCCCGGATCCTTGATTCTGTTGACTTTGCTGAAGACTCTTTCCACCGAGGCTGTCGTATGTGGCAGACACATCATGGCAGACACAAACCTGGTGAGAATGGGAAACCTAGGGTTCCCCAACCCATCCTTCAGTTTTCCGAGCATTCCCCAGAACTTCGGGGGAAGATCCCCCTCAGACATGCCCACATCTCGTAGGATTTCCCTCGACAGACGGACTGATTTCCACTCGTCGTGGAGATCGTCTAGCTCGTCCTCCCGAACCACAGAGGGAAACTGGATAGCAAGACCTGAAAGTGAGGATAGTGCAGGCGAGGGATTGAGTGCTTCCGACGGATCGAGGAATCGCATGGAAGCGATCACGCTGGTCTCACTGAAGTCGAATCGTTTCCGGATTTGCTTGCAAACTTCGACCAAGAACTTCAAACAGTCTCGCCGGAAAGTTTCTTCAGCATTTCCCATGATCCCGATCCTGGCGAGGCATGCTCCTCCCAGATCAATCTCCTTTATTCCTCTGAAGAGACCCGGATTGGAAGGGTTGATATCAGCCAATTTCTCTCTGACGAGCACAGCATCCTTGATGAAAAGACTGAGTAAACTCCGGTACTCTCCACTTATTGCGCTACTGACTTGATGCAGGCGAAAGTCCTCCGATTGGAATTCAAGATTCATTCGATCGATCCGTTTTAGTATGTACCTGAGGAAAAGGAGCATTGGCTTGGTTCCACAGTTATCCAGGGCATGAAAGATGACCACGCAATTATCCCGCTCGACCTTCTCCACGTCGGCCTGTGCCCTGAAATATGCAATCAGAGCCTCCCACTGCTGCAAAATCCTCCCGATGACTTGTCCTCGGGAGAGCCATCTCGTTTGGCTCAGCTTGAGCATCTTCTTCTGTTCCATGTGCAGCATATCCTGGATGAGCCTGAATTCGTTCTGTCTTTTGCTGCTCCTCTGGAAGTAAGACGAGATGTTGCAAAGCAAGCCCTCCAGCCAGCTCGGAAGCTGCTCCGCCGCTTTTGATGCACAGAGATGAAAAGAGTGACAGACACACCCCATCACAAAGAGGTTGGGAACATCAGCCTTTAGGAGTTGTTGAAACCCACCCCTCACACCCATCATGGTGGCACAATTATCTGCGCCTAAACCGACTAAATTCTTGATCGGAATGTCCTTCGTCCCAAGACTCATCTTCACAGCAGCATACAGCCCTGCAGCAGTCCCATCTTTGACGTCGACTGAGTCCAGGTACAAGTCCTTCGTAGCCATTTCTTGGCTATTGTAACACCGAACCACGATCGCGAGGACTTGGGACACGCTGATGTCCGTCGACTCATCGATTAGAAGGGAGAAAAATCCCTCCTTGCACGCCCGGATCACACATTCTTCTTCCTGGACTGCAATCCCCTCCTTCACGATATACGACACCTTTGTGCGCTTCATGGCTAGTACCTTGGCAATTTTGCTGTCAGGGAATGCAACCTTGAGCATATCACACAAATGATCACATGATCTCATGGAGACGTTGTGTTCGGTCAAAAACGCAGCCAGCATCAGTTCCGCTTCTGCGACTTGATGCGCCAAAGGCACTGCCATGGGTTCAACCTTGGAAAAGACTGTCCTCAGGTCCATTGAGTTTTGCCTCGCAGCCATGTTTGCTACATGTCGGTTGGACTTCAAGTGGATGAGGAGGGCTCCCTTGTTGGGGTTGCTCAGGACAAGGTTGCAAACCCGGCACTTCGCGCCTGTCCCACCCCGGGTCTCATCCTCTTGAATCCATTCCCGGAAGTCTGGATCTTCGAGCCACTGTTTGTTGAAGGAGTGGAAGTACCATTTTTGCTTTTTCCTTGGAGGTGGCTCCATCCCACGAACAGAAAGTCAAGTCAAAGTGGGTAGGATTCAAGGAGAAACTGTGAGCCTGTGAGGGTAGGGTAAGGGTAGGCCTACTACTCTTGTAGTCCTTACTAACAAGGCCAGGCTATGGAAAGCAAAGAAAATAAGATGATAGTGATGGAAAGCACAAGCGAAAGACGGGAAAACAAGAAAGAAAACAAAGCAAACAAAACCTCACTTACCACAGAACGAACTTCAACTGAACTTCAACGAAGTTTAAGCTGTAAGCTGTTGAACTGTTCACTGTTGAACGAACAAGTCAAGTCTTGCTAGCCAGACCCCTTACCCATTCGCTTGACCAAATAGGACGGAAATGGGTCTGGTGACTGGTCTAGTCACGAGAGAGGAACCAAATTTTCCAAATATCACCAGATTTTGAGGCTTTTTGTCAAAAAAAACCCAGATCACCAGGTCCACCTCAATATCACCAGATCTGGTGATATATCACCAACAGTGGTCACACTGGTCCCAGCAGCTAAAAAAATTAACTTGCCACGAGGCACAAATCTCGTGCGCTTTGGTGACCTTTTCGCGGAAGCGCTGAACTTTTAGTCAGCGTCGCTGCGCAAAACTCGTAAACGTTAACCTTTTTTTTGGCGCTAGTAACGGTTGGAAACGGTAAGCGTCTACACGCGTTCAAAATAAACGCAACCGGCATGTTGTTTTTTACCTCTACTGTAGGTTAGCACTCAGGTTGGTTTGATCCAGTTCATTGCAATCCATCACACTTTTTTTAAGAATTGTGAAACTGTCTGTTATAGGGACACAATTTTGAATTTGTTGGTCTCAACCTAGGATCCCGCCCAACTTGCGAGTTAATTAACCGCAACCTTTTCTTGGTGTTTGTCGTATCTATTTATATCTCACATGGACTAATCGTCATCCCTACTCTTAAGGCCTGCCCACACTGCTCTTAACACTCACCGCCTACAGGCGCAAACTCGACATCGCTCGCGTAAAAATTAATTAAAAATTGTGCGAACAAGCTACAGATTTTTTTAATTTTTACCAGGGGATGCGCGAAAGATAGCTCTAAACGTTAAAGATTTAATCAAAGAAAAATTCCAGGTAGAACTGGACAATGATGACTTTACTTGACTGTGACCGTCCCGATAGCTTCTGGAGGCTCTTCTTCAGTGGAAAGCTGCAGAGCCATCTACTGCAGACTCGCTATCAATCAAAATCCTACGAGTAGAGGAAAAAAGTCGCTCCTGGATGGATCTCTGTTGTTAATGACTTTTTTATTACTGTTGTAGACTTTAGTTTGCCTGCTTCAATAGAGCTGATTCATATACCAAGTTATAGCTCTTTCAATTTGCAATCAAATGATATGCTTTGTTTCAAAATTTAATGGTTACAAAAAAGTTATGAAATTCAAAAATATAAAAAAATTAAAAAATGGCTAAAGTTGGCGGTGAAAGAGTTAAACAGGTGGAATGAATGTGCATTGGGTCAGAGGAAAATGCTGATGTACATTCGTCGCGTCCACACTAGCACCAAAATAAACCGTACGAAGCAAAAATAATCAGCCTACCACCAAAGTCAGACAAAATCATATACTGTAGCTGTTGTTGAGATGGAGTTTGTTTTTGCGTCCTTTTCTTGCTGATCAGCTACCTACAGATGCGCAGGAAAAATTTTGTGCAGACAAGAAAGCGGAGAGGGTAGAACCAACGAAGCACGATCTTCAGAAGTCCAGATGCAGGGCGTATAAACATAACAACAATTCTCTAGCTATGTACTTAGTTGGTCTAGCTAGTTCCAAATTTCCCAACTGCAGCATCACAAAGACATGAATGAATGAAATTATTTTCAACACACACTCGCGTAGTTATTTCAATGCTTTAATTAGTTGTTCTGGTTCGCATCAAACCACCTATCGAGGTGGACCCGAATAATGTGCATTATTAGAATTCAAATTCAGTGTGGACACGACCAATGCGCATTGGCTTGTCCAGTGTGGACAGACCTTTAAACTATATTCTCTAAAAGGTATCGCAGTTGTTATTATTTTTACTTGCATTTGCTTCAGGGAGGATAGTTACAATAGGAAGGGTTGTTGTTATTCAAGTTCAAGTTTACAGGATAATCGTTCTGTTGTTTTTTTCCTTTGTATTTATGACGTGATTGCGTGATTGCAACTTTTGTCTCTGATCGATTGTGCTCTTTCTAGAAGCACTTCTGATGAAGAAGGCTGCAGAGGCACCTATGCTTAGGGAAACACATTGAATGCCCTTTAGAAAAGGAGGGTCTACTGGCAGATTTATTTGCTGCATTTTATGTTGTAGACACAGTCCTATCTAGTTTCCGTTTGCTTATGAAGCTTTCTTCTAAACCATGCTTTATTGGAGTTTTTTTGTTTTTTTAAATGATGGAGATCATTTGATTCTCAAAAAAATTATTGTAGCTATCGATTTACTTTGTTTCAAATGGGGTCGAAGATACAATCGGGTGGTGGTTTCTATAAGTCCAGACTGATCTACAGTATAATATGGTTACAAAGGGTGGCCAGTCTACATAATTATTATAGTGGAATTTCCTATCCTTTTCTCTGTCAACCCATATAGTTTCATCTTCTACTTGGTCCTATTCCAACTCCTCATCCTTATAGTTATGACCTCCTCCAGCTCTGTATTTGCTACCTCCTCATCCTTATCCATCATTGTAATTACCAACTTCTCCATTGTTGGTTGCAAATGTGGGTCATAGATAACTGTGGTAAATGTGACGTCGAGCTTCAGTTCCAATATCTAGAAAAGTTATGGTGAGCTGTTTTAGCGGAGATAAAAAGTTATTGAACATCTTTTTCAGGATGATTTCGGTTTCTCCAAGAGCGACCGCAGTCCAGATCTATGAGGAAGAAAGTGCATATATATATGTACTTACCTGGGAAAGAATGAAGTGGACGGTGATGTAGTTACCTCAAGATTCTTCCATTCTTGAAGTTACCACATTCTCTATCCTTGTAGTTACCACTTCATCCTCATCCTTGTAGTTACCACTTCATCCTCATCCTTGTAGTTACCACCTCAGTCATTACAACCTCCTCTTCTATTTTTGTAGTTAATGCCTCTTCCATCCTTGTACTTACCTCCTCCATCCTTGTTCTTACCTCCTCCAACCTTGTTCTTACCTCCTCCATCCTTGTACTTACCTCCTCCATCCTTGTACTTACCTCCTCCATCCTTGTGCTTACGACCTCCTCCATCCTTATACTTACGACATCTCCATCCTTGTAGGTAGGTACACCTCCTCCATCCTTGTAGTTCCACCATCCTTGTAGTTACTACCTCATCCTCCTTCATCTTTGTGGTTATGACCTCCTCCTCAATCCTTGTAGTTACCACCTCCTCCATCCTTGTAATTTCTACCTTTATTTACCAACACTCTCAAGAGCCTGAACTTGAAGCCATGACCACCATTATTTATCTTTCTTTGTTGATGTAAAAAAACAGAAAACTTTAGGGACGGTGGACGTTCAGCAACGGTATAATAACGGAAATGTAATGTTTATTTCGACTTGTACCTGTAGTTGGTTGTTTCGTAGCTATCAAGCGCAAGTTGTGATCGCTACATTGCAGAGGAATGATATCTCGACTCCAAAGCTAAGAGGAGGAAAGGATCGTTCGCTAAGTAGTAGTGGAAAGCTTTCTGACAGGGTTCTAGCATGCTTCTCTTACGTTTTGGTACAGATATCACTACACTGAGCCATAGCAGTGCCAACAACTTGTGGGGAAAAACTAAAACAAATGGCACTTGTTACCTAAGCAACAAACAGTTACCTAGTTGACCTAGCACTTGATTACTAAACAAAAAATGTGAGCAGAAATTAGTAGTACTGCATGTGTGTTTATAGAGATTAAGTTATGGTCAATCCTTCTGACAGGGTGGTGCTATTTTGTGCTCTACCATCCTTGTAGTTACCACCTCCTCGTATAATAGTAGTTAACAATATGTCATCAGGATTTGTGCTCTGCCATCCTTGTAGTTACCACCTCCTCGTATAATAGTAGTAAACAATATGTCATCAGGATTTCATACTGGACCTTCATTGTAACAGGAGGAAATAGTTAAAGACAGTTGTTATCATGAGTAAATGGGAAGTTTGTCCCTTTGGATTTTGGAAAAGGAATTCTTGGGCATGCACTAGAGATACATGTTTTGTAATTTGTGTGACCATGCTAAATTTATTGATGTATAATGTTATAATCTTGTGTGGTGTAGAAACACAGTGTGATGAGCATTCCAGCTTCTGCGCTGCACACTCCTGTTTCTGTGACACGCAAACCAGTCTCTATCAAAAGAAGGTCAGGCTCTACAACACGTAAAGCATTGTCTAGGACACGCACTCCAGTTTCCACTACAAGCACACCTAACTCTACAACACGCAAGTCAACCTCTGTGATACATACACCACAGTCCAGGCATCCACGAAAATGCCTTTTATTATCTACACCCTATGCCAACAAGAACTGAACTCTGTCTGTCCCATGTCCATCGTTAGTTTAATGTCAGCATAGTCTTCAATTTATGTATATATTGTGCCTTGTTTCATCGTGTCCACTGAACTACTCGACTGAGACATTACAAATCCAGTCTGGGCTCTGCTTAAACAGTAAACTTTTTTTATTTATTAAAAAATTAAATGATACAAAGTTATTGTGGCTGGACATATATATCAGATTGAGGAAATATGATATTTGTGTATTTCACCAGTTGTATATATATGTTGTTAGATAGATTTCAGTAAGAACTAAATTAGATTAACAGAAAAAGAAAGGAAATGACTACATTATGTATATATATCACAAAAAGTTAGATGAACATTAACTGCTGTACTGGTGACCTTTTACTTTTATAAAGGTATTGGTGTGCATGAGTTTAAATGTTTGATATAGTACGTTTACTTTTTCTTAAAGTAAGCCATATTAGGCCATTCATTGCCACTACTGGGATCTTTTTTTCTCTCGCTGCTGTCATGGACTGCAGCTGCCTCCTGCAGGCCATTATTGCTCTCTTGTGAAGCTCTTTTATTGAGGAAACTTGCATCAGAAAATGTGTTTATTGGAAACTACTCTAAACCCAATTGTAAAGGGTCAGTTGACTGGTTGTCATCTACATGGATGCAGTCTTGTTTCCTTTAATAGATCAATCAGATGTAGTTCCCATTTGTTTTTAAATATTTTCTTTAATGTTTTATGTGTCTGCATATATATGTGATTCAATAAGTAGCCAAGAATTGTATATACTGTATTTATGTAATACGGATTCTGAATTGGTGCAATGTTGAATATGTATAAATTGCAAATTATTGACATTATTGGCCATGGAGGGTCATAAAAACTTTGTTCTTGCACTAGGCGATTCTTGCACTAGGCGATAATAAAAAAAGGGATATTGAGATAGCAATGTGTGTTCGATGACTGGTATATATATATACTCTGGTCGCTTTATGGCAGCGTACTTAAAGGTAAATATTATATCTTTACCTGCACAGGAATCTTTTTCTGCTAAGGAAGTGTGTCACCTGCTTCTACAGTTCCCCTCTGCAAATGATCGAGAGACTTTGTTGTGCTGAGCTTGGACAGGTCTCTGTGCTATTTGACAGTTTGCATGATGATCAGCCAGCAACCAAATCATCAGCAATAGACTTTTGAAAAACCAGACCAGCGGATCCGCATTTTGAAAGCATCACCTTGCTCTAATAGTACAGCATAGCAAATGATCTGTCCACTTCAACCTACATCTGTTGTCCACACCATCACTGCATTAGAGTAACAGCATATCCAGTATGAAAACCTAGTGTGAAACGTGAGAAAAATGGAGGAATTGCTCATGAGATTCCATGTCAGTGGGTCATTCATCGAGATTGACTCAGATTCAGCTTTTACATTTCTTTAACCCACGAGGAAGACAAAGGAATGTGGTGGACCAATGTGGAGAGTTTCACACACTAACATATCTCATCCAAAATTACCTACGTTGTGTCTCAAGGGAAGATGGTTCAGCACCTTGAAACAGACAGAGAACTGTTTTTCAATTATGAGGTGATGAACTGGCCAGACCGAATCCTCTGCACCAACTTCTGAGGACGTAGTTCCATAGCCAGTGACAAACTGGAACCTGGTGCTATGATAGGTTTACTCGGGTGGACAATAATCAATCATGTGTGGCAGGGGACGACCAAGCTGTTGGTCAGGGTGAAGATACCTGTTGTGGGTAAGATGATGCCATGCCACACACAGATCATTATGTGCAGTCCTAGATATAAGTAGGATTGATTCCAATGCCGATTGTGAAAGTAGGAGGCTGAGTTTGTTGAAGAACGTGCGATGGCACAAGCAAGTGCACAGTGTGATTATGTGAGTCTTATATCCTTTCTCTGCTAGTATATACACAGAGCATTATGTGGAGTCCTAGATATAAGTAGGATAGATTCCAATGCCGATTGTGAAATTAGGAGGCTGAGTTTGTTGAAGCACATGTTGTGGCCTAATTGTAAACCAGCGAGTGCACAGTGTGATTATGTTATTTGTTTCAGAGTCTTATATGTAATACTTCCAGTGAGCGAGATGGGGGGGTTCCTCTCGGTCACAGCGCCAGATGTGCCATCTGTTGTCATTATATTTGCATAACTAGTGCTGGGGCTCTGTGTCCATGGTCCTGTGGGAACTAGATTTCTAGGTTCTCGTGCGAGTCCAAGATTTGAAGATCCTAGTAATGGCGGTCGACCACATGCCCCATGTCATGTGAATGAAGCAGAGTTTCTGCCGTTCAGAAGGGATGTTAGAATCCTCAACGAATTCCTATCGCAAGTAGAGAGCTCACAGCCAGGAAGTTGATGCAGCTGATCCAGACCATGGTCATATCTAATGACATAGGCTCTTGGTCCAAGCTCCTCCACTTTTCAGCAAGATGCCTATGGGTTCCAAAGAGAGGTGGTGACCACAAGAGCCTGGCAAGTGAGCAGCTTAGGGTGGATATTCCACCACCACTTTCAACCTGTACTGCTTGGGCATAGGGTCAAGGTAGGTTACCTAAGGATCATATGGAATCATTGACTTGTAGAATATCATCTAAGTTAGGGGAGGGTTGTTTCAGGGGAGCTAGCTAGCTTGGGTGACTGTCTGGCTGAGAGATCTGAAGCAATACTTTTGTCCCTCCAGCAGAAGCATTCCACCAAACACCCAGATTATGTGATACCTCCCTTACCAAATATACCTGTGCAGTGTGTGAGGGTGTCCGGAAGAAGTGGCTCTGGCAATCCTGTCCTTTCCAGGTAATTCTGCTGGTGGCCCTGATGGTTTGCGCCCCCAGCACCTGAAGGATATGATTGGAGCATTTTCAGGGGATGGAAGTGAGCAGTTTCTTAGTGTCCTGTCTGATTTTGTGAACATGATCATGGAAAGCAGGACACCTGTCTTGGTGCATCCTTTTTCCATTAGGGCTACACTAGCTGCACTAGAGAAGAAAGATGGGGGGGGGGGGGGGGTGAGGCCTATTGCTGTAGGTGGGACATTGCGTCGTCTAGTTGCCAAATGTGCTGGGAGATTTGTGAGAGAGGAGATGGGGAAATTGCTTGCACCAGGCAGCTGGGTTATGGGATAGCAGGTGGTGCAGAGGTAGTTGCACACACTCGAGTTTATGTTCAGAGTTTGACGGATGATATGGCAAGTTAGATTTTTTAATTCTGTCCGGAGAGATAAGATGCTTGAGATTGTTGGTGAGCTAGTTCCTGTTCTCTCCCCATTTGTTCACTCAGCATATTCAGAGCCATCCAATTTGTTCTGGGGGGATACCACAATCAGATCGGAAGAAGGAATACCGCAGGGAGATCCACTGGGTCCGTTATTGTTCTGTCTATCTATCCACCACTTACGTCAGAGCCTGAAATCAGAATTTTGTGTTTTCTACTTGGATGACGGAACTATTGGGGGCTCCTCGGAGGATGTGCTGGATGATATTAAGTGTGTTGAGGAGTTGGCAAGTGAGCTAGGTTTGTAGATGAATATTGCAAAAGCAGAGCTGGTATGTCATAGCCCTTCCACTAGAGACAAAATGCTATCTTCTGCTGCTGGGTTACGGTACACTGGTGCATGTGATGTCACCTGTTTGGTTCCCCTTGGGAAAGGAGGGGGCAGCTGACAGCGCAATCTTGGAGAAGGTGAACCTTTTAAAGATTATGGGGGAAAGGTTGGAATATTTATGTGCTCAGGATGCTCTGCTTTTGCTGCGTCATTCCTTCTCCATTCCCAAATTGCTTTACCTACTTTGTACTGCATCATGTTTTCTGTCAAGCAAACTACAGGATTTTGATGACAAACTAAGGAAGGTAGTTCCATCACCAACAACCATTTTGATGTTTTAGACTCAGCATGGAACCAAGCAAGCCTCCTTATCAAGTTTGGGGGTTTGGGGATTAGGAGTGCAGTAGGCGTATATAGCCCTTCTGCTTATTTCGACTCTGACAATGGATCATCTGCTCTGGTGCACCATATTCTACCACACCGATTTCAAGTCTCACCTTGTTTCTGAATGATCCTCTAGTGACTTCCCTCCTCCAGACCCATCCACCCAGGCAGCCTGTCAGCAGAAGACATGGGACGCATGCAAAGTATGTGCTATGTCAGATGCTTTGTTGGATGGTGCCAGGGATGAGGTGTCTCGTGCCAGACTTCTGGCTATGTCGTGCCAAATGACAGGTTCGTGGTTGAGTGCTCTCCCAATTCTATCTCGGGGTCTTTATGGATGATGTTTCGGTGCGTATTCGTTTGGGAACACCTCATTCTCAGCCACATGCATGCCATCACTGTGGGTGGTGCAAGTGTTGACTGGGCCAGACATAAGCTGCCGCTTCAGTGATGGTCGTCATCCTAGACATGCATCAATCAATGACTAATTCATAGGTCACTATCATCTGCTGGGATCCCTTCTAGACTGGAACCTCATGATATCTTCCGCTCAGATGGAAAAAGACCGGATGGCGTGAGTATGGTGCATTGGAAAATGGGCAAGGTATTGGTGTGGGATGCTACTTGACCTAACACATTCGCACCATCATACTTTGCCAGGGCTACCAGTGGAGCCGGATTGGTAGCTAAGCATGCAGAGGAATTAAAGAAGACGGACACCTTGAGAGCAGCCATTTCTTTGTGCCCTTTGTGGTGGAGACATCTGGTGTGTTGGGGCCTGAGGCACGATCGTTTGTGAAGGAATTGCGGAGGAAGTTATAATTATGCATCTATCAGAGATCTCAACTCCAGTAGGTACCTCGTTCAACGTCTGTCTGTGGCGATACAGAGGAAGAATGCTACAGAAGTTTTGGGCACCACCTCCTTGACTTTGTTGTTTTAGTCATGGTTATTGTCATTTTTTGTGTGTGGAATTTGATTCTTTATTATTATTTATGATTATTATTATGATTATTATGATTATTATTATGATTATTATGATGATGATGATTACTATTACTATTATGATTATTATGATTATTATGATTATTATTATTATTATTATTATCATCATCAACACTTTACAGTACGCATGAATTACAATGAGGAAGAAAGAATCATGACTAATTTTACTTCTATTAAGGCTTGTATCTTGTTGCAGAAGATTTGAGAAGTTTTCATGAAATTCGTCAACCAGTAAAACACCTCAAAATATATTGTAAGGTTTATGAAAAGGGTTTTCTAAATTTCAGGCATGTATCCTTCCTACTTTACAATCTGTGCTCATGCTGACTGCAATAATCTACCACAGAACTCACGAATAGCACATGTGCGTCTTTGACTTATTTGAATAGGCACTTGTGGATTACTGGCTGATGGCTATTTTTATACCAGGATAACTTCCATGGGTACGACAATGTTCAGCCCTCTAGGGTTTGGTTGGGGTGTATGAGTAGGAAGCAACCTGAGAGGGAAGGGATGGAGGTTATGAAGTTGAAGAAAGAAGAGATACCAGAGAATGGAGAATGTGATTAAGAAATGGTTGTATATAGGTAAAGCGGGTGAGAGATGAGAAAAGTAATGTGGATATAGCTAATCACATTGCATGAAATCATTTTCCAGATTATCAATTATATACATCAATTCTATATTGTATTTGGTCTCTACCAATATTTTGGATAGACTTCAGTTGAGCTTGGCTTATAACACTTACCAGATACTGATTAGCTATTTGTATACACACAAATTAAACTGCAGTAATAGGCATGCAATCAAGTTTCTCGATACTTCAGCAACAGTTATATACCTTGTGGCCAAGATAACATTATGTTTTTTAGAAGAAAAAAATTGTACTTTTAATCACTTAGAAAACCGTAGTTTTAGTAGGAATGCAATCCTAATGATGGAACTGCTATATAAACCAAATGATTATAAACCATAGGTCCATTTGAATGGCCCTCACTACAGCCACAACATTCTGACTTATATTATAAACACCATATTATATATATATCTGTGTGCGATTTTGTAGCTCATAGAATTATCCCTGCTATATAGCTACTTAGCAGATAAACATTTAATATTCTTTCAGGATGGTGTCAAGTAGTTCATCAATCAATTCCGTTCCCATGTGACTCCTGTGCCTCTTGAAAACAAGATCCTATTTCTTAGTCTGATAACAACGGACAACTACAGTGCAGTAAGTCAGCAAGTGACACATATATACCACTTTGTATATATAGAAGCCAATGGAAGCTCTCCTCATTTGCTGATCTGGTGTTTGGAGGTTGTTCCTGCCTGCTTTTAGGTGATTATGGGCAGCTCCCCCCACAACCATGAATTTCCCACTGTATGTCAAGAGTGTCATGCATTAATCAATTTCTGATGTGGGAGAAATGTATTTCACTATTTGTCAGTGATGTAGTCTTAAATCACCTCATGCATCTGTCTGGTGATGATTTGGATCAGGTGCTGCTCTGTGACATATTGCTTTGCTTGGAAAATTGTCAGGTTTCCTTATCTACACCTGATGGAGCAAACAACTGCACATGTCTCATAGAATCATCTGGAACACTTTTACACTTCCCTCAAACTTCATCCTACAGTTGAATCTGTTGTGGAGAATGAGATAGCTAAATACAAAGCAAGTGGAAGCCCAATCACTTTGATCAAAGCAGTGCACACAGCACCAACTGCTTCCAAGTGTTCCACCAACGATGCATCAGGACTCCACCATTTCTGACTTCCAACCTTTGGCAAGAAGAAGGGCTAGTGAATGGAGCAATGGGCAGTGTGGATGCCATTCGCTACAACAGCAGTGATGGTCTACTCCATTCAACAGTAGCAGTTATGGTTCCTTTCAATGGCTACAGTTGACTCGCTCTATCTGGTGCCTGTCTCCATCTGTCCCATTCACAGAAATTGGTCTCATGCTGGTGCCAGGTCCTACAATTACCATTGAAGCTTGCTTGGGCAATTACCATACACACAAGGCACAAGAACTGATCTTGGACAAGGTTGTTAGTGAGCCAAGCGAGCACCCATAGAGGAGTTGGAGGTAAAACTTTATATTGCCAAGTATGGCTTATGTATGTATGTATCTATGTATGTATGTTATGCACCGCTTCACCAGGAATGCGACATCTGTCTCAGGCTTACCTTCAGCGTGCATACTAAACCTGTTATTTGGCGTATCACATTTATGGGTTTTAGCTTCTTTTAAGCAACTTGCATTTTTACCTTTTTTACCTTTTTACCGTCTTAAATAATTTCGGGCTTACATTCAGCATGCACGCTAAATCCATGTTATTGGACGGTAACGCATTTATGCATTTTAGCTTCTTTTTATAAGCAATTCGTATTTCCCTCTTCATTTACCTTTTTACTATAAAATGGCACATAGAATAGTTACAATTTCAACCAGATATTTTGGTAAAGTGTTTGGACAAGCAACCAAGTGACAACTCAGAAAACGACTTCTAGAGCTATCTGGACGAAGGCATTTTTGCGGAGGAACACATGAGCAGGCGATTATGTGTCTACCAGCAGCCTAGTGGCAGTGGAGCTTCTTTGACTTTTCTAACAACAAACCACCTCTCCTCAACAGTTTTCATCTCCCATCGCAGTTGTCAAGCCACTCCTCCAAACTCACTTCCAGTTACTCCTACTCGTCTAGAATTTGTTCCCACGTTATTCAACATTAACAGCAATTATTTATTGTAAAACTGGCTTTCATAGAGTTTTCTTCTTCAAAACATATTCACCTGCATTTGCAGACAAGATCAAAATTATCATAATAGCAGTTGTTCATCACATTTACCATTGCTGTCAACGAACTCTCAGTTGACGCAATTTAAATACAATGACTTACTACATTAGCTCTAGTAAAACTAAGAGCTAGCATTCCATTAAAACTAGCTAACTAGCTCTTGGTCATAATTGGCTAGGGCTAGGGCTAGGGCTATGTTCTTCCCCATGGCTGAAGGCAAATAATGTGTGATAATTCTTTGCTTTGGTATCAATCACTAGACATTTCTTTGAGCAAGGAATATCTAGTGACTGTAAACAAAACATACATTATTGAAAACAATACTAGTCTACAAATGACATATCAAATTGTGATTCAACCAGTGGACAACAGCCAGGGTGACTTCTATCTGACATCATCCTAGATTTGCTTCATGATAATATTATAGGAAGAACATGCCTCCAGCTGACAATAGGGCCATAGTAACAGATAGGGATAGTGTCACGTCTAGCGAGTGGTTTAGAAAATTGTCTAGAGAAGTCATACAACACAATTTGGTAGCTAGTACAAATGATTTCATCACTGATGTAATGGTAGGATGGTGAAATGGATTTTCAAAAACCTGGCTACAGTCCTCAGATGTTTGCTTCCCAAACTGTTGGCCGATGCAATAAATACACCTTTCTTAAAATGCAATTCAATATCTCAAAAAGAGCACTATCAGTAATGCACAAATGCAATCGTTCATGAAGAGTATTGGAAAGGTAAGGGCAAATGTTTTTAAGCCAGACTGCATCTTAGGAATATGACGAGTTGATCATTAGAGCACACATTTTCTCATTGCCTTGAATACTTCTTGATATTTCTGTGAGATAGATGAATTTATCATCAGTGCTCCTGCCTTTTCTGTTGTCTGACTATTGTTTGAGGTGGTTTGCACAGCTTAAGCAGTAGCTCCATCCACTTTAGAATAACCCTTTCCATAGGGATAGAGAGTTGGGATTGTAGCATTTGGAGTTATAATTTGATTTCTTTTTGTGGATAGCTAGAATATTGTGTCTCTTCCAGGATGCAGAGAATGTTACCAGTTCAGGCAATGAGAAATTCAGACCAGGAGGCAGTTCTTACGGAAATAACCTGCATTGTGATGACTTGTTCAGCATGAATGTTGTTCGGACCAGGAATCTTTCATGCTAGAGTTTTTAGATTGCTCTTTATATCTTGGAAGGTGATACTTCAGTGGTAAGAAACTATCCCAGAAGGGAGAATGCTACTTTTCCTGCTGTTGATTTTGTGAGAGAAGACTATATATGGGTGTGGGGTTTTGTCATTCTTGATTAGGGTCCAGGAAACGAAGTCAGCAGTGATGTAGCCGAGTTTCTGGTTTGCTGATTATAGATTCTGGTGGATGATTAACTCCCAAGCTATTTGGTTTGAAAGGATGAGGTTGATTTATTTCAAATCTTCTAACAAAAGGAGGGGATGCTTCTTACTCATTGGAGGCATAGGTGAAAACTTCATTAATTAAACTGGCCACTCCCATGATCCCAATCGAGTAAGCACAGAATGGAAGCCATGGGGAATACAAGTCATGGATACGTCACTGATTCTGTTACAAAAAGTAAGTTATGCACTCTCAGTGGCTGGAAGGTGTGGAAGATGGAGTGATATCTATTGTAATGTTGTTTCTGCTATTTGCCTTACTGAGGCCCCATCGACCGTTTGGAAGTTTTATCTCTTAGCTCAGAGAGATGGTGTTGGGAAGAGGGTAGATTACCTTCAATGAGGAGAGGTCTGTACTTGGAAGGTTAAAAATGATGTATCCCTTGTCTAGATGGTGCCATGTTTGCTGTCACCTCTCCACCAGCCTGGATCAGGATTTATATTAGTGACCCAATGAACTTAGGGGCATGACGATATGACATTGCAGAATAATGGTGGGGCTCAATATTTTAAATATTGCGCAGGCATACATGGTTGATTTAACATAATATGGATATGCCATGGGATTCACTCATTCGTGAATGAAGCAAGGGAAGCTGTCCCTTCTTGCTTCAAAGAGCTAGAATCTGAAGTAGAATCACAATTGGCTGTATATATATATGATGGATTGCTTCTCGTTTTCAGGGTTATGGAGAGTTACAGAATAATTAAGATGGTTGGCTGGTGGAGACTAATCTTGTCAATGGTTAGGGTAGTATATATTAAAGTAAAACAAAGCAGAAGATCAACTGAGCTGTTTTGTAGGAAATCTTTTTTTTTTAAATGTTATTAAATTAGGATTCGTAGTGGGGTTCAATTGACCATGATGGAGTTGCATAAGGCATAGCAGCTACAACTCACTGGCCCATCAGGAACACTACAAGGATTGATTAAGTGGAGATCAGTTGAAGGTCTATAGTGCAAGGCAATTAAATATATTTGCTTTATGAACAATGTTTAGAAGAAAACTATTAGCTATTATTACCATATTAATGTACACTAGGGCACACATTCATAAAAAACGGATGTTACCATGGGAATGACCTTTGAACCAAAATGGCAGCATTTTTGTAGATAACAAATTTTCATATGTACCTCCATACAACTTGGCATTATTAACTTTTTCTCATAGGTTTGTTGAAGGTAGAAGAAAGTTACGTGATGTCTTTATTTTTTGGGTTGACTTAATATATTAGATAATTGATTTACCAATTATCACGAAAAATGTATTTTTATATTCAATATTTTTTTATTGAAGTTTCGTATTTGGTATACATAATTCTTAAAGATAACAAAACAAAG
This sequence comes from Cladorhizidae sp. MBARI D1340-BT2, assembly GCA_028752905.1. Lineage (NCBI taxonomy): Eukaryota > Metazoa > Porifera > Demospongiae > Poecilosclerida > Cladorhizidae > Cladorhizidae sp. MBARI D1340-BT2. The sequence goes on from JAQNBH010000015.1 coordinate 32,606,864, forward strand.
TTACGTGAAGAAATGAGAAAAGTGCAATATTGTGATTACACATTTTCGGAAAAATATTTCTTCATTTCGGAAATCCGTCTGTGTGATCGAACTTCTTGTTTGTAAATTTTTCGAGTTTCCATCTTTGATCCAATAGGAATGCCTTCTAGATAAGCAAACATGTATTCTCTGGCCTTTCTGAAATATTTCTGAATATTTTCAGTAGTTATCGAAACCAAGCCTTTGGGTATATTTTCACATCAACTATGGAGTGTGTATTTACAGTATGTTTTTGTATATTGTTTGGATTGAGCCCACACACGTTCGATTGGGTTCAATTCACAATGATATTTGGGTAAAAAGAATCCCACATGTCCCATCGATTCAAGGAATATCTCAACTTTGGACTTCTGTTTTTTGAAATCTGGGAAAGATGCTATATTCATTTCAGCAGGAGCCATCGCATTTGTGTTTACACCTCTTTCTGTAAGCACTTGCCTCGTTCCTTTCTGTACACCTATATTAAAATTCATTGCCTGAGGCTTCCTATCCCACTAGCAATCTCTCATGATTTTTTGTTTACCCCCTGGGTTGACGTTCATATAGTTAATATCTAAGGCATCTTCTGGTACACAAGTGTGACAACTTGAATGGTCAAAGACCCCCATCCCTCACTTTTGTAATCTGCTATTTTGACTGCCAACTCCATTTGCTTCATGAACTTCTGACAGGTCCAGTACCCTTCCTTGTCTCTCCCATATTCCAGAAACTGACGAGCCTGAAAGGCAATACTTGGGTCATGTTTCTTTCCCTCCTGATACTGCTCATATGTTAGCCGTAAATAGCCTTCTCTTTCACCCACAAAATCGGAAACCATAATTCCTGCTCCTTTACTTCAATATGGGTATTCTTATCTCTCCCAAAAGTAGGCTGATATTCATTTACATGATATATGGATTCATCATGCATGAAAACAACTCTCTTACCAAGCACACCTGGTGAGGGACCTTCCAGATCCGATGGAAGGGCAGATCTTGCTTCTTCAGTGGGAGCATTTGGATCTGTTGATGAAACCTAGGCCTGCCATTTTATGAAGAAACTTACCATGGTTCTGGAATCATCCCTCTCATGGCCATCCACAAAAGTTCCTTTGTGAGATTCTACGACGGCAGCTTATGCAGCCAGCAGCATGCAGTCTCAAAGGAGACTCGACGAGGAAAACCAGGTCTGAGGGTTGAATTTGGCAACAGATCCATTGGCAGAAACTTGCTGTTGTGAGGTTAGGACACACCTTGATGACAGTATATATGTGTCCTCATATAGTCAGTTGCTTTCCTGTTAAGCTCCTCTTCCCTCCAAAGTACTCCAGTTCTCTGGTAATTTCCTTGTGTGCTCTCAGGTAATTAACAATCAATCTCCATAAACCTTTTCATCCACTCTAACAGTTCTATCTGACTTTCTAATCATAATGCTAGTTAACTCTGCAGCTTCTGTTTCACCCTTTCCCAGAAGGTTCTTCAGCTGGCACACAAGAAAAATACCAAGAGAAACAAGATTATCTCGATCTAATTGAAGAACGCATTCCTCACAAAAACGTTCTCTCTGATGGTAACTGTCTGAGAGCACACTTGAGTCTCAATCTAAAGTTAGATCTACAGACTCATCATCATCAGCAGGAGCAGGAGCAGGTATAGCGACAAACAAGTCCGCCGCAGGTTGGAGTGTTTCAGGTGAAAGAGCCGGCTCTTTTTGCACTTCTGCCTCGTTTAATGTTCTGGAAACGCGAGCAAGATTCTGTCTACCACGAGTTAATGCCTTCTAGGACTGAATGCATAACTAACAACGAGAAATAGGGCTACGGTCAAGACTAAAACTCTTCTCCACTTTCCCCGGCCAATGGGCGTGTCAGTAACTGTCCGTAAATTTATCCGTTTACCTACACAAATTGGTGGCGAGGCTAGTTCTAATACTCTGAATGAAAGAAATGTTGAGGATCTAATTTTTTCTGTCTGAAGTCTGCGGCAGTCAGGAGTTACGGTGATAAGAAAATTTTCGAAGTAGATGCCCTGTTGCACTACCATTAGATAACTAAAATTAAAATAAAAGAGACACCATGTTAAAATTTCTATAACATTTACCAATAAAGCTCTTCTAAGATCTAATGAGGCATTCTACATATTTAAGATGTACTCATGCACACATGATGGTAAATCCCAATGTCATATATATGTATATATAATCTAAAGGGACATTTTTGTCTAGCTGTGACCTTGTTAGGAAATAGTTTTAACGATTGAGTTTTTGTATTACGGTTAATTAATACGCTTTTTGAGAAACTGACTAAGAATAGTGTATTTATTGCATGGGACCACAGTTTGGGAAGAAAATATCTGAGTAATGTAGCCAGGTTTTTGAACCCCTGTTTGATCGTTCTACCATTACAACAATGATGTAATCCTTTGTACTAGCTAACAAATGAGGCTGATTTCTCTAGACAATATTCTGAACTAACTATGATGCTTACCGTGGCCATTTTGCCAGCTGTAAGCATATTCCGGTATGAATATTATCATGAAGCAATTCTAGGATGGTGTCACGAAGAAGTAACCCAGGCGGTTATGCACTGGTTGAATATGAATCTGATATGTCACTTGTAAATGATATCGTATTTTCTTGAATAATCTACTATAACTGAGTTAACAAACATTAATTTGGTTACAGGCACTAGATATTCCTTCCTCAAAGAAATGTCTGGTGATCATTAACAGAGCAAAGAATTATCACACATTGATTTGTCTTCAGCCATTGAAGGACTTAGCTTTGAAAGGCTTCAAAAGTGGGATACGATAAATCAGTGGGCAGCTGGGGTAGCTACTTGTCAAATAGCTACATATTCATACCACTCAAATACATGTTGCTGAAAACAATATAACAGAATCCATGAAATTTGGCTGATCTATGGCCAACAGTGGGTATGCAATAGGGCATACATATATCTAGGTGTTCATCCATGCTGCTACCATTTGGTCAACAATTCCCTGGACCAGACCTTGTTACTCTATGTGACCATGAGCCTTTTAATCCGAGCTGAAAATTTCCTCTTCTAAAAGTAGTGTGGAACAACTGAGCATGGTGGTTCATAGACTACTTCTCATAATCTTAAACCTTTGGCCGGCCCATCCATTGAAGGTGGAGATTTCTCCCAGCACACATACCAATAGGGAAAATTGTATGATCAACAAAATGAAGTTAGCTTGGTGCCGAAGGGAAGTAGCCAACTAACTGTCATGAGCTCTACTACCATTTTCTGCTTCTGAATTGGTTGGGAAGTATCAGCTTTGATGAGAGCAGATATGCAATAGTTCAAGACTAAATTATAAAAGAAATGGCTATATTTCAGAGGAGACAGGTGGGATTGTCGTTTTGGAGTCATTATTTGGTTTATTTTTGTTGATGTCAACAACATTGTGTGACTTCAGTGTTGAAGGGAATCGTAATGGTCTTGGGCAATTAGCAATTAGGACCTCGAACCAGTAATCATGGAGAGGAACTGCATGGATAAGTTATTCAAGCATGAATGTTGTTTGGACGAGAAAATTTGCATACTTGAGTTTCTTAATTGCACTTTACAGTTTAGAAAATGCCACTTGAGTAGTGATATATGCAATATCGACGAATGAAGGATGCTGCTTCTTCCGAAGTTGACATTAGGTTTTGTGAGAGAAGATTCTATTGACATTGTTGATTAGAATCCAGGTAACCAAGTCAGGAGTGTTGTGGCAGAATTTCTTGTGTTTCTGTTTATCGAATCAGGTGGTTGATTAGCTGCAAAGCTATTTGGTTTAAGTGGGAGAGGTTGATATTTTCCACATCTTCTAACTAATGAATTTCCCCCCCAATTTGATATTAATGGGGAGATTTCTTCATTATTGGATGCTTGGCTGGAGTGTTTGGAAGATGGAGAGATAGCTATTGAAATGGTGTTTCTGCTGTATCACTGACTGAACCTGTCGACCATTTGGAATTAGCTCAGAGAGATAATGTTGGGGTGAGGAGGGATTACCACTGATGAGGATGGCTATGTACTAGTCAGGTTAAAACTGATTTATCACTGGCCTGGATAGTGCCATGTTGCTGTCACACCTCCACCAGATTAGGTCAGTATTTGTGTTGTTGACCCAATGATCTAAGTTGATGGAACACCCAAGTCAAAGTGTATGAAATGATTACTATTTGAACCCCAGTTTTTAGTGTAGATGTTCCCCAAGTTTCTGTGTTGGCAGTTTAAGTCCCATTGTAGAGCACCTGCAGAAAAGTTGTGCTTCTGAAGAGCAATTGGCAGTGTTGAATTCATAATGGTGTTGAAATAAACATAGGATGTTGAACAGCTACAACTCATTGGCTATCAGGAACTTTACAATGATATATCAAGTGGAGATCAGTTGAATGGCTAATCTACCATTAGAAAAGTATATATGCAAAATCCAGGAGACACCATGGTATCAAAATAGGCCATAATGTAATAAATGCAACCACATTTGCCAATAAGTTTCTTCTAAGAACTAATGAGGCATTCTGAGTTGCACTCATGCAAATACAATGGTAAATCCCACTTTCAATATATATATATATATATAAATGTGCTTTGTTGTAGTTAATAGTCTAGTTGTAAACTTATTGGGAAATCGTTGTAACGATTGAGTTTGTTAGTGTGCTTTTTGAGAAATTGAATGGCATTTTAAGAAAAGTGTATTACTTGCATGGCCCAACAGTTTGGGAAGCAAACATCTAAGGACCGTAACCATGTCTTTGAAGATCTGTTTTACCATCCAACCATTACATCAATGATGAAATCATTTGTACTAGCTACCATATTGTTTTGTCTGATTTCTCTAGACAATATTCTGAACCAACCACTAGACCTATTACTATCCCTCTCTCTTACCCTGGCCTTAACAGCTGTAGGCATGTTTCTTTATGAATATTATCGTAAAGCAATTCTAGTATAGTGTCAGGAATAAGTCAACCAGGATGTTGTCCACTGGTTGAATCACAATGATATATCATTTTAGATTAGTATTTTCTTAAATAATGTATGTTTTTTACATACTGTAACTATCTTAACAAACATTTTCTTTATAGTCACTGAGATATTCTTTGCTTGATGACAAAGAAATATCCTTTGATCAATACCAGAGTAAAGAATTATCACACATTCATTTGCCTTCAGCCATTGAATAAGAAAGTCTTAAAAATTGCATGTGAAAAAATTTGTGATCAACCAGATCAGGTACTTTGCAATATCTGCCATTACTCTATTCATGCCACACAAATAAATGTTGCTGAAAACAATTTAACAGAATCCATGAAATCTGGAAGATTCATGGCCAACAAAGTAGATGGACATGGGCACAGCTATATCTAGTTGGTCATACATGCTGCTTCCATTAGGTCAACAAACATCTGGACTAGACCTTGCTACTCTATGTGACCATGGGCCTTTTCATCACAGAGGAAAACTTTTCTTTTCCAAAATAACAATGTGGAAGAACCCATCATGGTGGTACATAGACTACTTGTCATAATCTTAAACCTTGGGCCTGCCCCTCTGTTAAAGGTAGAGAGCGTTCCCTGTAAAACATACTAATAGGGAAAGATTGTATGATGAAAAGAAGATTGCATGGTGCTTTGCTGAATTTCTACGGGAATGCTAAGGAACTAACTGTCAGGAAGACAGCTTTTCTGAATTTGTTGGGAAGTATCAAGTAGCTTAGCTTTGATGATGGCAGATATGGAATAGTTCGAGAGTCCTCCCTAAATTATATAAGATGGAGAGGAATGGCTCATAGACATCACAATCTACTACCATCTAAACCTACCTACCTAGAACTACATTACAGAATACTCAATATGTCCAGTACTAAACTTGGCCAAGTCATTCTCTTCATAGTCATTTCAGTGCAGTTTGCTGCACAATCACCCCTCTATCGGTGAGAGGTGAACAATGAAGGATCCTTTATTTATGACACTTGTCCTCAAAATACAGTTGAAAAGTGCAATCAATCCAGTATTGATCATTGCACATCTTTGGGAGAAGCATTTCAAAACAGAACACAAGGCGGTTTGTCATTAGACACTCCCCAGCATGTCTTCAGTATGTTTGATCTCTTCTATTCTGGCATTCTAAGAGGTGAGAGAGCGCCTACACCCACACTAATCACTGCTTCCAAAGCGGAAAAAGAGAGAATAGCAAATATAAGATGTGGTGACTTACTTAGCACTATCAATTTGCCAACGAAGGATTCGGGGTCATGTCGCTGGAAGTACTCATGCAAATACAATCACGACCACTTCCCTAGTTTTCTTATCCAAGCTGAACTTCAACCGAATCCAGAGACTCCAGAGACAGTTGAGTGCACACCTCTTAAAGTCCGAGATTTGATGTTTGTGAGAACTATTTGCCAATTTGATCGTAATCAATCTCATTGGTGCCCTTGTGAAGGTGAAGAGATCATCACAGGTTACAAGTTGAACTCCTAAGACTAAATTGCCATTCTCCAATCTGCAAAATAAGTAGTCTTCTTTCTTAAATTATATTATTATTCATGACCAAATTGATGTTCATTAGGACATACATTTAATGTATTCATAATATAACAACCGAAACATATACCGCAAAATGTTAGAGGGACAAGAAAACAGAAATTCCATTGCGAGTTTCACTATGTGTAATAATAGTTATACACAATCTAAAATGCATATGACAACTTAATTCATTTAAATATTATATCATTATAATTATTTTAATCTATTATTAATAATCTATAATGTGTTTAATAATATTTAGCATAATAAAGTTTGCTTGAGAATTAATTGAAGCGTTAGCTATCTAACATTGAACAACGAGATCATCATACCTTCTGTGATAGTTCTGCTTCTTGGATGTTTACTTCATATCTTTGGCTTGAATAAGGGCAGGTGAATGGAGTAATGGACAATGTGGATGCCTGATATAATAACAGTAGTGAATGACCACTCCATTTAACAGTAGCAGTTATGTTTCCTTTCAATGGCTACAGTGGACTGACTCTACCTGATGGTACCTCTCTCCATCTGTCCCATTCAAAGAACTTAGTCACATGCTGATTCCAGGTGCTCTTGCCTACGATTATTGTTGAAGCTTGCTTGGACAATTACCATCCACAAGGCTTGGACAATGTTGTTGGTAAGTGAAGCGAGCCCTCATGGGGGAGTTGGAAGGAAAACTTGATATTGCCAAGCATGTCTTGTGTATGTATGTAGGTTTTTATCTATATGTACCATATGTTCACCATAAAAACTAGGAATACGACATCCATCTTAAATAATGCAAGCTTACATTCAGCATTTAACGGTAACATATTAGCTTAAAGCAACTGACGTATCCTTTTTCATTTACCTTTTTACTATGAAATAAGCATAGAATCATTAGTTTTAATTACAATTTCTCCCAGTTATTTTGGTGGAGTGCTTCGATGCACCCCCAGGTGATGACACTGACAATGAATTCTATGGCTAACTGCATTTTTGCAGAGGAAAACATCAACAGCCAATCCTTATCTTTGCAGAGGAAAACATCAACAGCCAATGCTTCAGTTTACAAGTATGCCAGTGACAGTGGAGTTTCTTTGAACATCCAAAAAACAAACTCAACAGTTTTCACCTCCCCTACGTTGCAGTTGTCAAACCACTCCTCCACTCTCACTCCCAGCTCCTCCTACTCCAATACATTCCTTGTTCCTGATTTCATAGGTTATTCAAACATTAATCAATTATTTATTGAAACTTTTATTGTTCAGAACATATCCATATCCACCTTCATTTACAGACAAGATGAAAATTATCATAATAGCAGTTGTTCATCATATTTGCTATTGCTGTCAATGAACTCTAAGTTGACAAAATTTAGATAGAATGAATTTAGCTACATTAGATCTAGTAATACTAACAGCTAGCATTTCATTATAGCTTGCTAAATAGCTCTTGGTCATAATTGTCATGAAGAACAAAATAACTTAGGTCTCACAATCTAAGCTTCTGGAAGCAATTGTTTGTTGGGGATAGCTAGGTGCTATCTAACATTATCATCATACCTTCTGTGATAATTCTGCTTCTTGGATGAGCAAGATGCAACAAGATGATTATATTGGTCACCACTGTGATCTGGATACGAATTATAAATTTTCCTTACAGAAGAATTGGTGTGACACTAGGATACACTAAGTTGCCAAATTTTTCTATTCGTTGATAAATATATACCACATTAACCCTTGCTAAATAGTTAAAGAGAAGCACCTTTGATATGTTACTTGTTAGTGTCTACCTGGCTAGCAATTATATTGCTAAAACTGTTTCTATGGCAAATTTATTTTGTACTATATAAAGGCTATAGACATGCTTTTGGGGTGTACAAATGCTTAGACTGTCAGTTATCTTCTGGAATATAATGTGGCTGAATCTCAGTATTCTGGCATACTATTAAAAGTCAATCATAACTCTATTATTGTTATACACATCTTTGCTAGCTAGCATTGACATCATCCACCATCGAAAAACTTCCTTATGTTCAGGTAAAGCTTCTACACTCGTTTATTAGCATCTGCACTGGTCTGGGTTAATGACATTGATAATTTACAGATCAGAATCAGTGGTGTTAGGCCTGCAGCTATGCTTGAATAATATTTAGAGCAATATGATCTAAATTTAAAATTGATTTTATTTATTACAGCTGTGCTTGTCTCACAATGCCTTGCATTTATTTCTAGTAATTAATCCTGGCAGAAAACAGTTTTTCCCAGTACAATCATTCATGGCTTGCTCTCAAGTGTGTTTCTTGCTGTATGATTTGCTTTCTGATCCATCTTTTGGTTACATTTTATTCAAATATAACAAACAGGAAATGATTGCAAGAAGAGCTGAAGTGATTAAATATTCCACAATATCATCTATTTATAATTTCCATTAAAGACAACATCACCACAGAGTGGAAATAGAAGTTCATCCATGGATTTTTCCCCCCCCAGCAGTCAATGTATCACATGGGAAAAGCAGTGAGTTAGTACTGGTTGCCCCTCTGCCTCAGCATATTGTCTGTCCATTCAAGTACAATCACATGGACATGGAGTGACTCCATAGAATATGCCAAACTTAGGGCCTGAGGCATGTAGGATCAAATGGCATCACACTTGGTGGTGTTGAAGTACAGCTTGATAAACCCTTTGAAAGTCAGACCATTAGCACTGATGGCAATTGTCTGTTTGCACTCTATGTGTCCTCATCACTATTTTAAAGGAATAGCACATGCCAGTATGAAAAACTACTGTGACAGATACGAGAACAATTGTAGAATTGCTCTGAGTTTCCATGTCAGTGGGTAATTCACAGGGATTGATTTTACATTTGTTCAACCCACATAGAACATGGAATACCAATGTAGAATCTCAGTGTTCTGGCATGCTATTACGTTAAACATATGTGTGAATGTGTGCGAGCGTAAAATAATATTACCTTGAACTACCAATCGAATATTCCTAATGTATAACACTTGAGAGAAGAGAGGGGCTTACTCTCAATATTTAGCTCTATCTAGCAAGATAATCTAGCTAGCTAAACATAATTATTACTGTTAAAAATCAATCATAACTCTATTATTTTTATACACATCTTTGCTAGCTAGCATTGACATCATCCACCATCGAAAAACTTCCTTATCTTCAGGTAAAGCTTCTACACTCCATCTGTCCATGTTTACACAAGGAAAGGAGCACATAAAAGTCAACATGAAGATTTCTATAAGCTTGAAATGATACTAAAGTGTGACACACACTATATACAATGGAGCGCTGCAGATGTGAGAAAGCTATAGCTAAAAACCTCATCTATAGCTACACCTACTGCATTGTACTAGGCATGATCAAAATAAATAAATCATCAGAATAATTACTGAGCACCCACTGTTTAGGTTAGCTTGAGCTATGCTACTTGTTATGTTTTACTAACTAACTTTTGACTGGAGAGTGCTACGAGAATGCTATAGCTACGAACAATTAGCATCTGCACTGGTCTGGGCTCTTTTTCTACAGTACTCACCAATGTACACAGATTTAGCACCGTCTTGCTATGGTGGTGTGAATAATTTGGAATGTGCATGTGCCTACGTACTAATAATATTGATGCATGCACAGCTGCAGAATCAGAATCTTTTTAAGCAGAATATCTAGCTGTTTGTTTTGCCAGAACGGGTAATGAAAATAGACTTCAGAAAGAGAGAGAGAGAGAGAAGTGTCAGAGAATGTTTCTGAAATAGCGAGAAAAACCCAGCAGCCCATGATAGAGAAGCTTCTTTAGGCTTGGGTGAAGTTTCATTCTGACTTAGCCACTCACTCACAAACTCAAGTTGTGGACACATTTTGCTATAATGAAAATGCTGGTCATGGATGAGTTTCAAAATGAAAATGATCAATACGATCAATATTGAGCTTGTACTCCTTGAAAACAAACTGTGAGGAATATACTGATGTTCATAGTACAATCCAATCTAATGACATCAATAATTTATAGATTGGGAATCAGTTGTGTTAAGCCTGCAGCTATGCTTGGAATAGGAAAATGCTTAGAGAGTAATATGATGTAAATTTAAAATAGATTTTTTATGCAGCTTCGCTAGTCTCACAATGCCTTACATTCATTTCTAGTAATTAAGGCTGGCGGAAAAGAGTTTTCTCTAGGATGAACATTCGTGGCTTGCTCTTGAGTGTGTTTCTTGCTGCATGATAATAATGCTTCTGATCCATCTTTTGATTCTCAAATCTAACGAACAGTAAATGATATCAAGTATGGCTGAAAGAAGACAAACCACTTGTAGACATTAAATATTCCACAATGTCATCTATTTACAGTTTCCTTTAATGATTACATCACCACATATTGGAGATATAAATTCAACCATGGGTTGTTTTTGTATTCCAGCAGTCAGTGCATGACATGGGAAAAGCAATGAGTTAGTAGTGGTTGCCCCTTTGCCTCAGCATTTTGTCTGTCCATATTGTTCAACCATGAACGAGAAACTACTGATACAAACTCATGTCAAAGTCTGATGCTGGCCAAGTAATTATAATTAAGTACAGAAAAGAATGGCAAAATTTATATAATGCTTAATGGACCATCTGTCATTTAGGAATATATAATATTCAGTCTATTGTGAAGCTATTTCTCTCATATTAATTTGCACAGGTATAAGCTTAATCTAACTCCTGGCATCTAAGGACATAACTGAGTAATAGTCGTGATTCTTCTTTTAAACATGACATTACTGATTATAAACCATGTCCATGCCGTTTTCCTGTATCCTGTTTGTGCTGATACCACTATTAGTCCTCTGATGTTTTCTCCCTTACTTATCCCTATTCTATTTCCACACATTTCTCAAGCACACATTATTATGCATAATACATTGTAAACTAGATAAATTATTACAATGAAGTAATATTTCAATGAATTGAGTTGTCATAGGCATTTTAGATTATGTAGAACTATTATTACACATAGTGAAACTCGGAATGGAATTTCTGTTTTCTTGCCTGTCTAAAAATTTTCAGAATATGTAATTTTATTGTCGTTTATGGTGTTATATTATACATTATTTAATATATTATATCTATGTCCCAATGAACATCAATTTGGTCATGAATAATAATTATAGTTTAAGAAAACTACTTAGTTTGCAGATTGAGAATGGCAATTGAAATAAATTAGTGTTAGGAGTTTGACTTGTAACCTGTGATGATCTTTTCACCTTCACAAGGGCACCAATGAGATCGACTACGATCAAATTGGCAAATAGTTCTCACAAACATCAAATCTCGGACTTTAAGAGGTGTGCACTCAACTGTCTCTGGAGTCTCTGGATTCGTTTGAAGTTCAGCTTGGATAAGAAAACTAGGGAAGTGGTCATGATTGTATTTGCATGAGTACCTCCAGCGACATGACCCCGAATCTTTCGTTGGCAATTTGATACCGCGTAGTAAGTCACGACATCTTATATTTGCTATTCTCTCTTTTTCCGCATTGGAAGCAGTGATTGGTGTGGGTGTTGGCGCTCTCTCACCTCTTAGAATGCCAGAATAGAAGAGATCAAACATACTGAAGACATGCTGGGGAGTGTCTAATGACAAACCGCCTTGTGTTCTGTTTTGAAATGCTTCTCACAAAGATGCGCAATGATCAATACTGGATTGATTGCACTTTTCAACTGTATTTTGAGGACAGCTGTCATAAATAAAGGATCCTTCATGATTCACCTGTCGCCGATAGAGGGGTGATTGTACAGAAAACTGCACTGAAATGATTATGAAGAGAATGACTTGGCCAAGTTTAGTACTGGACATATTGAGTATTCTGCAATGTAGTTCTAGGTAGGTGAGTTTAAGATGGTAGTAGATTGTGTTGTCTACGAGCCATTCCTCTCTATCTTATATACTTTAGAGAGGACTCTCGAACTATTCCATATCTGCCATCATCAAAGCTGAGCTACTTGATACTTCCCAACAAATTCAGAAACAGGAAATCGTAGTGGACTTCCTGACAGTTAGTTCTCTAGCATTCCCCTAGAAATTCAGCAAAGCAGCAAGCAATATTCTTTGTCTGAGCATACAATCTTTCCATATTAGTATGTTTTATAGGGAGAGCTCTCTACTTTTAACAAAGGGGCAAGCCCAAGGATTATGACAAATATCCTATGAGCCACCATGATGGGTTCTTCCACATTGTCATTTTGGAAAACGAATTTTTTTACTCTGTGATGAAAAGGGCCATGGTCACATAGAGTAAGGTCTGGTCCAGATGAGTGTTGACCTAATGGAAGCAACATGTATGAACAACTAGATATAGGTATGCCGTAGTCCTTCCACTTTGTTGGCCTTGGATCAGCCAGATTTCATGGATTCTGTTCAGCAACATGTATTTGTGTGGCATGAATAGAGTAATGGTAGATATTGACAAATCCTGAGCTTGGTGATCACACTGATTTATTCTATTGCACTTTTGAAGACGTTCTTCTCCAATGGCTGAAGGCAAATTTATGTGTGATAATTCTTTACACCGTTTTGACTAACAGAAATTTCTTTGAGGAAGGAATATCAAGTAACTGTAAACAAATGTTTGTTGACAGAGTTACAGTATATAAAAAACTACATTATTTATGAAAATGCTACTCTACTAATGACATATCAGATTGTGATTCAACATGTGGACAACATCCTGGGTCACTTTTTCCTGACACTATCCTAGTATTGCTTTATGATAATATTTAAAAAGGAACATGCCTAAAGCTGGCATTAATATTGTCTGGAGAAATAAGATGACAGAAATTGGTAGTTAGTACAGATGCTTTCATCATTGATCTAAAGGTCGGAAGGTATAGCAGATTTTCACAAAACATGGTCATTAGTTCTTAGAAGAGAATTTTGGCAAATGTGGTTGCTTTAATAATCGAATACTCATTATGGCCTATTTTGGTAGAAATATTACCATGCTGTCTCCTGGATTTTGTATCTGTATTTGTCTAATGGTAGAATAGCCCTTCAACTGATTTCCACTTGATACATCCTTGTAAAGTTACAGATGACCAATGAGTTGAAGCTGCTATTCCTTATTCACCTCCGTCATCCCTTTTAAACACCATTATGAATTCTAATTGCAAACATTTTTCTACTACCAAACTGTACTCTTCTCAGTTAAACTTCCCTAACCAATGACTCATCCAGCCAACAATCCTAGTTATTCTGTAACTCAACATGAACCTATAAGCAAGAAGTGTTCCATAATATATATAGCCAAACTGGGATTCTTGATCCTCTTACTATAATCTTGCTCGTTTATGAAGGAATGGACCGCTTCCCTGGCTTGGTTCACAGGAATGAGTGCGCTCGCATATCAATGTATGTTAAATCAACCAAGTACGTCTGCACAATAGTTGAAATATTAAGCCCCACCACTATTCTCCAATGTCATATAATCAAAGTGCAAGTTTGGCATACCAATAATTTTTTAAGTCACTGACAATTGCTCTTCAGAAGCACAACATTCATGCAGAACTTCCACTTGTGCTGTGCAATCTTGCCAACACAGGAACTTGGGGGACATCTAAACACAGAACTGGGCTTCGATCATTTTCTTCTCTTTAACTTGTATGTTGCATCAATTAAAATCATTGGGTGACCCAACAAAAATAATGATAGCCTGGTGGAGGTGTGTCAGCAACATGGCACTATCCAGGTGAGTAATAAATCAGTTTTAACCTGACCAGTACATACCCATCCTCATCAGTGTTAATCACTCCTCGCCACAACACTATCTCTCTGAGCTAAATCCAAACGGTCGACAGGGCTTCAGTCTGGGATACAAAAGAACAGCATTTCAATAGCTATCCATCCATCTTCCAAATTCTCCAGCCATTGAGAGTTCATAACTTGTTTTCTATAACAAAATCAGTTCTATACCAAAGACTTGTATTCCCCGTGGCTTCTATTCTAAGTACATACTAGGTTGGGATTCTGAGTGTGGCCAGCATAATAATTAATGAAGTTTTCACTTATGCCTCCAATGGTAAAGATACATCCCCATTAATATCATTGGGGGGAAATTCATTATTTAATATCAACCTCACCCATTCAAACCAAATAGCTTTGTAGTTAATCAAGCAACTGATTCGATGAACTGCAAACGAGAAATTCTGCCACACCACTCATGACTAGAATACCTGGATCCTAATAAAAAATGACAATAGAGTCTTCTATTACAAAATCAAATTTTAACTTTGGGAGAACCAGCATCCTCCATTCGTGGGTAGTGCATATATCACTACTGAAGTGGTATTTTCAAACTGTAAGGTGCAATTAAGAAACTTAAGTATGAAAGTGTTCTCATCTAAACAACATTCATGCTTGAATAACATATCTATGCACGTCCTCACCATGATAACTGATTCCAGGTCCTAAATATTAATTGGCCAGAACCAGTAGGATACCCTTCATTCCTGAAATGACACAATCTTTTTGACATCAACAAAAATAAATCAAATTATGACTCCAAAGCTACACTCCCACCTCTCTCCTCTCTCTCCCTAAGGAAAGGTTAATCAATACTGTACATCACTATGGAATAGCAAGACAGGAGTGCAGAAGAACAATTCCAGTATCCACAGTTGCTTAATGTATAACACTTGAGGGTTGAGAGAGGGGCTTACTATCATACTTTAGCTCCATCTAGCAAGATAATCTGTCTAGCTACACATAAGCTGTTCAAGCTCAAAATCATGTCTATTATTATTTTTGATAGATAGCATTGGAATTATCCACCATCGACAAACTTCCTTAGGTTCAGGTAATGCTTCTACACTCCATTTGTTTTCCTATTCCAGACTGTCACATGAGGAAAGCAGTCGGGAGGTAATGGTCGTCCCTCTGCCCCAGCATTTTGCCTATCCATTCAAGTACCATCAAATGGACATGGAGTGGCAGTGAAGTACTTGACAAAATTATGGCCTGAAGCATGTGGAATCAAATGGTGTCAAACTTGGTGGTGCTGTAGTGTCCTTTAAAAACCCTTAGAAATTCACAGATCATCTCTGATGGCAACTACTGCTGTCCTGTATATACCATATCTTCCATCATCATCACTCTATTGAATGAATAGCACATGCCAGTATGAAAAACTACTGTGACATATTTGAGCAGAATTGGAGAATTGCTCAAGAGATCCATTTCAGAGCATGGAAGACCAAGGTGGAAATTTTTATATTAATACATCTTCTAAATACATCTGTAATCACCAACATGGTGTATCAACAAGGATATTTTAAGTCAAGTCCATGTAAAGTGGACATGATTGTGTCAGAGCGTTAAGACAGCGAAATTCCATGTACATGAAACATACATGTGACCTTTTGTGGTGGTTAGGTCCACCAACATCTGATAATGTTCGGGCAGCACCTCATGGAATTGCCAGAACTCTTTGTCTGTTGATTGAAATGGACATCATTTCAGTTAACTGGCCTGACCAAAGCTTTTCCATTATTTTCTGAGGAAGTGGTTCCATAGTCGGTGACAAACTGAAGTCTGGTGTTATTATAGGGTAACTTGTGTTTCCAGTTGTGGACAATAACCTTGTGTGGCAGTGGACAACCCTGATAATACTCCTCTTCATCAGAATGAAGATACCAGTTGTGGGTAGGATGATGTCGTATATATATACACAGGGCATTATGTGGAGTCCTAGATATAAGTGGGATGGATGCCAATGCCAACAGTGAAGTAGGAGGCTAAGTAAGATTTTGAAGCACATGTGCAGGTCAATGGGAAACAACCAAGTGGGCATTGAGGTTATGTGATTTGATTCCGTATATCCTTTCCCTGCTAGTTACTGTAATGACTGAACCCTCCTTTATATATCTCATAAAATTAATATTAAATGCCACAAGGTTTTATTTGATTGAGACTCGCCTGGGCTCACATTGGATTCCACATTTGCATGAATACTCCAATGAATGTCTAGAAATCTATGTCTGAGTGGGCCAGTATGCTTCGATAGCCATTTTTTACCCTTTTACCAGACACTATTGACTTTAACTTATATCCATGTCTGGTGCTGGCCCAGTAGCTATAATTTAGAGAAATGAATGGCAAGAGTCTAATGAGCATCTGTCATTTAGGAATATAGAATATTCAGTCCAAAGTGAAGCCATTACTCTCACATCAATTTGCGCATGTATAGGCCTTCACAGGATCTAAATCCTGATGTCTAAGGACATAACTAGGTTAACCTTCTAGTCGTTATTCTACATTTAACATGACATTACCGATTACAAACCATGTCCATGCCATTTTCCTCTTTGGGCTGTTACACCATTCCACTATTGTTTTCTCCATTCCATACCAACTCTATTGCCATACATTTCAACTAATCTCACAAGCACACTTTATTATGCGAAATATTATTAAACAAAATGTAGATAATTAACAATTGATTTAAAAAATCAAAGAATTGAGTTGATATACTAATTTATTGCATTTTATTGCATTTTAGACTGTGTACAATTATTATTACACATTGTGCAAGTAGGAATGAAATTTCTGTTTTCTTGCCCTTCTAATAATTTACAGAATATGTAATTCTAATGAACTTTTGCGTGTTATATTATATATCATTTAATATAATACGTCAGAGCTCCACATAACCTCAAGTTTCTCGAAGGTGGATGATGTCAATGCTAGCTATCGATGAAGTCTATAAAAAAATAATAGACACTTATAATTTATTTTGAAGTCGATCAGTTTATGTGTAGCTAGCTCGCAAATAGAGCTAAAAGTAAGCTCCATTTAAATATTATACATTAGGTCTATTGAGATACAAAGATTAGTAATTTATGGTAATGTTAATTTACACACTCACACACACACACACAAGCTTCTCGTAACAGTATATTATGGATCATAGAGATTCAGCTACAACAATTCCAGAGGATAACTGAGAGCTTAAACATTTCTACACCACAAAAGCTTGTCTATAGCCTATAGAACTGAGTGTGTTTGCATAGAAACAGTTTTATCAATACAGTAAAAAAAATTCTAGAATGGTAGTAACTAACAAGTAACAGATCAATGGGACTTCAGACTTTAGCTATTTGCCCTAGTGTTGATGTGGTATTTTGAATAGCAAATCTAGCACATAGGCAACTTAGTGCATATTAGTGTTACGCCCATTCTTTTGTCAGGAAAACTAATCATTTCTATCCAGATCAGAATGGTAACAAACACAATCTTCTTCTTGCCTCCTGCTCTTCTAAGAAGCAGATCTAACATCAGAAGGTATGATAATCTAGTTGGTTAATGTTAGACAGACAATTAAAATATAAGTTATTCCCAAACAACAATTGCTTCCAGAAGCTCAGATTTTCAGTCTTAAGTAACTTTGTTCTTCATGACAATTATGACCAAGGGCTAGTTAGAATGCTAGCTGTTAGTGTTACTAGAGATAATGTAGCTAAAGTCATTCGAGCTAAATTGTGTCAACTGAGAGTTCCTAGTGTGCTTGATTAAACTGCTAGTAGAATGTATTTTGAAGTGTTTTATTGGTTGACGAATTAAGTGAAAACTTCTCAGATGTGTTCTGCAGCAAGATACAGGCCTTAATAGAAGTACAATTAATCATTGATTATTTTGATTGGACAAACAAATATATATATATACAACTAATGTGGACAGCTTGTTTAATTTATTCTTTGTCTTGCACGTGTCATGTGAGATGAAATACCACCGCTAGATTCTTCTATTGTATGATGCCTCAGGAGTGAAGTTTGTATATATCACCAGGATTTCTCATCATGGTAGAGTTGTTTTAGTGAGTTCTAGACTATTGCTAATCGATAAACGGAGCGCTATATAATTATGTTCTCCACAATTTCTGCCCGCTAATCGGTGAAGTGACATGTGCGAATTAATGCCTTGGAATAACACACTTCACTCTGAGTTAATTGAGTGGGTGCATTTCTTTCTGTGCTGTTTGGGAGCAGTTAGTTTGTGGAAACAGGCAGAAAATCATTCAGTCTGGATCTCTCGGCAGGTTTGGAGTCTGTCTCAGGTGCTGGAGAACAGCACCCGAGAAGGCTTTCAGATGGATTCTATGAGTACATAGTGGGTGATGCATAATATTGTAAGGGCGGATGTATTGTTTTGCCTTATGAGTGGTGGTTGGTGCCCATAAGGTTGGTAGCTGGTGGCTGGCAGTTGGTATATATAAGCCACCCACAAATGACCCTTTGTTAAGAATTGAGCTACGGGTGAACCTTTGTTGTGTGGCAACTTCTCCCCAATAATCAGTTGCAGTACTCTGCTTGTGCATGAAGAAATTCTAGTCTTGTGGAAAGTAGTGTTGACAAATCTGCACTCAAAGATGCCCAGTTTGCACTAAAGGGGATTGATTGATACTTGCTGATTTTTTATCAACCACATTCTCAGTTGGCTGCATAGCGACTAAACCACAAATCGTGAATATGTTTACAATAATAATTATGTTCTTTCTCTTATTACTTCAATATTGGATAATAGTGATATAGATTATGTAACAGTTGACAGTTACATACCAAGTAGTAGCCATTCACTTATAAATATTCAGGTAAAGTATGGTGGCTCATAAATAAACTGTACATATGTTATATCTGTAATACATATCTGTAATAGCATTATCTTTTTTGTGGGGACCAGGAGCAGTTGATGGACCAGTAGAAAGAGATGATGGTCTGCTAGCATGACTATAAGAGCTTATTGATGGGCTCTGTCCCCATCCATGTCCTTGTCCATGACATGGTCAATGGACCTGTCCACGGCCACGTCTTGGCATTGAATGCAAAGTTGGAATAGGAATTGGAAGAGAGGAAGGTAGTAGAGGAGGAGAGTACAATGGAGGAGAAGAAGCTGGTGGAGATTGCGGAGAGTAAGCTACACCAGTTGGGCCTACAGTATTCAAGTCCGAGGCTGAACCTGTCACAAAGACATACCATATATTATTGCCATAGCCAGAAACTAGTTAGCTAACAATAATATTTATCTAGCTTTAGAGCTAGGTATAATGTTCAAGCTATCAACCATGCTCTACTTTGTATATCCTTACTTATCTATAGCTACCAATAACATTTCTTCCAATCTTATAGCTATCTATATCTACTGTACTTACCTTGTTACTGATTCCCTTCTGAATCACCATAATTTATTCTAACTCGACAGAATCAACTGCTCTCCTGAGATTTGCCATGTCCTCAGGGAGCACAGCGTCATCTCCGAGGTATTCCTGCATCCCCGTAACTTCTTGGTCACTGCTTTCACCATCCAAGAGAGTGAATTTGTCGTCGAATAGCAGCTCCAATGCCTTGTCTCAGTCGAATCGTAATGACATTTTTCCTGTTTTTCAACTTGAACTTTGACCTCGCATTTATCTAGTAGTTACCTGCAAGCTCTTCAATTGAAATGTTCCTTATTCGTAGAACAACAATATTGAACCGAGTGCGGTCGATTTTTTTTGATTTTTTTGGTGAAGGTCCTCGGTTTTGCGCTTGTAAGGTGCTTAGGGCGGTGAGAGTGTTAAGCAAGACCCTCTCTAGCTACCACTGCAGCTTCTTCTACAACAAGATTCTAAACATTGCGAGAGTCACTATTCGGAGGTTGAAACCGATGTTAAACTTCTGAGTTAACACACAGCGATAGAAACTGTTCGAAACAACCTCAGCATCCCTGTGATTTTCCTGCAACCACCAGCAATACTCCTCATAGAGAATCCTAATGTTCATGGCAGTGGGTGTGTATTTCCTATGTGGGCTTTTACCTTGGCTGTAATGGCTGGAGACTGTCGCCAAGCTATTAATGTGTTTCTTGACAAGCTTCTTTCCTTCGTCACTTCTCATGAAAGCTGTGGGTCCTTTGCCCATCTTTTCCTCTTCCACATCACCTATAATACCTATTTTAGATAATACAGTACGCACACTCACTTCTCAGATATACCATGTATTCCAAAAAATGCTTTTCGGCACACTTCAAACACCTGTTGTTCGCAGTGTATTTTGGAAGTAAAATGATGCAAGGTTCTACCAGGCCTGCCTTTCACTTGTGAATGTTTCACCTCCTGTGAAGTTACAAGTTTCCTTATGTACTCATTTTATCTATTAAAGTCACCTACTTTCCAAAATTCATCAGATACAACTTTTACTATCTCCATTCGAATTACACTTTTACGCCGATCTTACGAGAAGGAACTTCCTTCTTCGAGTAGCAGCTGACATAGTCTTACAAAGATTGCGTTTCATTTTGGCAACCACACATTTCCACTGGTCTTCATGCCACAATCGCTTCAGAGATAATCCAGAGTGATGAGGCTGGTTATCACCATCCGACGAACTAATTTTGGATTAGTCAAAAGCAAAATAAACGATAAACTCCACAGCAACACAACAAGCAAATGTTGGCTTAGTGACTGAGAACACTGGGAGTCATTCGTGGCTGCTGATTGGCCATGTGTGGGTGGAATTCAGCATTCCCATTGGCTCGGGCTCTCTCCTCGGTCGTCGCTTCACCTTACTACTGTAAGGTAAAGTCACAAATCCCAGGACTTGCACGTGCTTAAATACCGCATAGTAATTAATTCAAAAGTAGTCAATGTTAGAGGTGAACAGTAACTTAGCGGTTCATGCCACAATAAAGAGCATTGATAAGAGAATTTTTCACCGTAGAACACGGAATTTATGACAAATAGTCTATGAACCACCATGATGGGTTGTTCCACATTGTCATTATGGAAAAGGAAATTTTCAGCTGTGATGAAAAGGCTCATGATCACATAGAGTAGCAAGGTCTGGTCCAGATGATTGTTGACGTAATGGAAGCAGCATGTATTAGAACCTAGATAGGTATGCCTTAATTAATCCACTTTGTTGACTAGATTCAGCCAGATTTCAATTATTCTGTTAACCTGTTTTCAGCTAGATATATTTGTGTTGCATGAATAGAGTAATAGTAGCTATTGACAGGTGGCCCAGCTGGGTGACCTGCCCACTGATTTATCCTATCTCACTTTTTGAAGCCTTTCAAAGCCCCATGGCCGAAGGCAAATAAAGTGTGATAATTCTTTGCTCTGGTATCAGTCACTAGACATTTCTTTGAGCAAGGAATATCTAGTGACTGTAAACAAAACATACATTATTTAAGACAATACTAGTCTACAAATGACATATCAAATTGTGGTTCAGCCAGTGGACCACAACAGCTGGGGTAACTTCTATCTGACACCATCCTAGATTTGTTTCATTATAATATTACAGGAAGATGCCTCAGGCTGACAATAGGGCCATAGTATCAGACAGGGATAGTGTCACGTCTAGCGAGTGCTTTAGAAAATTGTCATACAACACAATTTGGTAACTAGTACAAATGATTTCATCACTGATGTAATGGTAGGATGGTGAAATGGATTTTCAAAAACCTGGCTACAGTCCTCAGATGTTTGCTTCCCAAACTGTTGGCCGATACAAGAAATACACTTTTCTTAAAATGCAATTCAATATCTCAAAAAGAGCACTATCAGTAATAGTACAGCGGATAACCTCTCATATCCTAAGAATTGTGCAAATTATGACTAAAGCATGACATTTTTACCAGTGTTAGTAGGTTCATTTTAAGATCGGGAGGTAAGTAAGATTTGACCTCTGAGGACCGTGAGAGGTCAATGACCTCACTTACATTGAAATTTACATTTTTTCACGATTCTGGTGCAGTTTGTCTGTTTTGGGAATCATTAGAAAGGTTTGTTGCCATGTGTTGGTCAATTTATTTTCTGGAGAGCCTTTATACATAAAATGAGGTCAGTGACCTCAGAAAACAAATTTATTGAAATACACATTTAGGTTATTGTTGTGTCCTGAATAGCTTGCATGAAATCGTGTTGTAAGATAATCTGCAAGTTTAATTTTCAATGTGCACTGAACAAAGGCTATAAGCTTCAATTACAGTGAGGTCAGTGACATCAGACACATGTACAGTACATACCGGTACATGTAATACAGATGCATTATCCATATAGACACATAAATGTCAAGGTGTCTGATTGCACCTAACAGTCTCCCGAACATGCACATAATGCAGTGCACTTGAGTGCAGCCTTGGTGCACTTGCAGCGGCCGGTACATCCCTTCTTGCCGCCACAATGGATCAGTTCGTGGCAAGATTTTGATGCCTCTGGCAGTGTCGTCCAAAGAGGCTGCCACCCAGAGGCCTCCTTTGTCCAGCCCCAGTCAGATGGGCTTGGTAACTCAGGATTCAGGACCAGAGTTTGGTTCCAGCAGTTGCCCTGGAGAGATGCATGCTTGATGTGCTGCTGGAGTGCTGCCTGCATTGGGGGAATGTTATCTAGAGCACTAGACTTGTGTGCGAAGAGCTTTTTCCTAGCATCGTTCACTTCCATGATGTCACTGGTGCGGTCATACATCAGCACAACGAAGCGCTCCAGCAGTGACATTGACTCATCACTGACATCACTTGGCATGCGTAAGAGTTCTTCAAAGGCATTAGTCACCTCTTGGAACACATTCCAAATCTCCCAGGCAGTCTTCTTCCCTCTGCCAGCGAATGAAGACACAGTGTCGCACCCTGTGAGGGCATGGAAGATGGGGAGAGTCGCAGATTGTCTTGGGTTCATGGCGGCAGCCAGTTGGTGAACAGCTATGTACCGGAATCTGGATCCAGTACCAAAAGCTATCCACAGCTCGTCAGGATTGATTTTGTTGAAAGAAGCCACAGCCAGTACCACAACATCAGTATCGACAGTGTGTATGGCCACCTTCCTCACCCCCTTCTGCACAGCATCTGCCACATGTAGAAGCATGCGAGTGTCCGCCTCCTTGTGTGAACATGGGGCAAGGCTGGTCAAGTCGGACTCGGCAGGAGAGCACAGGACCTCAGTTCCACATGTTGCATACATTTCCTTGCCATCAGCTATTGGAAGGTGAATGGCCTCTCATGACAGGAAACCAAAGAGCTCAGTCTTGTTTTGATCAACACGAAGGAAGTCCTTTCAGTTCTTAGGCATGATGGTAGAGGGAGCCACTCTTTTCCTGATGCCCTTGCCCCTCTTCTGTCTGGTCGTGCCTTTCAGGCTGTCAGGTAGATATACATCCCAGATGAGGTCCAGTCTGTGGACCTTTCCCAGTTGAGTGGAGATGTAAGGTGCAAAGACTATGTTCCCATACTCTTGAAAGGTCTTTGCCGCTACAGGATTGAGCATGTGAACAATAGCCGCTCCGTCAAGGATTATGGCATCAACCCCAGGTGGGCTTGTGGTTTCGTGTTGGTCTGATTTCAGGCAGTGTAGTAGATCTGCTTTGACTGCCAAAAAATTCCTCCTATTGATAATGCAGGTGGGGCTGCCTGGTTCTCGTGGCAGAAGAACTGGTCAAGATCCCCATCATGTGAGATTGACATGCAATATACAGCCTCGAGAAGAGACTACAGTCACACTCTTCACTGCGGTGAGTTGCATCTGCTGCTTTGACTGCGTCTTGGTCTGTGGCCGACTGAAGAGTGGCAACTTGTTCTTGGGCAGTGTGTCTGTAACTGGCTTTGTGCATAGTTCCAGTCTTTCTTCAACAAACTTTGTGTAGTGCTCCTCACCAAGGGACTCAATCTTCCTCACAGTTTCTGCCACTGGGGTTTCCATGATGTCTCTCGTTTCAAGGACCAGTAGATCTTGAGTGTTCTCTAGGAAGGGATTCCCCATCTCTTGAAACACTGCTATAAGTGCTCTGACATACTTCATAAAGGCTGCTTGCACTCCAGGTTTCTGGTCATGGTGAAGATGCCCAGTGTCGTGAGCACCACCATGTCCTCTTACCGCCTGCTCTTCAAACTCTGTAGTGATCCTGGCTATTTCTGGCCCTGCCACCATCCAGCGTCTGAGTGCCCCATCAGTCCAATTGCTCCACCAGACCCTTTGACCACAGCATTGTTCTGTTCATGACATTGGTCAATTGCCATGGCAGAGAACTTGTTGCTGGTCTTGTGTACCACAAACTTCCCAGACTTGAATTCGGCCAGGACATCTGGGTGTTTGTCAATGAGGTTCATCATATCACGGATGTGTACAGAAAGCCACCTGGAATAGTGAGTGTGATCTAAGGCGAACATCCAGGGCATGATCTGTGTCAGGGATTGCACATAGAGCTCAAAGTTCCCTTCTCGAAGTGATCGGATTTACACCAGCAAGAGAACCTCCAGTGACAGGGTCTTGAGCCAGTAGTCAAAATGCACACTGGCCTTTGCTCGCTGTGTGCACCACTCCTCAATGACCTCATCATCTGGCTGAGTGGTGTTGCCATCATCCGGTGTGCAGTCTTTACTGTATGCCTCTGGAGTAGTGTGTGGAGGGTTGCAGCTGTGACTTGGTGTGCATGGCGGGTCTTGGTAACATGGCTGGCTCGAATGAAGGAATCTGCTGTCCCAGACCTGGCAATATCGGCCTGTACCAGGGTGTTCATCCAACCGCTGTCCTCCAGCCAGTCTCCCAACAGCTGAAACAAAACACAAATGATGTAAATGATGTTCAGATTGTACGACAAATTTTTGGTATAATTTTATTAAATTTTTAAATTTCGAAAAACAATTCTGCTTTTCTTCCCCTCACTTTTTAGAGGAAAATACTTCTTGCCCGCTGGGCTGAAGATTTGTGAAACATTGTTGCTGTTACTACTACATGTACAGGTATCTCATAGGTACAGCACTGGCTATTACTGTATATCATGGAACTTAATTTCAACACACCCATCTCGATATGCAGTCCGCCGAACATGATCACAAAGTGATCCTCTCCAAGTGTGGCTGGCCAGATCCACTGAATTTCCTTGGCAAGGGCGAACAGTGGCTGATCAGCAGCAAGTACAGGTACTTGTCCAGGGTTCAGGTGCTGAATTGCTGCCTTGATGATAGCCATGGAATGTCTTATCATTGCCACCGAGTGTGCGCTGTCTACGAACAGAGGCAACAGTGCATTGATCGTGGCAGGTGGGATCACTCCTTGCTGAACATCGGCATGGTAGGCAGACCATGACACCCATTCATCTATGGATTGCTTCTCTAGAGCTGTCTACTGTCCTCAGCCACCTATACTCTTCTTGCATGGCAGCTTCAGCAGCCAGGAGGTCGGGAGGTCTTGCAGGATGTTGTACAGCCGGTGCAGTGAAGTGCTACATCTTCATGGCAGCAGGTGGCACACTTGTGTACACTGATGGCAGAGGTGTTACCGACTTGGCGGTAGAGATGCCTTGCCCAATCACCAATACATCACGGTCGAGTCCGCCATTCGTGTGTGATGGATGTTGAATTAGGGAGATACCAGTACCATAAAAAGAATCCTTGGCCGTCGTAGAGCTAGGGTTATGGTCAATATTATCAACATCCCCAGTAGTGAACAGTCTCCTTGGCGAAGCTTGGGTGGGCAAACAACTTCTTCCATGTTGAAGTGCTGGCAGACACCATTGGCAATGTCTGCTGTGAGCTGTAGTAATCTATCATATGACCTAGGATGAATAGTGTGTCAATCAGACCTCTGCTCCTGGTCACAGCGTGAATCTTGAGGGCCACGTAGAGTGGGAATGGGGTTTCTCTCTCATGGCTGTGGCGCACTGAGGTTGACTCCACACTGCGTGCATGCTTAACACTGTTGAACACCAGTAGCTGCGATATTGTAAGAGCAGCAGTTGTGGTGCTTGTGTTGGCCAACTGAGTCTGGTGCTTGATGTTCGCCCCATCGAGGATCATGTTGACCAGAGCAAGGAGAGATGGTGTCACAGAATCTTTCTGGCAATCAGCATGGAACGCACCGTATAATGTAAACCTGGTCTCAAACATTTCTCTAGGGACTACCTGTGCTGCTCTTACTAGGTGCATGGCATCACTGTCATGATCACAGGCCTTCATCAGGGCTGGACCTATATCTTTCTCAAACAAGAGAAGTGTGTCTCGGCCGTGAGAATGGGCTCTCAGATCAGGAAGCACAGAAAGAAGTCTGTCCTTCAGTCTGGTTGTGTGTATTCTGTTGGTTATACCGTGGCACCCAGCTGCTCCAGTCTCATCTTGTATAGTTTAGCGACATCTGAGAGTTTAAATACAGGGGCATTGTCCTCATCTGCATGCATGTCCTCCATGAATACCACCAGCTCAGCAAAGGCTATGCCATGCAGACGATCCACATCCTTGTCCTTGAGTGCGGCTGGTCTGATTTTGTTGTATAATACATGGAAACAGTTGCGATGGTATTTTGCGTCGATGGCAACCATGTCTCCTGCAGACAGCTTGGCCAGCAGTTCATTGTCCCCCAATTCAGTGGCACATCTCCGAACATTCTTGTCAATTTCCTTTGTAGCTGCTTGGTGCAAGTCTGCAGTGTCAGCTGGCTTATTGCAGAAGAAACAGATAGGCTTGGTTGACTGTGGAAGCCAGTTGGCATCTGCTGATCGTGTGCGCCTGGTTCAAGTACCGGTCCTAGATTGTTGTCCTGAAGAAGCTGATTCTGCTCTGCTCTGCTGGTCAAATATTTTTTTGTTAAACTTTAAACGACATTTCTTGTGCCACTGAGCATTGTGTCTCCTGAAGGTAGCTTCTATGCCATTGCCATCATCCAGTCTGATCACTTTGAGTTCCATTGGCATGTGGCAAAGTCACTTGAACTGGACGAGGTCTTCTGTCAATGATGCATAGCCAACACCACTCGGTTTAATGGTAGATCTTAGTGGGAACTGCAAAGGTTCATCTGTCTCATCTTGGCAAAGAATACAAAGCTCCCAGTTAGTTCTAGGGGGTGGTCTTGATTTCTTGGACGTAGAGGGCTGGGCTGGGTCTATGAGGATATGACGCTTTGCCATAGTGACGATTAGGTCTGGGGTGCTTGTATCTTCGCTTCGACCATCAGGCAGAGATCCTGCAACACACAAGAACAAAAATTGTGTTAGTACCAGCCACCACAGTTTGCATTCATTGGCATCAATATGAGGTAATTGACCTCCCACTGTCCTAGCTAGAAGACTCTGATCATCTCCGTCACCATCAGAGCTACTACTTTATTTTATGTAAAGGCTCTACAGAAGATAAATTGACTAACACATGGCAACAAACCTTTCTAATGATTCACAAAACAGAAAAACTGCACCAGAATCGTGAAAAAATGTAAATTTTAATGTAAGTGAGGTCATTGACCTCTCACGGACCTCAGAGGTCAAATCTAACTTACCTCCCAATCTTAAAATGAACCTTATGGTATGTACTAACACTGGTAAAAATTTCATGCTTTAGTCATAACACAACTTTCCTTCAGTTAGTGCTGTACAATGTGACTTAAATTGCCAAAATTGGGGGACATCTACTCTAAAAACTGGGGTTAGCTTATTAAGCATATCGTCCTCTTTGGCATGGGTAACGAACATAAATACTGACCTATCCTGGTGGAAGGGAGACAGCAACATGGCACCATCTAGGCAAGTGATTAATCAGTTTTTACCCTCCAGGTACAGTCGTCTCATCATCGAGGGTAATCTCTCCTCTCCCCAACACCATCTCTCTGAGCTAAGTGATAGAACTTCCAAACAGTTGACAGTTTGGTCATGGAAAGAGAAAAAACAACGTTACATTAGCTACCTCTCCATCCTCCAGACTTTCTAGCTACTGATAATGCATAACTTGCTTTCTGTAACAGAATCAGTGTTGTACCCAAGACTAGCATTCCCCATGGCTTCCATTCTAAATACATATATACTAGGTTGGGATCATCTGACTGTGGCCAGCTTAATTAATGAATTTTTCACATATGCATCCAATGAGTAAGTGAGGTCACATACTGTCATCAAGGGGTGTCCTAACCTCACAACAGCAAGTTTCTGCCAATGGATCAATGAGAAACTGTTGCCAAATTTAACCCCCACACCTGGTTTTCCTCGTCGCGAGTCTCTGTTGAGACTGCACGTTGCTGGCTGCATAAGCTGGGTTTCTCCGCCGTAGAATCTCACAAAGGAACTTTTGTGGATGGCCATGAGAGGGATGATGTAGTCCAGTCGCGTAGCAAGTTTCTTTGTAAAATGGCAGGCCTAGGTTTCATCAACAGATCCAATGCTCCTACTGATGAAGCAAGATCTGCCCTTCCATCGGATCTGGAAGGTCCCTCACCAGGTGTGCTTGGTAAGAGAGTTGTTTTCATACATGATGAATCCATATATCATGTAAATGAAGATCAGCCTACTTTTTGGGGAGATAAGAATACCCATGTATTGAAACCAAAAAGTAAAGGAGCAGGAATTATGGTTTCCGATTTTGTGGAGGAAAGAGAAGGCTAACATATGAGCAGTATCAGGAGGCAAAGAAACATGACCCAATATTGCCTTTCAGGCTCGTCAGTTTCTAGAATATGGTGGAGACAAGGAAGGGTATACTGGACTAGTCAGAAGTTCATGAAGCAAATGGAGTTGGCAGTCAAAATAGCTGATTACAAAAGTGAGGGATGGCAGTGTTTTTGGGTCTTTGACCATTCAAGTTGTCACACTTGTGTACCAGAAGATGCCTTAGATGTTAACTATATGAACGTCAATCCAGGGGATAAACAAAGAATCATGAGAGATTTAGGAAGCCTCAGGCAATGAATTTTAATATAGGTGTTCAGAAAGGAACGAGGCAAGTTCTTACAGAAAGAGGTGTAAACACAAATGTGCTGGCTCCTGCTGAAATGAATATAGCATCTTTCCCAGATTTAAAAAAACAACAGAAGTCCAAAGTTGAGATCTTCCTTGAATTTATAGGACATGTGGGATTCTTTTTACCCAAAACCCAATCGAACGTATGTGGGCTCAATCCAAACAATATACAAAAGCATACTGTAAATACACACTCCATAGTTTATGTGAAAATATACCAAAAGGCTTGGTTTCGATAACTACTGAAAATATTCAGAAATATTTCAAAAAGGCCAGAGAATACATGTTTGCTTATCTAGAAGTGGATCAGAGATGGAAACTCGTGTAAAAATGTACAAACAAGAAGCTCGATGATTTCCGAAATGAAGTAATATTTTTCCGAAAATGTGTAAATCACAAATTGCACTTTTTTCTCATTTCTTCACGTAACTTTGTTTTCTTATCTTTAAGAATTATGTATACCAAATACGAAACTTCAATAAAAAAATATTGAATATACACATACATTTTTTCATAAATGGTGATAATTGATAAATCAATTCTCTAATATATTAAGTCAACAAAAAAAATTAAGTCATCACGTAACTTTCTTCTACCTTCAACAAACCTATGAGAAAAAGAGAAAAAAGTTAATAATGTCAAGTTGTATGGAGGTACATATGAAAATTTGTTATCTACAAAAATTCTGCCATTTTGGTTCAAAGGTCATTCCCATGGTAACATCCATTTTTTATGAATGTGTGCCCTAGTGTACATTAATATGGTAATAATAGTTTTCTTCTAAACATTGTTCATAAAGCAAATATATTTAATTGCCATTTTTGACGTTCTTGGAAGTAGATGCCGTGTGCACTATAGATCTTCAACTGATCTCCACTTAATCAATCCTTGTAATGTTCCTGATGGGCCAGTGTGTTGTAGCTGCTATGCCTTATGCAACTCCCTCATGGTCAATTGAACTCCACTACGAATCCTAATTTCATAACATTTTTTTATAAAGATTTCCTACAAAATAGCTCAGTTGATCTTCTGCTTTGTCTTACTTTAATACTACCCTAACCAATGACAAGATTAGTCTCCACCAGCCAACCATCTTAATTATTCTGCAACTCTCCATAACCCTGAAAACGAGAAGCAATCCATCATATATACAGCCAATTTTGATTCTACTTCAGATACTTAGCTCTTTGAAGCAAGAAGGGACAGCTTCCCTTGCTTCATTCACAGGAATGAATCCCATGGCATATCCATATTATGTTAAGTCAACCATTTTTGGCTGCGCAATATTTAAAATATTAAGCCCCACCATTATTCTGCAATGTCATATCGTCAAAGTGCAAGGTTGGCATGCCCCTAAGTTCATTGGGTCACTGATATAAATCCTGATCCAGGCTGGTGGAGAGGTAACAGCAAACATGGCACCATCTAGACAAGGGATACATCATTTTTAACCCTTCCAAGTACAGACCTCTCCTCATTGAAGGTAATCTACCCTCTTCCCAACACCATCTCTCTGAGCTAAGAGATAAAACTTCCAAACCGTCGATGGGGCCTCAGTAAGGCAAATAGCAGAAACAACATTGCAATAGATATCACTCCATCTTCCACACCTTCCAGCCACTGAGAGTGCATAACTTACTTTTTGTAACAGAATCAGTGATGTATCCATGACTTGCATTCCCCATGGCTTCCATTCTGTGCATACTCGATTGGGATCATGGGAGTGGCCAGTTTAATTAATGAAGTTTTCACCTATGCCTCCAATGAGTAAGAAGCATCCCCATTAGAATTACACTGTGAGGAAAATTCTTTAGTTAGAAGATTTGAAATAAATCAACTTCATCCTTTCAAACCAAATAGCTTGGGAGTTAATCATCCACCAGAATCTATAAACAGCAAACCAGAAACTCGGCCACATCACTGCTGACTTGGTTTCCTGGACCCTAATCAAGAATGACAAAACCCCACACCCATATAATATAGAGTCTTCTCTCACAAAATCAACAGCAGCAAAAGTAGCATTCTCCCTTCTGAGATAGTGTTTTAGCACTGAAGTATCACCTTCCAAGATATATAAGAGCAATCAAAAAACTCTAGCATGAAAGATTCCTGGTCCGAACAACATTCATGCTGAACAAGTCATCACGATGCAGGTTATTTCCGTAAGAACTACCTCCTGGTCTGAATTTCTCATTGCCTGAACTGGTAACATTCTTTGCATCCTGGAAGAGACACAATATTCTAGCTATCCACAAAAACAAATCAAATTATAACTCCAAATGCTACAATCCCAACTCTCTCCTCTCTATCCCTATGGAAAGGGTTATTCTAAAGTGGATGGAGCTACTGCTTAAAGCTGTGCAAATCACCTCAAACAATAGTCAGACAACAGAAAAGGCAGGAGCACTGATGATCAATTCATCTATCTCACAGAAATATCAAGAAGTATTCAAGGCAATGAGAAAATGTGTGCTCTAATGATCAACTTGTTGTATTCAGATGCAGTCTGGCTTAAAAACATTTGCCATAACCTTTCCAATACTCTTCATGAACGATTGCATTTGTGCATTACTGATAGTGCTCTTTTTGATTTATTGAATTGTATTTTAAGAAAGGTGTATTTATTGCATCGGCCAACAGTTTGGGAAGCAAACATCTGAGGATTGTTTTTTTTAAATCCATTTCACCATCCTACCATTACATCAGTGCTGAAATCATTTGTACTAGCTACCAAATTGTGTTGTATGACTTCTCTAGACAATTTTCTAGACCACTCGCTAGACGTGACACTATCCCTATCTGTTACTATGGCCCTATTGTCAGCTGGAGGCATGTTCCTATATTATTATCATGAAGCAAATCTAGGATGATGTCAGATAGAAGTCACCCTGGCTGTTGTCCACTGGTTGAATCACAATTTGATATGTCATTTGTAGACTAGTATTGTCTTCAATAATGTATGTTTTGTTTACAGTCACTAGATATTCTTTGCTCAAAGAAATGTCTAGTGATTGATACCAGAGCAAAGAATTATCACACATAATTTGCCTTCAGCCATGGGGAAGAACATAGCTTTGAAAGGCTTCAAAAAGTGAGATAGGATAAATCAGTGGGCAGATCACCCAGCTGGGCCACCTGTCAATAGCTACTATTACTCTATTCATGCAACACAAATATATCTAGCTGAAAACAGGTTAACAGAATAATTGAAATCTGGCTGATTCTAGTCAACAAAATGGATGGACTAATCTAATACATGCAGCTTCCATTACGTCAACAATCATCTGGACCAGACCTTGCTACTCTATGTGACCATGAGCCTTTTCATCACAGCTGAAAATTTCCTTTTCCATAATGACAATGTGGAACAACCCATCATGGTGTTTTATAGACTATTTGTCATAAATTCCGTGTTCTACGGTGAAAAATTCTCTTATCAATGCTCTTTCTTGTGGTATGAACTGCTCAGTCACTAAGCCAACCTTTGCTTGTTGTGTTGCTGTTGGGTTTATCGTTTATTTTTGGTTTTGACTAATCTAAAATTAGTTCGTCGGATGCTCATCACTCTGGATTATCTCGGAAGCGATTGTGGCATGAAGACCAGTGGAAATGTGTGTTTGCCAAAATGAAATGCAATCTTTGTAAGACCTATGTCAGATGCTACTCGAAGAAGGAAGTTCCTTTTCGTAAGATCGGCGAAAAGTGTAATTTGATAAGATTGGAATGGAGATAGTAGTACAAGTTGTATCTGATGAATTTTGGAAAGTAGGTGACTTTAATAGATAAAACGAGTAACTTCACAGGAGGTGAAACATTCACAAGTGAAAGGCAGGCCTTCTAGAAACTTGCATCATTTTACTTCCAAAATACACTGCGAACAACAGGTGTTTGAAGTGTGCCGAAAAGCATTTTTTGGAATACATGAGAATTGAGTGCGCGTATTATATTATCTAAAGCAGGTATTACAAGTGATGTGGAAGAGGACAAGAGGGTCAAAGGACCCACAGCTTTCATGATAAGTGACGAAGGAAAGAAGCTTGTCAAGAAACAAATTAATAGCTTGGCGACCGTCTCCAGCCATTACAGCCGAGGAAAAAGCCCATAATTATAGGAAATACACCATGAACATTAGGATTCTCTATGAGGGGTTTTGCTGGTAGTTGCAGGAAAATCACAGGGATGCTTTGGTTGTTTCGAGCAGTTTCTATCGCTGTGTGTTAACTCAGAAGTTTAACATCGGTTTCAGCCTCCGAATAGTGACTCTCGCAATCTTTAGAATTGTGTTGTAAAAGAAGCTGCAGTGGCTGCTAGAGAAGGTCTTGCTTAACACTCTCACCGCCCTATGCACCTTACAAGCGCAAAACCGAGGACCTTCACCCAAAAAATCATAATAAATCGACCGCATTCGGTTCAATATTTTGCCAAAATACGTGCAAAGGGTTGTTCTACAAATAAGGAACATTTTAATCGTAGGTAACTAGGTAAATGCGAGGTCAAAGGTCAAACTTGCAAAACTGGAAGACATTACGATTCGACCGAGACATTACGATTCGACCGGGACAAAGCTTTGGAGCTGCTATTCGATGACGATTTCGCTCTCTTGGACGGTGAACGCAGTGACCAAGAAGTTACACAGGGATACAGGAATACCTCGGAGATGACGCTGTGCTCCCTGAGGACATGGCAGATCTCAGGAGAGCAGTTGATTCTGTCGAGTTAGACTGTGGTGATTCAGAAGGGGATCAGTAACAAAGTAAGTACAGTAGATATAGATAGCTAGAACATTGGAAGAAATGTCACTGGCTAAGTAAGGATATACAAAGTAGAGCATTGTTGATAGCTTGAACATTATACCTAGCTCTAAAGCTAGATAAATATTATTGTTAGCTAACAAGCTCTAGTTTCTGGCTATGGCAATAATATATGGTATGTCTCTGTGACAGGTTCTGCCTCAGACTTGGATACTGTAGGCCCAACTGGTTTAGCTTACCCTCCGCAATCTCCACCAGCTTCTTCTCCTATTGTACATTCCTCCTCTACGACCTTCCTCTCTTCCAATTCCTATTCCAACTATGCATTCAATGCCAAGACGTGGCCTTGGATGGATCCATTGACCATGTCGTGGACAAGGATATGGATGGGGACAGAGCCCGACAAGAGTCATGCTCGCAGACCATCATCTCTTTCTACTGGTCCATCAACTGCACCTGGTCACAATCAAAAAAGATAATGCTATTACAGATATGTATTACAGATAGTATAACATATGTACAGTTTATTTATGAGCCACCATATTTTACCTGAAGATTTATCAGTGCATGGCTACAACTTGGTATGTAACTATTACATAATCTATATCACTATTTATCCAATATTGAAGTAATAAGAGAAAGAACATAAATTATTATAAACATATTCACAATCTGTAGTTTAGTCGCTAGGAGAATGTGGTTGATAAAAAATCAGCAAGCATCAATCAATCTCCTTGAGTGCAAACTGGGCATCTTTGAGTGCAGATTTGTCAAAACTACTTTCCACAAGGCTAGAATTTCTTCATGCACAAGCAGAGTACTGCAACTGATTATTGGGGAGAAGTTGCCACACAACAAAGGTTCACCCATAGCTCAATTCTTAAGAAAGGGTCATTTGTGGGTGGCTTATACCAACCGCCGGCCACCAGTTAACAACCTATGGGCACCAATCACCACTCATAAGGCATAACAATACATCCGCCCTTACAATATTATGCATCACCCACTATGTACTCATAGAATCTAAATTCTGAGACAGACTCCAAACCTGCCAAGAGATCCAGACTGAATGATTTTCTGCCTGTTTCCACAAACCAACTGCTTCCAAACAGCACAGAAAGAAATGCACCCACTCAATTAACTCTGAGTGAATTGTGTTATTCCAAGGCATGAATTCGCACATGTCACTTCACCGATTAGCGGGCAGAAATTGTGGAGAACATATTATATAGCGCTCCATTTATTGATTGGCACTAGTCTAGAACTCACTAAAACAACTCAACCATGATGAGAAATCCTGGTGACATATACAAACTTCACTCCTGAGGCATCGTACAATAGAAGAATCTAGCGGTGGTATTTCATCTTACATGACACGTGCATGACAAAGAATAAATTAAACAAGCTGTCCACATTAGTTATATCTATATATATACATAATTATATAAATATTTGTTTGTCCAATCAAAATAATCAATGATTAATTGTACTTCTATTAAGGCCTGTATCTTGCTGCAGAACACATCTGAGAAGTTTTCACTTAATTTGTCAACCAATAAAGCACTTCAAAATACATTGTACTACTAGCAGTTTAATCAAGCACACTAGGAACTCTCAGTTGACACAATTTAGCTCAAATGACTTTAGCTACATTATCTCTAGTAACATAACAGCTAGCATTCCAACTGCCCTTGGTCATAATTGTCATGAAGAACAAAGTTACTTAAGACTGAAAATCTGAGCTTCTGGAAGCAATTGTTGTTTGGGAATAGCTTATAATTATTTTAATTGGCTGTCTAACATTAAACAACTAGATTATCATACCTTCTGAGGTTAGATCTGCTTCTTAGAAGAGCAGGAGGCAAGAAGAAGATTGTGTTTGAAACCATTCTGATCTGGATACAAATGGTTAGTTTTTCTGACTGAAGATTGGGTGTAACACTAATATGCACTAAGTTGCCTATGTGCTAGATTTGCTATTCAAAATACCACATCAACACTAGGCAGCTAAAGTCTGAAGTCATAATTCTTGATCTGTTACTTGTTAGTTACTACCATTCTAGTAATTTATTTACTGTATTGCTGTTTCTTTGCAAACACACTCAGTTCTATAGGCTATAGACAAGCTTTTGTGGTGTAGAAATGTTTAAGCTCTCAGTTATCCTCTGGAATATGTTGTAGCTGAATCTCTATGATCCATAATATACTATTACGAGAAGCTTGTGTGTGTGTGTGTGTGTGTGTGTGTAAATTTAAATTACTAATCTTTGTATCTCAATAGACCTAATGTATAATATTTAAGTGGAGAGAAAGAGGCTTACTAACATACTTTAGCTCTATTTGCGAGATAATCTAGCTAGCTACACATAAACTGATCGACTTCAAAATCAATGATAAGTGTCTATTATTTTTTATGGACTTCATCAATAGCTAGCATTGATGTCATCCACCTTCGAGAAACTTGCTTAGGTTCAGGTTATGTGGAGCTCTGACGTATTATATTAAATGATATATAATATAACACCCAAAAGTTCATTAGAATTACATATTCTGTATTATTAATATTATTAGAAGGGCAAGAAAACAGAAATTTCATTCCTACTTGCACAATGTGTAATAATAATTGTACACAGTCTAAAATGCAATAAATTAGTATATCAACTCAATTCTTTGATTTTTTAAATCTATTGTTAATTATCTACATTGTGTTTAATAATATTTCGCATAATAAAGTGTGCTTGTGAGATTAGTTGAAATGTATGGCAATAGAGTTGGTATGGAATGGAGAAAACAATAGTGGAATGGTGTAACAGCCCAAAGAGGAAAATGGCATGGACATGGTTTGTAATCGGTCATGTCATGCTAAATGTAGAATAACGACTAGAGGATCACCTAGTTATGTCCTTAGACATCAGGATTTAGATCCTGTGAAGGCCTATACATGCACAAATTGATGTGAGAGTAATGGCTTCACTTTGGACTGAATATTCTATATTCCTAAATGACAGATGCTCATTAGATACCTATGGCACTCTTGCCATTCATTTCTGTATTTAATTATAGCTACTGGGCCAGCACCAGACATGGATAATAGTGTCTGGTAAAAGTGTAAAAAATGGCATCCTGGCCCACTCAGACATAGATTTCTAGACATTCATTGGAGTATTCATGCAAATGTGGAATCCAATGTGAGCCCAGGCAAGTCTCAATCAAATAAAACCTTGTGGCATTTAATATTTATGAGATATATAAAGGAGGGTTCAGTCATTACAGTAACTAGCAGGGAAAGGATATACGGAATCAAATCACATAATCTTAATGCCCACTTTGTTGTTTCTCATTGACCTGCACATGTGCTTCGAAATCTTAGCCTCCTACTTCACTGTTGGCATTGGCATCCATCCCACTTATATCTAGGACTCCACATAATGCCCTGTGTATATACGACATCGTCCTCCTACCCACAACTGGTATCTTCATTCTGATGAAGAGGAGTATTATCAGGGTTGTCCATTCCCACACAAGGTTATTGTCCACAACTGGAAACACAAGTTACCCTATAATAACACCAGGCTTCAGTTTGTCACCGACTATGGAACCACTTCCTCAGAAAATAATGGAAAGCTTTGGTCAGGCCAGTTAATTGAAATGAAGTCCATTTCAACAAACAAAGAGTTCTGGCAATTTCATGAGGGGCTGCCCGAACATTATCAGATGTTGATGGACCTAACCACCACAAAAGGTCACATGTATGTTTCATGTACATGGAATTTCGCTGTCTTAACGCTCTGACACAATCATGTCCACTTTACATGGACTTGACTTAAAATATCCTTGTTGATACACCATGTTGGTGAATACAGATGTATTTAGAAGATGTACTAATATAAAAATTTCTACCTTGGTCTTCCATGCTCTGAAATGGATCTCTTGAGCAATTCTCCAATTCTGCTCAAATGTGTCACAGTAGTTTTTCATACTGGCATGTGCTATTCCTTCAATAGAGTGATGATGGAAGATATGGTACAGAACAGCAGTAGTTGCCATCAGAGATAATCTGTCTGAATTTCTAAGGGTTTTTAAAGGACACTACAGCACCACCAAGTTTGACACCATTTGATTCCACATGCTTCAGGCCATAAGTTTGTCAAGTACTTCACTGCCACTCCATGTCCATTTGATGGTACTTGAATGGATAGGCAAAATGCTGGGGCAGAGGGACGACCATTACCTCCCGACTGCTTTCCTCATGTGACTGTCTGGAATAGGAAAACAAATGGAGTGTAGAAGCATTACCTGAACCTAAGGAAGTTTGTCGATGGTGGATAATTCCAATGCTATCTATCAAAAATAACAATAGACATGATTTTGAGCTTGAACAGCTTATGTGTAGCTAGACAGATTATCTTGCTAGATGGAGCTAAATTATGATAGTAAGCCCCTCTCTCAATCCTCAAGTGTTATACATTAAGCAATTATGGATACTGGAATTGTTCTTCTGCACTCCTGTCTTGCTATTCCATAGGGATGTACAGTATTGATTAACCTTTCCTTAGGGAGAGAGAGGAGAGAGGTGGGGGTGTAGCTTTGGAGTCATAATTTGATTTATTTTTGTTGATGTCAAAAAGATTGTGTCATTTCAGGAATGAATGGAATCCCAAAGTAAAAATTTGATTTGATTGATAGAAGACTCTATTGTCATTGTTGATTAGGATCCAGGTATCCTAGTCAGGAGTGGTGATGCAGAATTTCTCGTTTGCAGTTCATCGAATCAGTTGCTTGATTAACTACAAAGCTATTTGGTTTGAATGGGTGAGGTTGATATTAAAATTAATAATGAATTTCCCCCCAATTTGATATTAATGGGGAGGTATCTTTACCATTGGATGCATAGGTAAATGGTTGATTTAACATACATTGATATGCGAGCGCACTCATTCCTGTGAACCAAGCCAGGGAAGCGGTCCATTCCTTCATAAACGAGCTAGTAAGAGGATCAAGAATCCCAGTTTGGCTATATATATTATGGAACACTTCTTGCTTATAGGTTCATGTTGGGTTACAGAATAACTAGGATTGTTGGCTGGATGAGTCATTGGTAGGGAAGTTTAACTGAGAAGAGTACAGTTTGGTAGTAGAAAAATGTTTTGCAATTAGAATTCATAATGGTGTTTAAAAGGGATGACGGAGGTGAATAAGGAATAGCAGCTTCAACTAATTGGTCATCTGTAACTTTACAAGGATGTATCAAGTGGAAATCAGTTGAAGGGCTATTCTACCCCGACAAATACAGATACAAAATCCAGGAGACAGCATGGTAATATTTCTACCAAAATAGGCCATAATGAGTATTAAAGCAACCACATTTGCCAAAATTGTCTTCTAAGAACTAATGAGGTATTCTAAGTGGCACTCATGCACATACAATGATAAATCCCGCTTTCAATATATACATATAATAATTTTATATATAAATGTGCTTTGTTGTATATAGTTAATAGTCTAGTTGTAACCTTATTAGGAAATAGTTTTAATGATTCAGTTTGTGCATTACTGTTTGTGGGTTTTGGGGGAAAATTGTATTGCATTTTAATCGTAACCATGTTTTGTGAAAATCTGCTATACCTTCAGACCTTTAGATCAATGAAAGCATCTGTACTAACTACCACTTTCTGTCATCTTATTTCTCCAGACAATATTTTAAACCAATCACTAGACCTATTACACTCCCTAACTCTTACCCTGGCCCTAATGCCAGCTTAAGACATGTTCCTTTCTAAATAATAATTATTATCATAAAGCAACACTAGGATAGTGTCAGGAAAAAGTGACCCAGGATGTTGTCCACATGTTGAATCACAATCTGATATGTCATTAGTAGAGTAGTATTTTCTTAAATAATGTCGTTTTTGACATACTGTAACTCTGTAAACAAACAAACATTTGTTTACAGTTAATTGATATTCCTTCCTCAAAGAAATGTCTGGTAGTCAAAACGGTATAAAGAATTATCATACATAAATTTGCCTTCAGCCATTAGAGAAGAACGTCTTCAAAAGTGCAATAGAATAAATCAGTGTGATCACCCAGCTCAGGTATTTGTCAATATCTACCATTACTCTATTCATGCCACACAAATACATGTTGCTGAAAACAATATAACAGAATCCTTGAAATCTGGCTGATCCATGGCCGACAAAGTGGAAGGAGTAAGGCATACCTATATCTAGTTGCTCATACATGCTGCTTCCATTAGGTCAACACTCATCTGGACCAAACCTTACTACTCTATGTGACCATGGGCCTTATCATCACAGAGCCAAAAAATTCGTTTTCCAAAATGACAATGTGGAAGAACCCATCATGGTGGTTCATAGGATATTTTTCATAATCTTAAACCTTGGGCCTGCCCCATTGTTAAAGGTAGAGCTCTCTCCCTATAAAACATACTAATATGGAAAGATTGCATGATCAGACAAAGAATATTGCTTGCTGCTTTGCTGAATTTCTAGGGGAACTAACTGTCAGGAAGTTCACTACGATTTCCTGTTTCTGAATTTGTTGAGAAGTATCAAGTAGCTCAGCTTTGATGATGACAGATATGGAATAGTTCGAGAGTCCTCTCTAAAGTATATAAGATAGAGAGGAATGGCTCATAGACATCACAATCTACTACCATCTTAAACTTACCTAAATTGCAGAATACTCAATATGTCCAGTACTAAACTTGGCCAAGTCATTCTCTTCATAATCATTTCAGTGCAGTTTGCTGCACAATCACCCCTCTATCGGTGATAGGTGAACGATGAAGGATCCTTTATTTATGACAGCTGTCCTCAAAATAGAGTTGAAAAGTGTAATCAATCCAGTATTGATCATTGCACATCTTTGGGAGAAGCATTTCAAAACAGAACACAAGGCGGTTTGTCATTAGACACTCCCCAGCATGTCTTCAGTATGTTAGATCTCTTCTATTCTGGCATTCTAAGAGGTGAGAGAGTGCCAACACCCACACCAATCAATGCTACCATAGAGGAAAAAGAGAGAATAGCAAATATAAGATGTCGTGACTTACTCAGCAGTATCAAGTAGCCAACGAAGGATTCGGGGTCATGTCGCTGGAGGTACTCATGCAAATACAATCACAACCACTTCCCTAGTTTTCTTATCCAAGCTGAACATCAAATGAAACCAGAGACTCCAGAGACAGTTGAGTGCACACCTCTTAAAGTCTGAGATTTGATGTTTGTGAGAACTATTTGCCAATTTGATCGTAGTCGATCTCATTGGTGCCCTTGCGAAGGTGAAAAGATCATCACAGGTTACAAATCGAACTCCTAACACTAATTTATTTCAATTGCCATTCTCAATCTGCAAACTAAGTAGTTTTCTTAAACTATATCATTATTCATGACCAAATTGATGTTCATTGGGACATAGATATTATATTAAATAATGTATAATATAACACCATAAATGACAATAGTATTACATATACTGCAAAATGTTAGACGGGCAAGAAAACAGAAATTCCATTCCGAGTCTCACTATATGTAATAATAGTTGTACACAATCTAAAATGCATATGACAACTCAATTCATTGAAATATTACTTCATTGTAACTATTATAAATAATCTACAATGTGTTTACTAATATTTAGCATAATAATGTGTGCTTTAGAAATTAGTTGAAAAGGGAGAAAACAACAGAGGACTAGTAGTGTTATCAGCACAAACAGGAAAATGGCATGGACATGGTTTATAATCAGTAATGTCATGTTTAAAAGAAGAATCACAACTATTACTCCTTAGATGCAGGAGTTAGACTAAGCTTATACCTGTGCAAATTAATATGAGAGAAATAGCTTCACAATAGACTGTAAATGTTATATATTCCTAAATGACAGATGGTCCATTAAACACATGGTATTATATAAATGTTGCCACTCTTTTCTGTACTTAATTATAATTACTGGGCCAGCACATAAGACATGGACATAAGTTTGAGGCAGTAGTTTCTCGTTAAAGGTTTAAGAATGACTATAAATGTGCCCTGTAATATCCTACTCAGACAGAAATAAGATTCAAGCTCTAGACATGCATTGGAGTGTTCATGCAAATGTGTGATGCAACATGGGTCCAGGCAAGTCCGAAGAAAATAAAATCTTGTGGCATTTAATATTAATGAGGTATATAGGGGATGGGTCAGTCATTATAGTCACTAGCAGGAAAAGGATAAAGACTCTGAATCGAATCATATAATCACACTGCTCACTTGGTTGTGTCCCATTAGTCCAGCGTACATGCTTAAACAATCTCACCTCACAATCGGCATTGGTGTACATCCCATAAGGACTCAACATGATGCTTAGTGTACAACAACAACATCCATACTGGTATCTTCACCTTGACCAACAGGAGTATTATAAGGGTGGACCACTGCTACGCAAGCTTATTTTCCACAATCGAAACCACAACTACCGCACCAGGTTTAAGTTTGTCACTGGCTATGGAATAACTTCCTCAGAAAATGGTAGAAAGGATTCGGTCCAGCCAGTTTATTGAAATGACCATTTGATTCCACATTCAGGCCCTAAGTTTGGCAAGTTCTTCACTGCCAATCGTGTCCATGGGATTGCATTTTAATGGACAGACAAAATGCTGAGGCAGAAGGGTAACCACTACTAACTGACTGCTTTTCCCATATCATGCACTGCTGGAATACAAAAACAACCCATGGTTGAATTTCTATCTCCAATATGTGGTGATGTAGTCATTAAAGGAAACTGTAAATAGATGACATTGTGGAGTATTTAATGTCTACAAGTGGTTTGTCTTCTTTCAGCCATTTTTGATATCATTTACTGTTCGTTAGGTTTGAGAATCGCAGGTAAGCAAAAGATGGATCAGAAAGCATATCATGCAGCAAGAAACACACTCGAGAGCAAGCCACGAATGTTCATCCTAGAGAAAACTCTTTTCTGCCAAACTTAATTACTAGAAATGAATGTAAGGCATTGTGAGACTAGCAAAGCTGCATAAAAAATCTATTTTAAATTTACATCATATTACTCTCTAAGCATTTTACTATTCCGAGCATAGCTGCAGGCTTAATACAACTGATTCCCGATCTGTAAATTACTGATGTCATTAGATTAGATTGTACTATGAACAGCAGTATATTCCTCACAGTTTTCAAGGAGTACAAGCTCAATATTGATCGTAATGATCATTTTCATTTTGAAACTCGTCCATGACCAGCATTTTCATTATAGCAAAATGTGTCTACAACTAGAGTTTGAGATGAATAGAGTGAGTGGCTAAGTCAGAATGAAACTTCACCCGAGCCTAAAGAAGCTTCTCTATCTTGGGCTGCTGGGTTTCTCATGATTTTTTTATAAAACTCAAATTTCATTTCTTTGTTCTGCTGTTTAAGAAACATTCTCTGACACTTCTCTCTCTCTCTCTACTTTTCTGAAGTCTATTTTCATTACCCGTTCCGGAAAAAAAAACAGCTTGATTTTCTGCTTAAAAAGATTGTGATTCTGCAGCTGTGCCATGTATCAATGTTATTAGGCACATGCACATTCCAAATTATTCACACCACCATAGCAAGACGGTGCTAAATCTGTGTACATTGGTGAGTGCTGTAGGAAAAGATCCCAGATGCTAATACACCTATGGTTCATAACTATAGCATTCTCGTAGCACTCTTAGCTCAAGCTAACCTAAACAGTGGGTGCTCAGTATTTATTCTGATGATTTATTTCTTTTGATCATGCTTAGTACAGTGCAGTAGGTGTAGCTACAGATGAGGTTTTTAGCTATAGCTTTCTCACAACTATCTGCAGTGCTCCATTGTATAATATAGTGTGTGTCACACTTTAGTATCATTTCAAGCTTATAGAAATCTTCATGTTTACTTTTATGGTGCTCCTCTCCTTGTATAAACATGGACAGATGGAGTGT
The DNA here is from genome assembly GCA_028752905.1 of Cladorhizidae sp. MBARI D1340-BT2. Taxonomy (NCBI): domain Eukaryota; kingdom Metazoa; phylum Porifera; class Demospongiae; order Poecilosclerida; family Cladorhizidae; species Cladorhizidae sp. MBARI D1340-BT2. The sequence continues at coordinate 32,650,869 of JAQNBH010000015.1, forward strand.
AGATGCTTTACCTGAACATAAGGAAGTTTCTCGATGGTGGATGATGTCAATGCTAGGTAGCAAATATGTGTATAAAAATAATAGAGATATGATTGATTTTTAACAGTAATAATTTATGTCTAGCTAGCTCTTGCTAGATAGAGCTAAATTATGATAGTAAGCCCATCTCATCTCTCAAGTGTTATACATTAGGAATATTAGATTGGTAGTTCAAGGTAATATTATTTTACACCCAACACATTCACACATATATTTAACGTAATAGCATGCCAGAATACTGAGATTCAGCCACATTATATTCCAGAAGATAACTGACAGTCTAAGCATTTGTACACCCCAAAAGCATGTCTATAGCCTTTACTATTAAATAAGTTTGCCATAGAAACAGTTTTAGCAATATAGAAAAGAAATTGCACGCTGGGTATTTAACAGATCAATGGTGCTTCTCTTTAGCTATTTACCGTAGGGTTAATGTGGTATATATTTATCAACGAATAGAAAATCTTGCTTGTAGACATCTTAATTGCATCCTAGCATCACGCAAATTCTTCTCTCAGGAAAATTTATAATTCATGTGCAGATCGGAGTGGTAACCAACATAATCCATCTTGCTCATCCAAGAAGCACAGAATGTATGATGATCTAGTTGTTTAGTGTTAGATAACCAACTTAAAACTGAGCTATCCGCAACAAACAATTCCTTTCAGAACCTCAGATTGTGAGTCCTAAGTTATTTTGTTCTTCATGAAAATTATATTTAGCAAGCTCTAATGAAATGCTAGCTGTTAGTTTTACTAGAGCTAAATTCATTCTATCTAAATTGTGTCAACTGAGAGTACATTGACAGCAATAGTAAATATGATGAACAACTGCTATAGTGATAATTTTCATCTAGTCTGTAAATGCAGTTGTATATGTTCTGAACAAGAAAACTCTGTAAAAGTTTCAATAAATAATTGATATTAATGTTAATGTTTGAATAACCTATGAAAATTAGGAACAAGGAATGTATTGGAGTAGGAGGAGCTGGAAGTGATAGTGGAGGAGTGGTTTGACAACAGCAAAATAGGGGAGGTTAAAACTGTTGAGGAAAGGTAGTTTGTTCTTTGGATGGTCAAAGAAACTCCACTGCCACTGGCATTCTTGTAAACTAAAATTTCAAGTGAAGCATTGGCTGTTGATGTTTCCCCTGCAAAGACTGTTGATGTTTTCCTCTGCAAAAATGCAGATAGCATTGTCAGTGTCATCACCTGAGGTTGCATCGAAGCACTCCACCAAAATAACTGGGAGAAATTGTAACTAAAATTAATAATTCTATGCTTATTTCACAGTAAAAAGATAAATGAAGAAGGAAACATCAGTTGCTTTAAGCTAAAATACAATAATATCTAACCACTAAATGCTGAAAGTAAGCTTGATTATTTGAGATGAATGTCGCATTCCTAGTTTTTATGGTGAAATATGGTACATACATAAATACATAGATAAAAACCTACATATGCATACACAAGACATGCTTGGCAATATCAAGTTTTCCTTCCAACTTCCTCGTGAGGGCTCGCTTCACTTACCTACAACCTTGTCCAAGATCAGTAAGCCTTGTGGATGGTAATTGTCCATGCAAGCTTCAACCATAATTGTAGGCAAGAGCACCTGGAATCAGCATGTGACTAAGTTCTTTGAATGGGACAGATGGAGAGAGGTACCATCAGTTAGAGTCAGTCCACTGTAGCCATTGAAAGGAAACATAACTGCTACTGTTGAATGGAGTGGTCATTCACTACTGTTATTACATAAGGCATCAACACTGCCCATTACTCCATTCACCAGCCCTTATTCAAGCCAAAGTAAACATCCAAGAAGCAGAACTATCACCGAAGGTATGATGATCTAGTTGTTTAATGTTAGATAGCTAACTTAAAACTTAGCTATCCACAACAAACAATTGCTTCAACTAATTCTCAAGCAAACTTTATTATGCTAAATATTATTAAACACATTATAGATTATTAATAATAGATTAAAATAATTATAATGATATAATAATATTTAAAAGAATTAAGTTGTTATAATTATGCATTTTAGATTGTGTACAACTATTATTACACATAGTGAAACTCGCAATGGAATTTCTGTTTTCTTGCCCCTCTAACATTTTTTGGTATATGTTTCAGTTGTTATAATTATGAAAACATTATAATTATGTATGTCCTAATGAACATCAATTTGGTCATGAATAATAATATAATTTAAGGAGACTACTTATTTTGCAGATTGGAGAATGGCACTTTAGTCTTAGGAGTTCGACTTGTAACCTGTGATGATCTCTTCACCTTCACAAGGGCACCAATGAGATTGATTAGGATCAAATTGGCAAATAGTTCTCACAAACATCAAATCTCGGACTTTAAGAGGTGTACACTCAACTGTCTCTGGAGTCTCTGGTTTCGGTTGAAGTTCAGCTTGGATAAGAAAACTAGGGAAGTGGTTGTGATTGTATTTGCATGAGTACCTCCAGCGACATGACCCCGAATCCTTCGTTGGCAAATTAATAGTGCTGAGTAAGTCACCACATCTTATATTTGCTATTCTCTCTTTTTCCGCTTTGGAAGCATTGATTGGTGTGGGTGTTGGCACTCTCTCACCTCTTAGAATGCCAGAATAGAAGAGATCAAACATACTGAAGACATGCTGGGGAGTGTCTAATGACAAATCGCCTTGTGTTCTGTTTTGAAATGCTTCTCCCAAAGATGTGCAATGATCAATACTGGATTGATTGCACTTTTCAACTGTATTTTGAGGACAGCTGTCATAAATAAAGGATCTTTCATCGTTCACCTCTCGCCGATAGAGGGGTGATTGTACAGAAAACTGCACTGAAATGATTATGAAGAGAATGACTTAGCCAAGTTTAGTACTGGACATATTGAGTATTCTGTAATGTAGTTCTAGGTAGGTAGATTTAGATGTTAGTAGATTGTGATGTCTATGAGCCATTCCTCTCCATCTCATATACTTTAGGGAGGACTCTCAAACTATTCCATATCTGCCACTATCAAAGCTAAGCTACTTGATACTTCCCAACAAATTCAGAAACAGGAAATGGTAGTGGACTTCCTGACAGTTAGTTCCTTAGCATTCCCCTAGAAATTCAGCAAAGCACCATGCAATCTACTTTTCATTATACAATCTTTCCCTATTAGTATGTTTTACAGGGAAAGCTCTCTACCTTTAACAGAGGGGCAGGCCCAAGGTTTAAGATTATGACAAGTAGTCTATGAACCACCATGATGGGTTCTTCCACATTGTTATTTTGGAAAAGCAAATTTTTCCTCTGTGATGAAAAGGCCCATGGTCACATAGAGTAGCAAGGTCTAGTCCAGATGTTTGTTGACCTAATGGAAGCAGCATGTATGACCAACTAGATATAGGTGTGCCCATGTCCATCCACTTTGTTGGCAATGAATCTTCCAGATTTCATGGATTCTGTTAAATTGTTTTCAGCAACATTTATTTGTGTGGCATGAATAGAGTAATGGCAGATATTGCAAAGTACCTGATCTGGTTGATCACAAATTTTTTCACATGCAATTTTTAAGACTTTCTTCTTCAATGGCTGAAGGCAAATTAATGTGTGATATTCCTTACTCTGGTATTGATCACAGGACATTTCTTTGTCATCAAGCAAAGAATATCTCAGTGACTGTAAAGAAAATGTTTGTTAACAGAGTTACAGTATGTAAAAAACATACATTAGTTAAGAAAATACTAATCTAAAATGATATATCATTGTGATTCGTCAACCAGTGGACAACATCCTGAATGACTTATTCCTGACACTATACTAGAATTGCTTTATGATAATATTCATACAGGAAAATGCCTACAGCTGGCATTAGGGCCAGAGTAAGAGATACGGATAGTAATAGGTCTAGTGGTTGCTTTAGAATACTGTCTAGAGAAATCAGACAAAACAATGTGGTAGCTAGTACAAATGATTTCATCATTGATGTAATGGTCGGATGGTAAAATTTTTTTTCAAAAACATGGTTACGGTCCTCAGATGTTTGCTTCCCAAACTGTTGGGCCATGCAAGTAATACACTTTTCTTAAAATGCAATTCAATTTCTCAAAAAGCACACTAACATTAATCCACAAATTCAATCGTTACCTAATAAGGTTACAACTAGACTATTAACTACAACAAAGTATATATATATTGAAAGTGGGATTTACCATTGTATTTGCATGAGTGCAATTCAGAATGCATTACTTCTTAGAAGAAACTTGTTGGCAAATGTGGTTGCATTTATAATCGAATAACTCATTATGGCCTATTTTGACACCATGGTGTCTCCAGGATTTTGCATATAATTATTTTAGTTACACTTTTCTAATGGTAGAATAGCCATTCAACTGATCTCCACTTGATATATCATTGTAAACTTGCTGATGGCCAATGAGTTGTAGCTGCTATTCCTTATGCAACATCCTATGTTTATTTCAACACCATTATGAATTCAACACTTCCAATTGCTCTTCAGAAGCACAACTTTTCTGCAGCACCTCCACTAGTGCTCTACAACGAGACCTAAACTGCCAACACAGAAACTTGGGGAACATCTACACTAAAAACTGGGCTTCAAATAGTAATCATTTCATACGCTTTGACTTGGGTGCCATCAACTTAGATCATTGGGTCAACAACACAAATTGTGACCTAATCTGGTGGAGGTGTGACAGTAACATGGCACTATCCAGGCCAGTGATAAATCAGTTTTAACCTGACTAGTACATAGCCATCCTCATCAGTGGTAATCCACACTGTCCTTTTAGAAGAGGAAATTTTCAGCTCGGATTAAAAGGCTCATGGTCACATAGAGTAGCAAAGTCTGGTCCAGGGTAATGTTGACCAAATGGAAGCAGCATGGATGAGCACCTAGATATATGTATGCCCTATTGCATAGACACTGTTGACCATAGATCAGCCAAATTTCACGGATTCTGTTATATTGTTTTCAGCAAATCAGAACCTCAGCCACTTCATTCCTGACTTGGTTTCCTGACCTTAATCAACAGCGAGAAAAAAATCAACATCTTAATCGAGTCTTCTCAATCAAAATCAAATGTCAACTTCAGGAGAACTAGCATTCTCATATCGTGTATAGTCCCTACCACAGAAGTATCACCTTCCTTAGAAACTCAATCTTGAAAGGTTCTTGGTCCAAACAACATTCATGCTGAACAACTCATCCATGCAGGTTATCTCCTTAAAAACAGGTTCGTTATCCTAATTGCTCATGGCTAGAACCACTAGGTTTCTCTGCATCTGGATCAAACAAAAATATTGTAGCTCTCCACAAAAACAAATTAAATTAAGACTCCAAATGTTACCCCTCTCCTCTCTATCCCAATGGAAAAGATTATCCTAAAGTGGATGACGGTATTGCTTAAGATGTACAACCTTAATGAATAGCCAGACATCAGGTTTGGATTCTGTCTTTGGAACTGGACAATAGCTCCCGAGAAGGTCAGAATTTTGAGTCCCGAGTAGAGAATTGTTAATGCATGGGGTATTTATTGTTATGTAAAGCCTTCAAAGTAGCTTGTAAGCTAGCAAATTTATGCCTTATAAGTGAGGGTTGGTGCGTATAATAATGGTAGCTGGTGGGTAGTGTTGGTTAGCCACCCACATATAACACTTTGGAAAGAATTGAGCTATGGGTTAATCATTTTTGTTTGTAAACTTCACCGCATAGCTGAGATGCAGTACTCTGTTTGTGTCTGAAGGAATTCTAATACATGTATAGTGGAAATGTGTTGATAAGTCTGCACCCAAACATGACCAGCCTCTAAAGCAGATAGAGTAGATGCTTCTTGATTTTTTATGAAGCACGTTCCAAGTATGTTGGCGGTAAAAATGTAAGAATGATTCCAATCAATTGACCCAAGTAGGTTCATTTATTGAGAACATGAGGGCCGAAGGGGGGGGGGGGGGGGGGGGGGATGTTTCACATGCAGGTATATGTGACATCCAGATTACTCGGGTAGAGGACTGAGGGGTTGGTTTTTGATTCATTGTCAAATTTCACTGGTTCACAGGTTTAGATCAACAGTGGTATAGTCACATTTTAGCCAAATATCTCAAGAGAATTATCTAGAAAAAAGCTGGAGCTAAGACTGAGCCTTGGAGTACAAGTTGCTTGATAGTACACCTTGATTGTCAGTTCATCAGAACCAAGAACTCCTTGCTAACATGTACCATGTGTCTGCCATGAAGAGTATTGGAAAGGTTATGGCAAATGTTTTTAGGCCAGACTGCATCTTAGGATAATTAATAATTATGATAAGTGATCATTAGAACACACATTTTCTCATTGCCTTGAATACTTCTTGATATTTCTGTGGGACAGATGAATTGATCATCAGTGCTCCTGCCTTTTCTGTTGTCTGACTATTGTTTGAGGTAGTTTGCACAGCTATAGCACTAGCTCCATCCACTTTAGATAACCCTTTCACTAGGGATAGAGAGGAGAGAGTTGGGATTGTAGCATTTGGAGTTATAATGTGATTTGTTTTTGTGGATAGCTAGAATATTGTGTCTCTTCCAGGATGCAGAGAGTGTTACTGGTTCAGGCAATGAGAAGTTCAGACCAGGAGGTAGTTCTTACAGAAATAACCTGTTGTTCAGCATGAATGTTGTTCGGACCAGGAATCTTTCATGCTAGAATTTTTCAATTGTGCTTTATATCTTAATACTTCAGTAAGACTATCCACGAATGGAGAATGCTACTTTTCCTGAAGTTAGCATTTAATTTTGTGAGAGAAGACTCTATATGTGGGTGTGGGTTAGTGTCACATTCTTGATTAGGGTCCAGGAAATCAAGTCAGCAGTGATGTGGCCGAGTTTCTGGATTGCTGTTTCTAGATTCTGGTGGATTATTAGCTCCCAAGCTATTTGGTTTGAAAGGATGAGGTTGATTTATTTCAAATCTTCTAACTAAAGGATTTTCCTCACAGTGTAATTCTAATGGGGATGCTTCTTACTCATTGGAGGCATAGGTTAAAACTTCATTAATTAAACTGGCCACTCCCAGGATCCCAATCGAGTATGCACAGAATGGAAGCCATGGGGAATGCAAGTCATTGATACGTCACTGATTCTGTTACAAAAAGCAAGTTATGCACTCTCAGTGGCTGGAAGGTGTGGAAGATGGAATGATATTTATTGCAATGTTGTTTCTGCTATTTCCCTTACTGAGGCCCCATCATCCGTTTGGAAGTTTTATCTCTTAGCTCAGAGAGTTGGTGTTGGGAAGAGGTTGGATTATCTTCAATGAGGAGAGGTCTGTACTTGGAGGGTTAAAACTGATTTATCCCGTGTCTAGATGGTGCCATGTTTGCTGTCACCTCTCCACCAGCCTCGATCAGGATTTATATCAGTGACCCAATGAACTTAGAGTTATGCCAACCTTGCACTTTGACGATATGACATTGCAGAATAATGGTGGGGCTTAATATTTTAAATATTGTGCAGCCATGCATGGTTGACTTAACATAATATGGATATGCCATGGGATTCATTCCTGTGAATGAAGCAAGGGAAGCTGTCCCTTCTTGCTTCAAAGAGCTAAGCATCTGAAGTAGAATCACAATTGGCTGTATATATGATGGATTGCTTCTCGTTTTTAGGGTTATGGAGAGTTGCAGAATAATTAAGATGGTTGGCTGGTGGAGACTAATCTTGTCATTGGTTAGGGTAGTATTAAAGTAAGACAAAGCTGAAGATCAACTGAGCTGTTTTGTAGGAAATCTTACGTTATGAAATTAGGATTCGTAATGGAGTTCAATTGATCATGAGGGAATTGCATAAGGGATAGCAGCTACAACTCACTGGCCCATCAGGAACATTACAAGGATGGATTAAGTGGAGATCAGTTGAAGGTCTATTGTGCAACAGGGCATCTACTTCCAAGAATGTCAAAAATGGCTATTAAATATATTTGCTTTATGAACAATGTTTAGAAGAAAACTATTATTACCATATTAATGTACACTAGGGTACACATTCATAAAAAAATGGATGTTACCATGGTAATGACCTTTGAACCAAAATTACATCATTTTTGTAGATAACCAATTTTCATTATTATGTCCTTCCATAAAACTTGACATTATTATAATTTTTCTTTTTTTCTCATAGGTTTGTTGAAGGTAGAAGAAAGTTACGTGATGACTTTTTTATTTTTATTGACTTCCATATTTTAGAGAATTGATTTACCAATTATCACTATTTTATGAAAAAATGTATATATGTATATATAAAAATAAAAAATAAATTATAGTTTCATATTTGGTTTCATATTTGGTATACATAAGAAAACAAAGTTATGTGAAGAAATGAGGGGAAAAAAATTACTGCATTTAGGAAATCCTTCTGTGTGATTGAACTTCTTGTTTGTACATTTTTACACGAGTTTCCATCTCTGAACCAATAGGAATGCCTTCTAGATAAGCAAACACGTATTCTCTGGCCTTTCTGAAATATTTCTGTTTTCAGTTGTCACCGAATCCAAGCCTTTGGGTACATTGTCTCATAAACTATGGAGTGTGTATTTGCAGTATGCTTTTGTATATCGTTTGGATTGAGCCCACACACCTTCGATTGGGTTCAATTCACAATGATATTTGGGTAAAAAGTATCCCACATATCCTTTCGATTCAAGGAAGATGACTTCTGATTTTTTTAAATCTGGGAAAGATGCGCATTTGTGTTTATGTCAGTGAAAAAACAGTCATCCTTATTCCCTGACATGGACCCACCACCACTCCCTAGCCACAACCGCAAACCACAAAGAGAAACCACAGATGAAGCCACAACAGAACAGACCTGAAGGAAGGAAGAAGGACAAGTCTATTATTACATTGAACGGAGACAATCTATTATTACACTATGAGTAGTATACTGAATAGAAGGTTCTATGATGTGCTGATTGGTTATGTATGTCATGTACTAGCTAGGATAGATATAAAAGGACTGGACAATGCCCTAGAGAGGGAGAGAAAACTGAGAAGAATAGAAACTCAAGTAGAGTAAGAGACTTGTGTTACTGAAATATGCTGTCATCTATAATTATATCTGGGAACTACAGGGTCTGGACCAGCTCCTCAGAGATAGGAGAGACTGGAAAGACGACTGGTCTAAATAGATCACTGGCGAACCAATAGCCGACCATTAGTATTTAGGCAACACGGAGAATTTACCCGAGTAGACTGGGATCATCTACTCAGTATTATTATATTTAGGCAGAGCCAGTAAGACCTAGTGAGGAGAGGGTAAATATCCCATACGTCTTTCTGTAAGAACTTGCCTCGTTCCTTTCTGAATACCTATATTAAAATTCATTGCCTGAGGCTTTCCATCCAACTAGCAATCTCTCATGATTCTTTGTTTATCCCCTGGGTTGACGTTCATATAGTTAACATCTAAGGAATCTTCTGGTACACAAGTGTGACAACTTGAATGGTCCCAAAGACCCAAAAATGCTGCCACCGTCACTTCTTGGATATTATTTTGACTGCCAACTCCATTTGCTTCATGAACTTCTGACAGGTCCAGTACCCTTCCTTGTCTCCCCCATATTCCAGAAACTGACGAGCCTGAAAGGCAATACTTGGGTCATGTTTCTTTGCCTCCTGATACTACTCATATATAAGCCGTAAATAGCCTTCTTTTTCCTCAACAAAATCGGGAAACCATAATTCCTGCTCCTTTACTTTTTGGTTTCATATGGTATTCTTAACTCCCCAAAAAGTAGGCTGATCTTCATTTACATGATATATGGATTCATCATGCATGAAAACTACTCTCTTACCAAGCACACCTGGTGAGGGACCTTCCAGATCCGATGGAAGGGCAGATCTTGTTTCATCAGTAGGAGCATTGGATCTGTTGATGAAACCTAGGCCTGCCATTTTACAAAGAAACTTGCCACGGTACTGGACTACATCATCCCTCTTGGCCATCCACAAAAGTTCCTTTGTGAGATTCTCATTGATCCATTGGCAGAAACTTGCTGTTGTGAGGTTAGGACACCCCTTGATGACAGTATGTGACCTCACATAGTCAGTTGCTTTCCTGTTAAGCTCCTCTTCTCTCCAAACTACAACAGTTCTCTGGTTCTCTGGTACTTTCCTTGTCTGCTCTCAGGTAATTAACAATCAATCTCCATAAACCTTTTCATCCACTCTAACAGTTCTATCTGACTTTATAATCATAATGCTATTTAACTCTGCAGCTTCTGTTTCACCCTTTCCCAGAAGATTCTTCAGCTGGCACACAAGAAAAATACCGAGAGAAACAAGATTATCTCAAGAACCCATTCCTCACAAAAACATTCTCTCTGATGGTAACTGTCTGAGAGCACACTTGAGTCTAAATCAAAAGTTAGGTCTACAGAATCATCATCATCAACAGGAGCAGGTATAGCGACAAACAAGTCCGCACTTTGGAGTGTTTCAGGTGAAAAAGCCGGCTCTTCTTGCCTCATTTAATGCTCAGGAAACGCGAGCAAGCTTCTCTCTACCACGAGTCAATGCCTTCTGGGGCTGAATCCTCCTTTTGCTCTTTGGTGGCATAACTAACGAGAAATAGGGCTACGAACTACACAAAACAACTCGGTCAAGACTAAAACTCTTCTCCATTTTCCCGCAAATGGTCGTGTCAGAATTGGAATTGTCCGTAACCTGCACAAACTAGCTGAAACCGTAGTTCTTCGGAGATAAGAGAATGATGCCCTGTTGCTACCATTAGATAACTAAAATTAAAATAAATTCAAAACAAAGAGACACCATGTTAACATTTCTATCAAAATTGGCCATAATGAGTCAACATTTACCGATAAAGCTCTTCTAAGATCTAATGAGGCATTCTACATATTAATTAAGATGCACTCATGCACACATGATGGTAATCCCAATGTCATATATATATATATGTAATCTAAATGGACATTTTTGTAGCTTGTTGTGACCTTGTTAGGAAATAGTTTTAATGATTGAGTTTGTGCATTACGGTTAGTGCGCTTTTTGAGAAACTGAAATGCATTCTAAGAAAAGTGTATTACTTGCATGGGCCAACAGTTTGGGAAGAAAATATTTGAGTAATGTATGGTGATCATTAACAGAGCAAAGAATTATCACACATTGATTTGTCTCCAGCCATTTGAAGGACTTAGCTTCAAAAGTGGGATAGGATAAATCAGTGGGCAGATCCCCCAGCTGGGGTACTTGTCAATAGCTACATATTCATACCACTCAAATACATGTTGCTGAAAACAATATAACAGAATCCGTGAAATTTGGCTGATCTATGGTCAACAGTGTCTATGCAATAGGGCGTACATATATCTAGGTGCTCATCCATGCTGCTTCAACAATTCCCTGGACCAGACTTTGCTACTCTGAGCCTTTTAATCCGAGCTGAAAATTTCCTCTTTCAAAAGGACAGTGTGGAACAACTGAGCATGGTGGTTCATAGACTACTTCTCATAATCTTAAACCTTTGGCCTGTCCCTCCATTGAAGGTAGAGAGTTCTCCCAGCACACATGCCGATAGGGAAAATTGTATGATCAACAAAATCAAGTTAGCTTGCTGCTGAAGGGAAGTAGCCAACTAACTGTCAGGAGATCTACTACCATTTTCTGCTTCTGAATTGGTTGGGAAGTATCAAGTAGTTTAGGTTTGATGATAGCAGATATGCAATAGTTCAAGACTAAAGTTTAAAAGAATGGCTATATTTCAGAGTAGACAGGTGGGATTGTAGTTTTGGAGATATAATTTGGTTTATTTTTGTTGATGTCAACAACATTGTGTGACTTCAGTGTTGAAGGGAATCGTAATGGTCTTAGGCAATTAGCAATTAGGACCTCGAACCAGTAATCATGGAGAGGAACTGCATGGATAAGTTATTCAAGCATGAATGTTGTTTGGACGAGAACACTTGCATACTTGAGTTTCTTAATTGCACTTTACAGTTTAGAAAATGCCACTTGAGTAGTGATATATGCACTATTATTGACGAATGAAGGATGCTGCTTCTTCCGAAGTTGACATTTGATTTTGTGAGAGAAGATTCTATTGACATTGTTGATTAGAATCCAGGTAACCAAGTCAGGAGTGTTGTGGCAGAATTTCTTGTGTTTCTGTTTATCGAATCAGGTGGTTGATTAGCTGCAAAGCTATTTGTTTGGTTTAAGTGGGTGAGGTTGATATTTTCCACATCTTCTAACTAATGAATTTCCCCCTTCAATTTGATATTAATGGGGAGGTTTCTTCATTATTGGATGCTTGGCTGGAGTGTTTGGAAGATGAAGAGATAGCTATTGAAATGGTGTTTCTGCCGTATCACTGACTGAGAACCTGTCGACCATTTGGAATTAGCTCAGAGAGATAATGTTGGGGTGAGGAGGGATTACCACTGATGAGGATGGCTATGTACTAGTCAGGTTAAAACTGATTTATCACTGGCCTGGATAGTGCCCATGTTGCTGTCACACCTCCACCAGATTAGGTCAGTATTTGTGTTGTTGACCCAATGATCTAAGTTGATGAAACACCCAAGTCAAAGACTATGAAATGATTACTATTTGAAGCCCAGTTTTTAGTGTAGATGTTCCCCAAGTTTCTGTGTTGGCAGTTTAGGTCTCGTTGTAGAGCACTAGTGGAGGTGCTGCAGAAAAGTTGTGCTTCTGAAGAGCAATTGGAAGTGTTGAATTCATAATGGTGTTGAAATAAACATAGGATGTTGCATAAGGAATAGCAGCTACAACTCATTGGCCATCAGCAAGTTTACAATGATATATCAAGTGGAGCTCAGTTGAATGGCTATTCTACCATTAGAAAAGTGTAACTAAAATAATTATATGCAAAATACAGGAGACACCATGGTATCAAAATAGGCTATAATGAGTATTCGATTATAAATGCAATCACATTTGCCAACAAGTTTCTTCTAAGAACTAATGCATTCTGAGTTGCACTCATGCAAATACAATGGTAAATCCCACTTTCAATATAATACTTTGTTGTAGTTAATAGTCTAGTTGTAACCTTATTAGGAAATAGTTGTAACGATTGAGTTTGTGGATTAATGTTAGTGTGCTTTTTGAGAAATTGAATTGCATTTTATGAAAAGTGTATTACTTGCATGGCCCAACAGTTTGGGAAGCAAACATATCTGAGGACCGTAACCATGTTTTTGAAAATCTGTTTTACCATCCGACCATTACATCAATGATGAAATCATTTTAACCAGCTACCACATTGTTTTGTCTGATTCCTCTAGACAATATTCTAAAACAACCACTAGACTATTACTATCCGTATCTCTTACTCTGGCCCTAATGCCAGCTGTAGGCATGTTCCTGTACGAATATTATCATAAAGCAATTCTAGTATAGTGTCAGGAACAGGATGTTGTCCACTGGTTGAATCACAATGATATATCATTTTAGATTAGTATTTTCTTAAATAATGTATGTTTTTTACATACTGTAACTCTGTTAACAAACATTTTCTTTACAGTCACTGAGATATTCTTTGCTTGATGACAAAGAAATGTCCTGTGATCAATACCAGAGTAAAGAATTATCACACATTAATTTGCCTTCAGCCATTGAAGAAGAAAGTCTTAAAAATTGCATGTGAAAAAATTTGTGATCAACCAGATCAGGTACTTTGCATTATCTGCCATTACTCTATTCATGCCACACAAATAAATGTTGCTGAAAACAATTTAACAGAATCCATGAAATCTGGAAGATTCATTGCCAACAAAGTGGATGGACATGGGCACACCTATATCAAGTTGGTCATACATGCTGCTTCCATTAGGTCAACAAACATCTGGACTAGACCTTGCTACTCTATGTGACCATGGGCCTTTTCATCACAGAGGAAAACTTTGCTTTTCCAAAAGAACAATGTGGAAGAACCCATCATGGTGGTTCATAGACTACTTGTCATAATCTTAAACCTTGGGCCTGCGCCACTGTTAAAGGTAGAGAGCTTTCCCTGTAAAACATACTAATAGGGAAAGATTGTATGATGAAAAGAAGATTGCATGGCGCTTTGCTGAATTTCTAGGAGAATGCTAAGGAACTAACTGTCAGGAAGTCCACTACCATTTCCTGTTTCTGAATTTGTTGGGAAGTATCAAGTAGCTTAGCTTTGATAGTGGCAGATATGGAATAGTTCGAGAGTCCTCCCTAAAGTATATAAGATGGAGAGGAATGGCTCATAGACATCACAATCTACTACCATCTTAAACTTACCTAAATTGCAGAATACTCAATATGTCCAGTACTAAACTTGGCCAAGTCATTCTCTTCATAATCATTTCAGTATAGTTTTCTGTACAATCACCCCTCTATCGGCGAGAGGTGAACGATGATAGATCCTTTATTTATGACAGCTGTCCTCAAAATACAGTTGAAAAGTGCAATCAATCCAGTATTGATCATTGCACATCTTTGGGAGAAGCATTTCAAAACAGAACACAAGGTGGTTTGTCATTAGACACTCCACAGCATGTCTTCAGTATGTTTGATCTCTTCTATTCTGGCATTCTAAGAGGTGAGAGAGTGCCAACACCCACACCAATCAATGCTTCCAAAGCGGAAAAAGAGAGAATAGCAAATATAAGATGTGGTGAGTTACTCAGCACTATTAATTTGCCAACGAAGGATTCGGGGTCATGTCGCTGGAGGTACTCATGCAAATACAATCACGACCACTTCCCTAGTTTTCTTATCCAAGCTGGACTTCAACCGAAACCAGAGACTCCAGAGACAGTTGAGTGCACACCTCTTAAAGTCCGAGATTTGATGTTTGTGAGAACTATTTGCCAATTTGATCCTAATCAATCTCATTGGTGCCCTTGTGAAGGTGAAGAGATCATCACAGGTTACGAGTCGAACTCCTAAGACATTCTCCAATCTGCAAAATAAATAGTCTTCTTAAATTATATTATTATTCATGACCAAATTGATGTTCATTAGGACATACATATAATGTATTCATAATTATAACAACCGAAACATATTCCGCAAAATGTTAGAGGGGCAAGAAAACAGAAATTCCATTGCGAGTTTCACTATGTGTAATAATAGTTGTACACAATCTAAAATGCATATGACAACTTAATTCATTTAAATATTATTATATCATTATAATTATTTTAATCTATTATTAATAATCTATAATGTGTTTAATAATATTTAGCATAATAAAGTTTGCTTGAGAATTAGTTGAAGCAATTGTTTGTTGTGGATAGCTAAGTTTTAAGTTAGCTATCTAACATTAAACAACTAGATCATCATACCTTCGGTGATAGTTCTGCTTCTTGGATGTTTACTTTGGCTTGAATTAGGGCTGGTGAATGGAGTAATGGGTAGTGTTGATGCCTTATGTAATAACAGTAGTGAATGACCACTCCATTCATCAGTAGCAGTTATGTTTCCTTTCAATGGCTACAGTGGACTGACTCTACCTGATGGTACTTCTCTCCATCTGTCCCATTCAAAGAACTTAGTCGCACGCTGATTCCAGGTGCTCTCGCCTACAATTATGGTTGAAGCTTGCATTGACAATTACCATCCACAAGGCTTACTGATCTTGGACAAGGTTGTAGGTAAGTGAAGCGAGCCCTCACGGGGGAGTTGGAAGGAAAACTTGATATTGCCAAGCATGTCTTGTTTATGCATGTAGGTTTTTATCTATGTATGTATGTATGTACCACATTTCACCATAAAAACTAGGAATGCGACATCCATCTCAAATAATCAAGCTTACATTCAGCATTTAGTGGTTAGATATTATTGTATTTTAACTTAAAGCAACTGACGTTTCCTTCTTCATTTATCTTTTTACTGTGAAATAAGCCTAGAATTATTAATTTTAGTTACAATTTCTCCCAGTTATTTTGGTGGATTGCTTCGATGCAACCCCAGGTGATGACACTGACAATGCTATCTGCATTTTTGCAGAGGAAAACATCAACAGTCTTTGCAGAGGAAAACATCAACAGCCAATGCTTCACTTGAAATTTTAGTTTACAAGTATGCCAGTGGCAGTGGAGTTTCTTTGATCATCCAAAGAACAAACTACTTTTCCTCAACAGTTTTAACCTCCCCTATTTTGCTGTTGTCAAACCACTCCTCCACTATCAATTCCAGCTCTTCCTACTCCAATACATTCCTTGTTCCTAATTTTCATAGGTTATTCAAACATTAACATTAATATCAATTATTTATTGAAACTTTTACAGAGTTTTCTTGTTCAGAACATAATATACAACTGCATTTACAGACTAGATGAAAATTATCAGTATAGCAGTTGTTCATCATATTTACTATTGCTGTCAATGTACTCTCAGTTGACACAATTTAATTTAGCCACATTAGCTCTAGTAAAACTAACAGTTAGCATTTCATTAGAGTTTGCTAAATAGCTCTTGGTCATAATTTTCATGAAGAACAAAATAACTTAGGACTCACAATCTGAGGTTCTGAAAGGAATTGTTTGTTGCGGATAGCTCAGTTTTAAGTTGGTTATCTAACACTAAACAACTAGATCATCATACATATGTGATAGTTCTGCTTCTTGGATGAGCAAGATGTAACAATATGATTATGTTGGTTACCACTCCGATATGGACACGAATTATAAATTTTCCTGAGAGAAGAATTGGCATGACGCTAGGATGCACTAAGTTGTCTACATGCAAGATTTTCTATTCGTTAATAAATAGATACCACATTAACCCTATGGTAAATAGCTAAAGAGAAGCATCATTGATCTGTAAATACCCAGCGTGCAATTTCTTTTCTATATTGCTAAAACTGTTTCTATGGCAAACTTATTTAATACTAAAGGCTATAGACATGCTTTTGTGGTGTACAAATGCTTAGACTGTCAGTTATATTCTGGAATATAATGTGGATGAATCTCAGTATTCTGGCATGCCATTACGTTAAATATATGTGTGAATTTGTGCGGGTGTAAAATAATATTACCTTGAACTACCAATCTAATATTCCTAATCTATAACACTTGAGAGATGAGATGGGCTTACTATCATAATTTATCTCTATCTAGCAAGATAATCTAGCTTGCTAGACCAAAATTATTACTCAATCATACCTCTATTATTTTTATACACATCTTTGCTAACTAGCATTGACATCATCCACCATCGAGAAACTTCCTTATGTTCAGGTAAAGCATCTACACTCCATCTGTCCATGTTTATACAAGGAGAGAAGCACCATAAAAGTAAACATGAAGATTTCTATAAGCTTGAAATGATACTAAAGTGTGACACTCACTATATAAAATGGAGCGCTGCAGATAGTTGTGAGAAAGCTATAGCTAAAAACCTCATCTGTAGCTACACCTACTGCATTGTACTAGGCATGATCAAAAGAAATATATCGTCAGAATAATTACTGAGCACCAACTGTTTAGGTTAGCTTGAGCTACGCTACTTGTTATGTTTTACTAACTAACTTTTGAGAGAGTGCTACGAGAATGCTATAGCTATGAACCATAGGTGTATTAACATCTGCACTGGTCTGGGATCTTTTCCTACAGCACTCACCAATGTCCACAGATTTAGCACCGTCTTGCTATGGTGGTGTGAATAATTTGGAATGTGCATGTGCCTACTAATAATTGATGCATGGCACAGCTGCAGAATCAGAATCTTTTTAAGCAGAACATCTAGCGGGTAATGAAAATAGACTTCAGAAAAGTAGAGAGAGAGAGAGAAGTGTCAGAGAATGTTTCTTAAACAGCAGAACAAAGAAATGAAATTTGAGTTTTATTAAAAAATCATGTAGAGTAGCTTCTTTACGCTCGGGTGAAGTTTCATTCTGACTTAGCCACTCACTCTATTCATCTCAAACTCTAGTTGTAGATATATTTTGCTATAATGAAAATGCTGGTCATGGATGAGTTTCAAAATTAAAATGATCATTACGATCAATATTGAGCTTGTACTCCTTGAAAACTGTGAGGATATACTGCTGTTCATACAATCCAATCTAATGACATCAATAATTTACAGATCGGGAATCAGTTGTATTAAGCCTGCAGCTGCTATGCTCGGAATAGTAAAATGCTTAGAGAGTAATATGATGTAAATTTAAAATAGATTTTTTATGCAGCTTTGCTAGTCTCACAATGCCTTACATTCATTTCTAGTAATTAAGGGTGGCAGAAAAGAGTTTTCTCTAGGATGAACATTCGTGGCTTGCTCTCGAGTGTGTTTCTTGCTGCATGATATGCTTTCTGATCCATCTTTTGGTTACCTGCGATTCTCAAAACTAACGAACAGTAAATGATATCAAGAATGGCTGAAAAAAGACAAACCACTTGTAGACATTAAATATTCCACAATGTCATCTATTTACAGTCTCTTTAATGACTACATCACCACATATTGGAGATATAAATTCAACCATGGGTTGTTTTTGTATTCCAGCAGTGCATGACATGGAAAAAGCAGTCAGTTAGTAGTGGTTACCCCTGTGCCTCAGCATTTTGTCTGTCCATTAAAATGCAATCCCATGGACACGGTTGGCAGTGAAGTACTTGCCAAACTTAGGGCCTGAATTTGGAATCAAATGGTCATTTCAATAAACTGGCTAGACCGAATCCTTTCTACCATTTTCTGAGGAAGTTGTTCCATAGCCAGTGACAAACTTAAACCTGGTGCTATTATAAGAGTACTTGTGGTTTCGATTGTGGAAAATAAGCTTGCGTAGCAGTGGACCACACTTATAATACTCCTGTTGGTCAAGGTGTAGATACCAGTATGTGGGTTAGACGATGTTGTTGTACACTAAGCATCATGTTGAGTCCTTATGGGATGTACAGCAATGCCGATTGTGAGGTGAGATTGTTTAAGCACATGCGCTGGACTAATGGGACACAACCAAGTGAGCAGTGTGATTATATGATTCGATTCAGAGTCTTTATCCTTTCCCTGTAATGACTGACCCATCCTCTATATACTTCATTAATATTAAATGCCACAAGATTTTATTTTATTTGGACTTCCCTGGACTCACGTTGCATCACACATTTGCATGAACACTCCAATGCATGTCTAGAGCTTGAATCTTATTTATGTCTGAGTGGGATATTACAGGGCACATTTATAGTCATTCTTAAACCTTTAACGAGAAACTACTGCCTCAAACTTATGTCCATGTATGATGTGCTGGCCCAGTAATTACAGAAAAGACTGGCAACATTTATTTAATGCCATAAGTGTTTAATGGACCATCTGTCATTTAGGATAACATTTACAGTCTATTGTGAAGCTATTTCTCTCATATTAATTTGCACAGGTATAAGCTTAATCTAACTCCTGGCATCTAAGGACCATAACTGAGTAATAGTTGTGATTCTTCTTTTAAACATGACATTACTGATTATAAACCATGTCCATGCCATTTTCCTGTTTGTGCTCTGTTGTTTTATCCCTTCCTCATCTCTATTCTACTTCCACACATTTCAACTAATTTCTAAAGCACACATTATTATGTTAAATATTAGTAAACACATTGTAGATTATTAATAATAGATAAATTATTACAATGAAGTAATATTTCAATGAATTGAGTTGTCATATGCATTTTAGATTGTGTACAACTATTATTACACATAGTGAGACTCGGAATGGAATTTCTGTTTTCTTGCCCGTCTAACATTTTGCAGTATATGTAATACTATTGGCATTTATGGTGTTATTTTATACATTATTTAATATAATATCTATGTCCCAATGAACATCAATTTGGTCATGAATAATAATATAGTTTAAGAAAACTACTTAGTTTGCAGATTGAGAATGGCAATTGAAATAAATTAGTGTTAGGAGTTCGACTTGTAACCTGTGATGATCTTTTCACCTTCGCAAGGGCACCAATGAGATCGACTACGATCAAATTGGCAAATAGTTCTCACAAACATCAAATCTCAGACTTTAAGAGGTGTGCACTCAACTGTCTCTGGAGTCTCTGGTTTCGTTTGAAGTTCAGCTTGGATAAGAAAACTAGGGAAGTGGTTGTGATTGTATTTGCATGAGTACCTCCAGCGACATGACCCCGAATCCTTCGTTGGCAACTTGATACTGCTGAGAGTCACAACATCATATATTTGCTATTCTCTCTTTTTCCTCTATGGTAGCATTGATTGGTGTGGGTGTTGGTGCTCTCTCACCTCTTAGAATGCCAGAATAGAAGAGATCAAACATACTCAACACATGCTGGGGAGTGTCTAATGACAAACCGCCTTGTGTTCTGTTTTGAAATGCTTCTCCCAAAGATGCGCAATGATCAATACTGGATTGATTGCACTTTTCAACTGTATTTTGAGGACAGCTGTCATAAATAAAGGATCCTTCATCGTTCACCTGTCACCGATAGAGGGGTGATTGTGCAGCAAACTGCACTGAAATAATTATGAAGAGAATGACTTGGCCAAGTTTAGTACTGGACATATTGAGTATTCTGCAATTTAATTCTAGGTAGGTAAGTTTAAGATGGTAGTAGATTGTGATGTCTACGAGCCATTCCTCTCTATCTTATATACTTTAGAGAGGACTCTCGAACTATTCCATATCTGCCATCATCAAAGCTGAGCTACTTGATACTTCCCAACAAATTCAGAAACAGGAAATCGTAGTGGACTTCCTGATAGTTAGTTCCCTCGCATTCCCCTAGAAATTCAGCAAAGCAGCAAGCAATATTCTTTGTCTGATCATACAATCTTTCCATATTAGTATGTTTTATAGGGAGAGAGCTCTACCTTTAACAAAGGGGCAGGCCCAAGGTTTAAGATTATGACAAATATCCTATGAACCACCATGATGGGTTCTTCCACATTGTCATTTTGGAAAACGAATTTTTTGCCTCTGTGATGAAAAGGCCCATGGTCACATAGAGTAGTAAGGTCTGGTCCAGATGAGTGTTAACCTAATGGATGCAGCATGTATGAGCAACTAGATATAGGTATGCCTTAGTCCATCCACTTTGTCGGTCATGGATCAGCCAGATTTCAAGGATTCTGTTATATTGTTTTCAGCAACATGTATCTGTGTGGCATGAATAGAGTAATGGTGGATATTGACAAATACCTGAGCTGGTTGCACACTGATTTATTCTATTGCACTTTAGAAGACGTTCTTCTCTAATGGCTGAAGGCAAATTTATGTGTGATAATTCTTTACACCGTTTTGACTACCAGACATTTCTTTGAGGAAGGAATATCAATTAACTGTAAACAAAATTAATGTTTCTTGACAGAGTTACAGTATGTCAAAAACTACATTATTTAAGAAAATACTACTCTACTGATGACATATCAGATTGTGATTCAACATGTGGACAACATCCTGGGTCACTTTTTCCTGACACTATCCTAGTATTACTTTATGATAATATTTAGAAAGGAACATATCTTAAGCTGCCATTAGGGCCATGGTAAGAGTGAGGGATAGTAATTGGTCTAGTGATTGATTTAAAATATTGTCTGGAGAAATAAGATAACAGAAATTGGTAGTTAGTACAGATGCTTACATCATTGATCTAATGGTCGGAAGGTATAGCAGATTTTCACAAAACATGGTTACGATTAAAATGCAATTCAATTTCCCCCCAAAACCCACTAACAGTAATGCACAAACTGAATCATTAAAACTGTTTCCTAATAAGGTTACAACTAGACTATTAACTATAGACAATAAAGCACATTTATATATAATTATTATATGTAATATTGAAAGTGGGATTTACCATTGTATGTGCATGAGTGCAACTCAGAATACCTCATTAGTTCTTAGAAGAGAATTTTGGCAAATCTGGTTGCTTTAATAATCGAATACTGATTATGGCCTATTTTGGTAGAAATATTACCATGCTGTCTCCTGGATTTTGTATCTGTATTTGTCTAATGGTAGAATAGCCCTTCAACTGATTTCCATTTGATACATCCTTGTAAAGTTACAGATGACCAATGAGTTGTAGCTGCTATTCCTTATTCACCTCCGTCATCCCTTTTAAACACCATTATGAATTCTAATTGCAAAACATTTTTCTACTGCTGTACTCTTCTCAGTTAATCTTCTGCTTTAATACTTCCCTAACTAATGACTCATCCAGCCAACAATCCTAGTTATTCTGTAACTCAACATGAACCTATAAGCAAGATGTGTTCCATAATATTATATATAGCCAAACTGGGATTCTTGATCCTCTTAAATCTTAGCTCGTTTATGAAGGAATGGACCGCTTCCCTGGCTTGGTTCACAGGAACAATCCCACCTCTCTCCTCTCTCTCCCTAAGGAAAGGTTAATCAATACTGTACATCCCTATGGAATAGCAAGACAGGAGTGCAGAAGAACAATTCCAGTATCCATAATTGCTTAATGTATAACACTTGAGGGTTGAGAGAGGGGCTTACTATCATACTTTAGCTCCATCTAGCAAGATAATCTGTCTAGCTACACATAAGCTGTTCAAGCTCAAAATCATGTCTATTATTATTTTTGATAGATAGCATTAGAATTATCCATCATCGACAAACTTCCTTAGGTTCAGGTAATGCTTCTACACTCCATTTGTTTTCCTATTCCAGACAGTGACATGAGGAAAGCAGTCAGGAGGTAATGGTCGTCCCTCTGCCCCAGCATTTTGCCTATCCATTCAAGTACCATCAAATGGACATGGAGTGGCTTGACAAACTTATGGCCTGAAGCATGTGGAATCAAATGGTGTCAAACTGTGTGGTGCTGTAGTGTCCTTTAAAAACCCTTAGAAATTCAGACAGATCATCTCTGATGGCAACTACTGCTGTTCTGTACCATATCTTCCATCATCACTCTATTGAAGGAATAGCACATGCCAGTATGAAAAACTACTGTGACACATTTGAGCAGAATTGGAGAATTGCTCAAGAGATCCATTTCAGAGCATGGAAGACCAAGGTGGAAATTTTTATATTAATACATCTACTAAATACATCTGTAATCACCAACATGGTGTATCAAGGATATTTTAAGTCAAATCCATGTAAAGTGGACATGATTCTGTCAGAGCGTTAAGACAGCGAAATTCCATGTACATGAAACATACATGTGACCTTTTGTGGTGGTTAGGTCCATCAACATCTGATAATGTTCGGGCAGCACCTCATGGAATTGCCAGAACTCTTTGTCTGTTGAAATGGACTTCATTTCAATTAACTGACTAGCCCTAGCCCTAGCCCTAGCCCTAGCCCTAGCCCAAGCTTTTACACTATTTTCTGAGGAAGTGGTTCCATAGTCGGTGACAAACTGAAGCCTGGTGTTATTATAGGGTAACTTGTGTTTCCAGTTGTGGACAATAACCTTGTGTGGCAGTGGACAACCCTGATAATACTCCTCTTCATCAGAATGAAGATACCAGTTGTGGGTAAGATGATGTCGTATATACACAGGGCATTATGTGGAGTCCTAGATATAAGTGGGATGGATGCCAATGCCAACAGTGAAGTAGAAGGCTAAGATTTTGAAGCACATGTGCAGGTCAATGGGAAACAACCAAGTGGGCATTGAGATTATGTGATTTGATTCCGTATATCCTTTCCCTGCTAGTTACTGTAATGACTGAACTCTCCTTTATATATCTCATAAATATTAAATGCCACAAGGTTTTATTTGATTGAGACTTGCCTGGGCTCACATTGAATTCCACATTTGCATGAATACTCCAATGCATGTCTAGAAATCAGTCTGAGTGGACCGGGATGCTTCGATAGTAATTTTTAACCCTTTTACCAGACACTATTGACTTTAACTTATATCCATGTCTGGTGCTGGCTCAGTAGCTATAATTATGTACAGAAATGAATGGCAAGAGTGTCTATAATTCTAATGAGCATCTGCCATTTAGGAATATAGAATATTCAGTCCAAAGTAAAGCCATTACTCTCACATCAATTTGTGCATGTATAGGCCTTCACAGGATCTAAATCCTGATGTCTAAGGACATAACTAGGTGATACTCTAGTCGTTATTTTACATTTAACATGACATTACCTATTACAAACCATGTCTATGCCATTATCCTCTTTAGTATTGTTTTCTCCATTCCATACCAACTCTATTGCCATACATTTCAACTAATCTCACAAGCACACTTTATTATGCGAAATATTATTAAACACAATGTAGATAATTAACAATAGATAAAATTATTATAATGATATAAAATTTCAAAGAATTGAGTTGATATACTAATTTATTGCATTTTAGACTGTGTACAATTATTATTACACATTGTGCAAGTAGGAATGAAATTTCTGTTTTCTTGCCCTTCTTGCCCTTCGTTTAATTTACAGAATATGTCATTCTAATGAACTTTTGGGTGTTATATTATATATCATTTAATATATGTCAGAGCTCCACATAACCTGAACCTAAACAAGTTTGTCGAAGGTGGATGACGTCAATTCTAGCTATCGATGAAGTCTATAAATAATAGACACTTATAGAGTCGATCAGTTTATGTCTAGCTAGCTAGATTATCTCGCAAATAGAGCTAAAGTATGATAGTAAGCCTCTTTCTCTCCACTCAAATATTATACATTAGGTCTATTGGAGATACAAAGATTAGTTATTTAAGGTAATATTATTTTACATCCACACACACACACACACACAAGCTTCTCGTAATAGTATATTATGGATCATAGACATTCAGCTACAACATATTCCAGAGGATAACTGAGAGCTTAAACATTTCTACAGCACAAAAGCTTGTCTATAGCCTATAGAACTGAGTGTGTTTGCATAGAAACAGTTTTAGCAATAAAGTTTAAAAAATTGCTAGAATGGTAGTAACTAACAAGTAACAGATCAATGAGACTTCTATTTGCCCTAGTGTTGATGTGGTATTTTGAATAGCACATAGGCAACTTAGTGAATATTAGTGTTACACCCATTCTTCAGTCAGGAAAACTAATAATTTGTATCCAGATCAGAATGGTAACAAACACAATCTTCTTCTTGCCTCCTGCTCTTCTAAGAAGCAGATCTAACCTCAGAAGGTATGATAATCTAGTTGTTTAATGTTAGACAGCCGATTAAAATATAAGCTATTCCCAAACAACAATTGCTTCCAGAAGCTCAGATTTTCAGTCTTAAGTAGCTTTGTTCTTCATGACAATTATGACAAAGGGCTAGTTAGAATGGTGTTACTAGAGATAATATAGCTAAAGTCATTCGAGCTAAATTGTGTCAACTGAGAGTTCCTAGTGTGCTTGATTAAACTGCTAGTACAATGTATTTTGAAGTGTTTTATTGGTTGACGAATTTAGTGAAAACTTCTCAGATGTGTTCTGCAGCAAGATACAGGCCTTAATAGAGAAGTATATTTAATCATTGATTATTTTGATTGGACAAACAAATATTTATATAATTATGTATATATATAAATTATATACAACTAATGTGGACAGCTTGTTTAATTTATTCTTTGTCATGCACGTGTCGTGTGAGATGAAATACCACCGCTAGATTCTTCTATTGTATGATGCCTCAGGAGTGAAGTTTGTATATATCACCAGGATTTCTCATCATGGTTAAGTTGTTTTAGTGAGTTCTAGACTAGTGCCAATGAGCGCTATATGTTCTCCACAATTTCTGCCCGCTAATCGGTGAAGTGACATGTGCGAATTCATGCCTTGGAATAACACACTTCACTCCGAGTTAATTGCATTTCTTTCTTTGCTGTTTGGGAGCAGCTGGTTTGTGGAAACAGACAGAAAATCATTCAGTCTGGATCTCTCGGCAGGTTTGGAGTCTGTCTCAGGTGCTGGAGAACAGCACCCGAGAAGGCTTTCAGAATTTAGATTCTATGAGTACATAGTGGGTAATGCATAATATTGTAAGGGTGGATGTATTGTTATGCCTTATGAGTGGTGGTTGGTGCCCATAGGTTGTTAACTGGTGGCCGGCGGTTGGTATAAGCCACCCACAAATGACCCTTTGTTAAGAATTGAGCTACTGTTGAACCTTTGTTGTGTGGCAACTTCTCCCCAATAATCAGTTGCAGTACTCTGCTTGTGCATGAAGAAATTCTAGTCTTGTGGAAAGTAGTGTTGACAAATCTGCACTCAAAGAAGCCCAGTTTGCACTCAAGGAGATTGATTGATGCTTGCTGATTTTTTATAAACCACATTCTCCTAGCGACTAAACTACAGATTGTAAATATGTTTATAATAATTTATGTTCTTTCTCTTATTACTTCAATATTGGATAAATAGTGATATAGATTATGTAACACTTACATACCAAGTTGTAGCCATGCACTGATAAATCTTCAGGTAAAATATGGTGGCTCATAAATAAACTGTACATGTGTTATACTTATCTGTAATACATATCTGTAATAGCATTATCTTTTTTGATTGTGACCAGGTGCAGTTGATGGACCAGCAGAAAGAGATGATGGTCTGCGAGCATGACTCTTGTCGGGCTCTGTCCCCATCCATATCCTTGTCCACGACATGGTCAATGGATCCGTCCACGGCCACGTCTTGGCATTGAATGCAAAGTTGGAATAGGAATTGGAAGAGAGGAAGGTCGTAGAGTACAATAGGAGAAGAAGCTGGTGGAGATTGTGGAGAGTAAGCTAAACCAGTTGAGCCTACAGTATCCAAGTCTGAGGCAGAACCTGTCACAGAGACATACCATATATTATTGCCATAGCCAGAAACTAGAGCTTGTTAGCTAACAATAATATTTATCTAGCTTTAGAGCTAGGTATAATGTTCAAGCTATCAACAATGCTCTACTTTGTATATCCTTACTTAGCCAATGACATTTCTTCCAATGTTCTAGCTATCTATATCTACTGTACTTACCTTGTTAATGATCCCCTTCTGAATCACCACAGTCTAACTCAACAGAATCATGAGATCTGCCATGTCCTCAGGGACACAGCGTCATCTCCGAGGTATTCCTGCATCCCTGTAACTTCTTGGTCACTGCATTCACCGTCCAAGAGAGCGAAATCGTCGTCGAATAGCAGCTCCAAAGCCTTGTCTCGGTCGAATCGTAATGACATTTTTTTCTTCCAGTTTTGCAACTTGAACTTTGACCTCGCATTTACCTAGTCTATTCAATTGACAACCCTTTGCACGTATTTTGGCAAAATATTGAACCGAGTGCGGTCGGTTTATTATGATATTTTTGGTCTGTTTTGCGCTTAGGGTGGTGAGATTGTTAAGCAAGACCCTCTCTAGCAGCCAATGCAGCTTCTTCTACAACACGATTCTAAAGATTGCGAGAGTCACTATTTGGAGGACACAGCTGCTCGAAACAATTACAGCATCTCTGTGATTTTCCTGCAACTACCAGCAATACTCCTCATAGAGAATCCTAATGTTCATTGCAGTGGGTGTGTATTTCCTATGTTGGCTTTTTCCTCGGCTGTAATGGATGGAGACTGTCGCCAAGCTATTAATGTGTTTCTTGACAAGCTTCTTTCCTTCGTCACTTATCATGAAAGCTGTGGGTCCTTTGCCCCTCTTGTCCTCCTCCGCATCATCTGTAATACCTATTTTAGATAATAGAGTACGCACACTCACTTCTCAGATATACCATGTATTCCAAACGATGCTTTTCGGCACACTTCAAACACCTGTTGTTCGCAGTGTATTTTGGAAGTAAATTGATGCAAGGTTCTAGAAGGCCTGCCTTTCACTTGTGAATGTCTCACCACCTGTGTAGTTACAAGTTTGCTAATGTACTCGTTTTATCTATTAAAGTCACGTACTTTCCAAAATTCATCAGATACAACTTGTACTATCTCCATTCCAATCTTATCGAATTACACTTTTCGCCAATCTTACGAGAAGGAACTTCTTTCTTCGAGTAGCAGCTGACATACGTCTTACAAAGATTGCGTTTCATTTTGGCAACCACACATTTCCACTGGTCTTCATGCCAGAATTGCTTCCGAGATAATCCAGAGTGATGAGGCTGGTTATCACCATCCGACAAACTAATTTTGGATTAGTCAAAAGCAAAATAAACGATAAATGCAACAGCAACACAACAAGCAAAGGTTGGCTTAGTGACTGAGGACACTGGAAGTCATTCGTGGCTGCTGATTAGCCATGTGGGTGGAATTCAGCATTCCCATTGGCTCGATCTCCCTCCTCGGTCGTCGCTTCACCTTACTGTAAGGTAAAGTCATAAATCCCAGGCCCTGCACGTGCTTAAATACCGCATAGTAATTAATTCGAAAGTAGTCAATATTAGAGGTGAACAGTAATTTAGCGGTTCATACCACAAGAAAGAGTATTGATAAAAGAATTTTTCACAGTAGAACCGGAATTTATGACAAATAGTCTATGAACAACCATGATTGTTCCACATTGTCATTATGGAAAAGGAAATTTTCAGCTGTGATGAAAAGGCTCATGGTCACATAAAGTAGCAAGGTCTGGTCCAGATGATTGTTGACGTAATGGAAGCAGCATGTATTAGCACCTAGATAGGTATGCCTTAGTCCATCCACTTTGTTGACTAGAATCAGTCAGATTTCAATTATTCTGTTAACCTGTTTTCAGCTAGATATATTTGTGTTGCATGAATAGAGTTGACAGGTAGCCCAGCTGGGTGACCTGCCCACTGATTTATCCTCACACTTTTTGAAGCCTTTCAAAGCTATGTTCTTCCCCATGGCTGAAGGCAAATAATGTGTGATAATTCTTTGCTCTGGTATCAATCACTAGACATTTCTTTGAGCAAGGAATATCTAGTGACTGTAAACAAAACATACATTATTGAAGACAATACTATACATATCAAATTGTTATTCAACCAGTGGACGACAACAGCCGGGGTGACTTCTATCTGACACCATCCTAGATTTGCTTCATGATAATATTACAGGAACATGCCTCCAGCTGACAATAGGGCCATAGTAACAGAGAGGAATAGTGTCATGTCTAGCGAGTGGTTTTGTCTAGAGAAATCATACAACATAATTTTGTAGTACAAATGATTTCATCACTGATCTAATGGTAGGATGGTGAAATGGATTTTCAAAAACCTGGCTACAGTCCTCAGATGTTTGCTTCCCAAACTGCAAGAAATACACTTTTCTTAAAATGCAATTCAATATCTCAAAAAGAGCACTATCAGTAATGCACAAATGCAATCGTTAAAACTATTTCTTAATAAGGTAGCAACAAACTATTAACTACAACTGTGCCCCTTTATATATTAATATATGACATAGGATTTACCATTGGGTGTGCATGAGTGTAACTTAATTATGTAGAAAGCCTCATTAGAATTTAGAAGATGATTATTGGCAAATGTGGTTTAACCGAATACTAATTATGGCCTATTTTGGTAGAAATGTTACCATTTATCTACTGGATTTTGCATCTATTTTAATTGTACTTACCTACCTATGGCTATAAAGTGCAATTGAGAAACTCAATCTTGAAAGGTTCTTGGTCCAAACAACATTCATGCTGAACAACTCATCCATGCTGGTTATCTCCTTAAAAACAGGTTCGTTATCCTAATTGATCATTGGCTAGAACCACTAGGTTTCTCTGCATCTGGATCAAACAAAAATATTGTAGCTATCCACAAAAGCAAATTAAATTAAGACTCGAAATGCCACAATCCCACCACTCTCCTCTCTGTCCCAATGGAAAGGATTATCCTAAAGTGGATGACAGTATTGATTAAGATGTACAACCTCAATGAATAGCCAGACATCAGAAAAAACAGGTGTCTTTGGAACTGGACAATAGCTCCCGAGAAGGCTTTCAGAATTTTTAGTCCCTGAGTAGAGGGTTGGTAATGCATGGTGGATTTATTGTTATGTAAAGCCTTCAAGGTAGCTTGTAAGCTAGCAGATTTATGCCTTATAAGTGAGGGTTGGTGCTTGTAATAATGGTAGCTGGTGGGTAGTGTTGGTTAGCCACCCACATATAACACTTTGGAAAGAATTGAGCTACAGGTTAACCTTTTTTGTGTGTGAACTTCACCGCAAAGCTGAGATGCAGTACTCTGCTTGTGCCTGAAGGAATTCTAGTATAGTGGAAATGTGTTGATAAGTCTTCACCCAAACATGACCAGCCTCTAAAGCAGATTGAGTAGATACTTGTTGATTTTTTATCAACCACGTTCCAAGTATGCTGGCGGTAAAAATGTAAGAATGATTCCAATCAATTGACCCAAGTAGGTCCATTTATTGAGAACATGAGGGCTGATGGGGGGGGGGGGGTGGTGGGGGGGGGGCAGGGGAGGAACGGGCGTGTGATGTGAGTTTATTGGCATTTAATTTCACATGCAGGTATATGTGAAATCCAGATTACTCGGGTAGAGGACTGAGCAGGTGGTCTTCGACTCATTGTCAAATTTAACTGGTTCACAGGTTTAGATCAACACTATAGTCACATTTTGAAAATATCTAAAGAGAATTATCTAGAAAAAAGCTGGAGCTAAGACTGAGCCTTGGAGTACCAGTTGCTTGATAGTAGTACACCTGGATTGTCTGTTCATCAGACAAGAAAGAACAGTTAGAGATCATCTCCTTGCTAATCTGTACCATGTGTCTGCCATGAAGAGTATTGGAAAGATTATGGCAAATGTTTTTAGGCCAGACTGCATCTTAGGAATATGACAAGTGATCATTAGAACACACATTTTCTCATTGCCTTGAATACTTCTGATATTTCTGTGGGATAGATGAATTGATCAACAGTGCTCCTGCCTTTTCTGTTGTCTGACTATTGTTTGAGGTGGTTTGCACAGTAGCTCCATCCACTTTAGAATAACCCTTTCCATAGGGTTAGAGAGGAGAGAGCTGGAATTGTAGCATTTGGAGTTATAATTTGATTTGTTTTTGTGGATAGCTAGAATATTGTGTCTCTTCCAGAATGCAGAGAATGTTACTGGTTGTAGGCAATGAGAAATTCAGACCAGGAGGCAGGTCTTACAGAAATAACCTGCATTGTGATGACTTGTTCAGCATGAATGTTGTTCGTACCAGGAATCTTTCATGCTAGAGTTTTTTAATTGCTCTTTATATCTTGTAAGGTAATACTTCAGTGGTAAGACTCTATCCAAGAAGGGAGAATGCTACTTTTCCTGCTGTTGATTTTGTGAGAGAAGACTCTATATATGGGTGTGTGGTTTTGTCATTCTTGATTAGGGTCCAGGAAACCAAGTCAGCAGTGATATGGCAGAGTTTCTGGTTTGCTGTTTATAGATTCAGGGGGATGATTAATTCCCAAGCTATTTGGTTTGAAAGGGTGAGGTTGATTAATTTCAAATCTTCTAACTAAAGAATTTTCCTCCCAGTGTAATTCTAATGGGGATTCATTGGAGGCATAGGTGAAAACTTCATTAATTAAACTGGCCACTCCCAGGATCCCAATCAAGTAAGCAAAGAATGGAAGCCATGGGGAATACAAGTCATGGATACGTCACTGATTCTGTTACAAAAAGCAAGTTATGCACACTCAGAGGCTGGAAGGTGTGGAAGATGGAGTGATATCTATTGCAATGTTGTTTCTTCTATTTCCCTTACTGAGGCCCCATCGACCGTTTAGAAGTTTTATCCCTTATCTCAGAGAGATGGTGTTGGGAAGAGGGTAGATTACCTTCAATGAGGAGAGGTCTTTACTTAGAGGGTTAAAACTGATGTATCATTTGTCTATATAGATGGTGCCATATTTGCTGTCACCTCTCCTCCAGCCTGGATCAGGATTTATACCCAATGAACTTAGGGGTATGCCAACCTTGCACTTTGACGATATGACATTGAAGAATAATGGTGGCGCTTAATATTTTAAATATTGCGCAGCCATGCATGGTTGAATTAACATAAAATTATTCTGGATATGCCATGGGATTCATTCCTGTGAATGAAGCAAGGGAAGCTGTCCCTTCTTGGCTAAGAATCTGAAATAGAATCACAATTGGGTGTATATATGATGGATTGCTTCTCATTTTCAGGGTTATGGAGAGTTGCAGAATAACTAGTTGGTGGAGACTAATCTTGTTATTGGTTAGGGTAGTAATAAAGTAAGACAAAGCAGAAGATCAACTGAGCTGTTTTGTAGGATATCTTTTAAAAAAATGTTATGAAATTAGGATTCAATTATAGTGCAACAGGGCATGAATGTAAAAAATGGCAATTAAATATATTTGCTTTATGAACAATGTTTAGAAGAAAACTATTATTACCATATTAATGTACACTAGGGCACACGTTCATAAAAAAGGGATGTTACCATGGTAATGACATTTGAACCAAAATGACTGCATTTTTGTAGATAACCAATAAAAAATTTCAATCTACAACTTGACATTATTAACTTTTTTCGTTTTTTCTCATAGGTTTTTCTCATAGGTTTGTTGAATGTAGAAGAAAATTATGTGATGACTATTTTTTTGGTTGACTTCATATTTTAGAAAATTGAGAATTGATTTGCTATTTTATGAAAAAATTTATTTATATATTCATTTATTGAAGTTTCAAATATAATGCTTTAAGATAAGAAAAGAAAATATTGTGATTTACACATTTTCGGAAAAATATTACCGAAATCCATCCATGTATTCGAACTTCTTGTTTGTACATTTTTACACGAGTTTCCATCTCTGATCCAATAGGAATGCCTTCTAGATAAGCAAACATGTATTCTCTGGCCTTTCTGAAATATTTCTGTTTTCAGTAGTCACCGAATCCAAGCCTTTGGGTATATTGTCACGTAAACTATGGAGTGTGTATTTGCAGTATGCTTTTGTATATTGTTTGGATTGAGCCCACACACGTTCGATTGGGTTCAATTCACAATGATATTTGGGTAAAAAGTATCCCACATGTCCTATCGATTCAAGGAAGATCTCAACTTTGGACTTCTGATTTTTCAAATCTGGGAAAGATGCTAAACATTCCTTCATTTCAGCAGCCGCCATCACATTTGTGTTTACACAAGAACTTGCCTCATTCCTTTCTGAACACCTATATTAAAACTCATTGCCTGAGGCTTCCCATTCCACTAGCAATCTCTCATGATTCTTTGTGTACCCCCTGGGTTGACGTTCATATAGTTAACATCTAAGGCATCTTCTGGTACACAAGTGAGACAACTTGAATGGTCAAAGACCCAAAAATACTGCCATGCCTCACTTTTGTAATCAGCTATTTTTACTGCCAACTCCATTTGCTTCATGAACTTCTGACTAGTCCAGTGCCCTTCCTTGTCTCTCCCATATTCCAGAAACTGACGAGCCTGAAAGGCAATACTTGGGTCATGTTTCTTTGCCTCTTGATACTGCTCATATGTAAGCCTTAAATAGCCTTCTCTTTCCTCCACAAAATCTGAAACCATAATTCCTGCTCCTGTACATTTTTATTTCAATACATTGGTATTCTTATCTTCCCAAAAAGTAGGCTGATCTTCATTTACATGATATATGGACTAATCATGCATGAAAACAACTCTCTTAGCAAGCACACCTGGCGAGGGACCATCCAGATCCGATGGAAAGGCAGATCTTGCTTCCTCAATAGGAGCATTGGATCTGTTGATGAAACCTAGGCCTGCCATTTTATGAAGAAACTTGCCATGTTACTGGACTACATCATCTCTCTCATGGCCATCCACAAAAGTTCCTTTGTGAGATTCTACGACGGAGAAACCCAGCTCATGCAGCCTGCAGCGTGCAGTCTCTACAACAGAGACTCAATGAGGAAAACCAGGTGTGAGGGTTGAATTTAGCAACAGTTTCTCATTGATCCATTGGCAGAAACTTGCTGTTGTGAGGTCAGGACACCCGTTGATGACAGTATGTGACCACACATAGTCAGTTGCTTTCCTGTTAAGCTCCTCTTCTCTCCGAAGTACTCCAGTTCTCCGGTACTTTCCTTGTGTGCTCTCAGGTAAATAACAATCGATCTCAATAAACCTTTTCATCCACTCCCATCTGACTTTCTAATCATAATGCTAGTTAACTCTGCAGCTTCTGTTTCACCCTATCCCAGAAGGTTCTTCAGCTGGCACACAACAAAAATACCACATTATCTCGATCTAGCATTCCTCATAAAAACGTTCTCTCTGATGGTGACTGTCTGAGAGCACACTTGAGTCTAAATCAAACATTGGGTCTAGAGACTCATCAGGAGCAGGTGTAGCGACAAACAAGTCCCCATGTTGGAGTGTTTCTTGTTGTTTTGTTCAGCTAAACTGTGGAGGTTCCTGTTTCCCATTCCACCCTCAACTAGATTGTCAGTAAATACAGCGACGCCAGTGAGAAACAGCTGAACACTTTTGTGACATTTATAGTTAGGAATGCCTCCCAAGAAGCATGCAGCCACTACCAAGGTAGAAATCTGTCCAATCTGTGAAGAAGCTATTGCTGAGTCCTCTGTAAGTAGAAAAGGAGAAGGAGCTATCCTCTGTGAGGGCTCTTGTGGTCATTGGTTGCACAGACGTTGTGCTGGGTTAAGCAAAGCTGCTTTTGCCAGAGTGTCTAAATCATCCAGCAAGTTTTGCTGTCCACTCTGTCATTTTGGTACTCAAGAAAATGAGATTGAGGCTCTTAAGAATTGTGTCTTGGAGCTTAAGAGTTCTGTTTCAGAGCTCGAGAGCAAATTAAACTCTGTCATGAACTCTATGTCCATGGCTGCATCACCTTCTGGCATGGATCCTCAACAGAACCCAAGTATAGCAGCCCCTGGTGCAAGCTATGCACAAATAACCCGAAATTCTACATCTCTGATGGAGCATAAACCTAGGGATCAGTTCAGACAGCCGTCTACTAAACCAAGTGAGTCACAAGATCGTAAAAGTAATCTAGTTGTATTTGGTATTGAGGAGTGTGACTCGGGCAACCACTTGATCCAACGATCCTTTAGTGATGTGGGTTCTGTTACGTCTATTCTTTCTAGTATAGATGATAATATTAACAACCACTCAGTTATTGACTGCAAAAGACTTGGCAAGTTTGACAGCAACAAAACACCCTGTCCTATCCTGGCTAGACTGGCCAGACCTCTAGAGATACAGAGCATATTGTCCAAAAAACATAACCTTACTAGTTCTATTACTATAAAGCCAGATCTGTCAAATCAGGAGAGGTCAATCCAGAAACTACTTCTAAAGGAGAGGTGGGCTCTCATTGAGACTGGTTTCGGAAAGAATGAAATTAGGATTCGCAGATCAACAATTCTCCTGAATGGCAAAGTTCATGCCCGGGTTGTCAATAACAAGTTACAAGAAGAGCCTATGGACAAAAGTGAGCTCTCAAGGGACGTCTCACTTGCTCTGTCCTCCACTGATGTTTTTGAGGATGCTCTGCCAGCCACTGAGGTAGAACCTACCAGCATCACTGTACCTCTAATAGCAAATCCTTCTGCTCCTATTTCAAACCCTGTCTCCTCCACCCACATTCCAGCCTCACTGACTCTATTTCACATAATATCAACACCCCAATCCCTGGCCCTGCGCAGGTCAATGACTACCATGCCGGCATCTCCACTGCTGCTTCTGGAACTGTCGTAGCATTACCAACAAATTAAAGCAATTCCAAACTTTCGTTTCCTCTCGCTCACTTGATGTAATTGCACTAACTGGACATGGCTAACTGAAAAAATACAAGATAATGAAATTCTCCCATCAGGCTACTTATTGTACCGTTCAGATAGACCCTCCCGTGGTGGCAGAGCCATGATTTGTATCTCATCAAAGATTCCTTCTCGTCTTATTCAATCTTACTCCTCCATTGATGTAGTGTCTATCAAACTTTTATCTTCTAATCTCATTTTCTCCTGTGTTTACATTCCTCCTGATTGTCCTTTTCAACACTTCACCCAGGTTGTACAGTCAATAGAAGCCCTCTCTTCACTCAACAAGCGACTCATTCTACTTGGTGACTTCAATGCTCCAAACATTGACTGGTCAACCCTATCTGCATCTACCACCACATCTACAATGTTATGTGATCTGATTTTCCGCTTTAACTTCACACAAGTAATTACTGAGCCTACCCATGTCAAAGGTGGCATCTTAGATCTAATAATTACTAACATAGAAGATCACATCAACAACATCGTTATTGAAAATAAAAACTCTACTTTATCCTCGGATCATTTCATTATTACCTTTGACACCAACATAACCCATCATATCAAGAAAATTACCAGATATGTATTAGACTTCAGTAAGGGTGATCTTGAAGGCTTGAACAATCACTTTCTGGAGGTTGACTTCATCTCATGTTTTGATAGTGACGACATAGACAACTCCTGGCAACTACTCAAGTCAATTATTCTCAATGCGTGTTCATTCTTAATACCCAAGGTTAAACTCAAACCCCACCAACCTCCCAGGTGGTTCACCCCAGCCATACGACATCATCACAATCGTATTCACTCCTTAGAAGACAAGCCAAGCGTAACCGAACTTCTCATAACATAACAAAACTACATGAAGAGGAACAGAATCTTGAAGACTTAATGATAAAAGCTCAGACCAAATACGAGTCGAATAATAAGGCTAACAACTGTAAATCCACCTTCCGCTACCTGCACTCTATCTCAAAAAATAATTATATTCCCCAGCAGGTTTTCTCCAATAACTCGTCTGCTTCCTCCCCATATGAACGAGTTGAACTATTTAATGAGTACTTTCATTCAGTCTACCAACCAAAATCTGTTAGTCCAGAGACATTCAACTTCTCTTCACCTACACCTTTTCCATCGTTACTTTGTGAGGTCTCGTGTTGCAAGGAGGACATCTTTACCATCCTCAACTCTCTTGACACGTCAAAAGCTATGGGCATTGACAACATTGGTCCAAAATTATTAAAATCTTGTGCGATATCCCTTTATGAATCAATCACTCTGCTTCTCCAGAAATGTATACATTTTAACCAGGTTCCACAAGAATGGAAAGTCCACCTCATTACTCCTATTCTAAAGACAGGAGTTCCGTCCAACATTACCAACTATCGACCGATAGCTCTCTTGTGCTCTATTTCTAAAGTTCTAGAAAAAGTCCTTTTCGATGTCATTTTCATCCATGTCTTCCCCATCATCTCTCTTAATCAATTTGGCTTTGTGAAAGGTCGCTCATGTCTCCAACAACTTCTCACTACCCTAATGCTGATCTATACTAATTCCAGGACTCATACTACCACAGATGTGTTATATTTAGACTTCCGGAAGGCTTTTGACAGTGTTTCCCATAAGGAGCTACTAATCAAACTGTGGAACATTGGTATCACTGGCTAACTATGGATATTGCTCCAAAACTGCTTAAACAACAGATGTCAAATTACATCTATTGATGGTGTGTCTTCCTCCCTAATTCCTGTCACATCAGGAGTCCCCCAAGGAAGTATACTTGGACCACTGTTATTCATTATATATGTCAACGACCTTCCACTATCTGTTTCAGAGTCATCTCTCTTAATGTTTGCTGACGACTGCAAGTGCTTGCATACTATCTCCACTCCCTTTGACCGCCGTCTTTTGCAAAGAGACCTTGATTCGCTGCAGTTCTGGAGTAGTGACTGGAAATTGGCCTTCAACCCATCAAAATGCAAACATATCTCGTTTTCAACATCTCCTGAGGAACATAGTCATATTTATCTGCTTAATAAAACACAGATCACTAACACAGCCCACTACAAGGACCTTGGTATTAACTTCTCCAATAACCTTCCATGGTCTCACCATTACTCCATTATTATTACCAAAGCCTATAATACTTCTTACTTTATCCGTCATGCCATCTCATCTCACCACCCTATCCTCACCAAGCTTAATTTATATACATCTCTTGTCAGAACTCGCCTTACCTACTGCAGTCAAGTCTGGTGTCCTCACTTGCTTAAGGACATCAAATCGCTTGAGAAAGTTCAGCGCCGCTCAACCAAGTTTGTTTTAAACAATTATCATTTAAATTACAAGGATAGACTAATATCCATCCTTTATCTATGGCTAGAACATTTGGACATTACATTTCTCATCAATTGCCTCAAAATGCCCCAAGATCACTTCAACATCTATGACTATGTCAAATTTCCAAATTGTAATACCAGGTCTACTAACCACTCAAAGCTGAAGTGTCTACTTCCACAAACCACCAACAACCATCTAAATTTCATATATTTCAACCGAGTTGTCAAGCTGTGGAATGCCTTACCTGAGATAGACCTCAAACTCTCCACGTACACTTTGAAAAAGAAGCTGAAATCCTTTTTCTGGGAATATTTCATAAATAACTTTAATTCTGATTTACCATGCACTTGGCACTATCTTTGTCCATGCAGTAAATGTTTTTCTTTACCATCTCCAATTAACTATTCTTACCTATAAGGCTACCAGCAGCTCTTGCTGGTAAGCCTTCAGCACTCTCTCATCCTTTATACATTATTTTGATGCTATTATACAGTGCTGTAAAATTATTTATCTATCTATCTATCTATCTAATCTATCTATCTATCATATATAATAATAATTATAATAATAATAAAAAATCTGGCTCTTCTTTCATTTCTGCCTAATTTAATGCTCTGGAAACGTAAGCAAGCTTCACTCTACCACGAGTCAATGCCTTCTGGGACTGAATCCTCCTTATGCTCTTGGTGGCATAACTAACAACGAGAAATAGGGCTACGAACTACACAAAAAAACTCGGTCGACTAAAATTCTTCCACTTGCCCGGCAAATGCGTGTGTCAGTAATTGTCTGTAAATTTATGCACAAATTGGTGGCGACTGAAATATGTAGTTCTAATACTCTGAATGAAAGAAATGTTGAAATCAACGGAGGATCTTTTTTCCCCAAAGAATTGTAGTCCGCGGCAGTCAGGAGTTACGGAGGTAAGAACATTTTGGAAGTAGATGCCCTGTTGCCCTACCATTAGATAACTGAAATAAAAATAAATTTAAAAAAAGAGACACCATGTTAAAATTTCTATCAAAATTGGCCATAATGAGTATTTGCATCAATATTT
Organism: Cladorhizidae sp. MBARI D1340-BT2; assembly: GCA_028752905.1. NCBI lineage: Eukaryota > Metazoa > Porifera > Demospongiae > Poecilosclerida > Cladorhizidae > Cladorhizidae sp. MBARI D1340-BT2. The sequence goes on from JAQNBH010000015.1 coordinate 32,689,985, forward strand.
ACCAATAAAGCTCTTCTAAGATCTAATGAGGCATTCTACATAATTAATTAAGATGCACTCATGCACACATGATGGTAAATACCAATGTCATATATATGTATAATATATAATCTAAAGGGCCTTGTTAGGAAATAATTTTAACGATTGAGTTTGTGCATTACGGTTAGTGCGCTTTTTGAGAAACTGAGAAACTAAAATGCATTCAAAGAAAAGTGTATTACTTTGAGCCAACAGTTTGGGAAGAAAATATCTGAGTAATGTAGCCAGGTTTTTGAAACCCTGTTTGATCGTTCTACCATTACAACAATGATGTAATCCTTTGTACTAGCTAAATTATATGGCTGATTTCTCTAAACAATATTCTGAACCAACCCTAATGCTATCCCTATCTCTTACCGTGGCCCTATTGCCAGCTGTAACCATGTTCCAGTATGAATATTATCATGAAGCAATTCTAGGATGGTGTCACGAAGAAGTAACCCAGGCGGTTATGCACTGGTTGAATCAGAATCTGATATGTCATTTGTAAACTGTATAGTATTTTCTTGAATACTCTACTGTAACTGAGTTAACAAGCATCTGGTTACAGTCACTAGATATTCCTTCCTCAAAGATATGTCTGGTGTCCATTACCATAGCAAAGAATTATCACACATTGATTTGTCTTCAGCCATGAAGGATTTAGCTTTGAAAGGCTTCAAAAGTGGGATAAGATAAATCGGTGGGCAGATCACCCAGCACTTGTCAATAGCTGCATATTCATGCCACTCAAATACATGTTGCTGAAAAGTATATAACAGAATCCATGAAATTTAGCTGATCTATGGCGAACAGTGTGTATGCAACAGTGTGTATGCAATAGGGCATACATATAACTAGGTGCTCATCCTTGCTTCCATTTGGTCAACAATTCCCTGGACCAGACCTTGCTACTCTATGTGACCATTAGCCTTTTAATCTGAGCTGCACATTTTCTCTTCCAAAAGGACAGTGTGGAACAACTGAGCATGGTGGTTCATAGACTACTTCTCATAATCTTAAACCTTTGGCCTGCACCTCCATTGAAGGTGGAGAGTTCACCCAGCCAATAGGAAAAATTGTATGATCAACAAAATGAAGTTACTTGCTGCTGAAGGGAGGTAGCCAACTAACTGTCAGGAGCTCTACTACCATTTTCTGCTTCTGAATTGGTTGGGAAGTATCAAGTAGTTCAGCTTTGATGATAGCAATAGTTCAATACTAAAGTATAAAAGAATGTCTCTAGACATCACAAACTAATACCATCTACTATCATTGTAAACTTACATACCTAGAACTATATTTGAGAGGAGTCAAGTGGGATTGTAGTTTTTCGAGTCATAATTTTGTGGTGATTTCATCAACATTGTGTGACTTCAGGGATGAAGGGAATCGTAATGGTCCTAGGCAATTAGCAATTAGGACCTCGAACCAGTAATCATGGAGAGGACCTGCATGGATAAGTTATTCAAGCATGAATGTTGTTTGGACGAGAACACTTACATACTTGAGTTTCTTAATTGCACTTCACAGTTTGGAAAATGCCACTTGAGTAGTGATATATGCACTATCGATGAATGGAGGATGCTGCTTATTCCGAAGTTGACATTTGATTTTGTGAGAGAAGACTCTATTGACATTGTTGATTAGAATCCAGGTACCAAGTCAGGAGTGTTGTGGCAGAATTTCTTGTTTTCTGTTTACCGAATCAGGTTGTTGATTAGCTGCAAAGCTATTTTGTTTGAGTGGGAGAGGTTGATATTTTACACATCTTCTAACTAATGAATTTCCCCCCAATTTGATATTAATCTTCATTATTGGATGCTTGGCTGGAGAGTTTGGAAGATGGAGAGAGCTATTGAAATGGTGTTTCTGCTGTATCACTGACTGAGAACCTGAGCTCAGAGAGATAGTGTTGTGGTGAAGAGGGATTCCCACTTATATGTACTGTTCGGGTTAAAACTGATTTATCACTGGCCTGGATAGTGTCATGTTGCTGCCACACCTCCACCAGGCTTGGTCAGTATTTGTGTTGTTAACCAATGATCTAAGTTGATGGAACACCCAAGTCAAAGAGTATGAAATGATTAGTATTTGAAGCCCAGTTTTAAGTGTAGATGTTCCCCAAGTATCTGTGTTGGCAATTTAAGTCTCATTGTAGAGCACTAGTGGAGGTGCTGCAGAAAACTTGTGCTTCTGAAGGGCAATTGGCAGTGTTGAATTCATGGTGTTGAAATAAACATAAGGATGTTCCGTAAGGAATAGCAGCTACAACTCATTGGCCATCAGGAACTTTACAATGATATATCAAGTGGAGATCAGTTGAATGGCTATTATACCATTACAAAAGTATAACCAAAATATATGCAAAATCTAGGAGACACCATGGTATCAAAATAGGCCATAATGAGTATTCGATTATAAATGCAACCACTTTACCAAAATGTTTCTTCTAAGAACTAATGAGGCATTCTGAGTTGCACTCAATCCAAATACAATGGTAAAATCCCACTTTCAATATATATATATAAATGTGCTTTGTTGTAGTTAATAGTTAGTTGTAACCTTATTAGGAAATAGTTATAACGATTAAGTTTGTGGATTACTGTTAGTGCACTTTTTGAGATATTGAATTGTGTTAGAAAAGTGTTTTACTTGCATGGCCCAACAGTTTGGGAAACAAAGTTTTTGAAAATCTGTTTTACCATCCAACCATTACGTCGATGATGAAATCATTTGAAATCATTTATACTAGCTACCATACTGTTTTGTCTGATTTCTCTAGACAATATTCTAACAACCACTAGACCTATTACTATCCATATATCTTACTCTGGCCCTAATGCCAGCTGTATGCATGTTCCTTAGATTAGTATTTTCTTATATAATGTATGATTTTTACATACTGTAACTCTGTTAACAAACATTTTCTTTACAGTCACTGAGATATTCTTTGCTTGAAGACAAAGAAATGTCCTGTGGTCAATACCAAAGTAAAGAATTATCACACATTTATTTGCCTTCAGAAGAAAGTCTTAAAAATTGCATGTGAAAAAATATGTGATCAACAAGGTCAGGTACTTTGCAACATGCCACACAAATAAATGTTGCTGAAAACAATTTAACAGAATCCATATAATCTGGAAGATTCATGGCCAACAAAGTGGATGGATATGGGCATACCTATATCTAGGTAGTCATTCATGCTTCTTCCATTAGGTCAACAATCATCTGGACCAGACCTTACTACTCTATGCGACCATGGGGATTTTCATCACAGAGGAAAAATTTATTTTTCAAAATAATGGTATTTCATAGACTACTTGTCATAATCTTAAAACTAGGCCCTGCCCCTTTGTTAAAGGTATAGATCTCTCCCTGTAAAACATACTAATATGGAAAGATTTTATGATCAGACAAAGAATTTTGCTTGCCGCTTTGCAGAATTTCTAGGGGAATGGTAGGTAACTAACTCTCTGGAAGTCCACACTACCATTTCCTGTTTCTGAATTGGTTGGGAAGTATCAAGTAGCTCAGCTTTGATGCTGGCAGATATGGAATAGTTCGAGAGTCCCCTCTAAAGTATATAAGATAGAGAGGAACGACCTGTAAACATCACAATCTACTACAATCTTAAACTTACCTACCTAGAACTACATTGCAGAATACTTAATATGTCCAGTATCAAACTTGGCCAAGTTATTCTCTTCATATTAATTTCAGTGCAGTTTGCTGCACAATCACCACTCTATCGGCGACAGGTGAATGGTGAAGAATCCACCATTTATGACAGCTGTCCTCAAAATACAGTTGATAACTGCAATCAATCCAGTAATGATCATTGCACATCTTTGGGAGAAGCGATTCAAAACAGAGCACAAGGCAGTTTGTCGCTAGACACTCCCCAGCATGTCTTCAGTATGTTTGATCTCTTCTATTCTGGCATTCTAAGAGGTGACAGAGCACCAACACCCACACCAATCAATGCTACCATAGTGGAAAAAGAGAGAATAGCAAATATAAGATGTCGTGACTTACTCAGCAGTATCAATTTGACAACGATGGATTCGGGGTCATGTCGCTGGAGGTACTCATGCAAATACAATCACGACCACTTCCCTAGTTTTCTTATCCAAGCTGAACTTCAAACGAATCCAGAGACTCCAGAGACAGTTGAGTGCACACCTCTTAAAGTCCGAGATTTGATGTTTGTGAGAACTATTTGCCAATTTGATAGTAGTCGATATCATTGGTGCCCTTGTGAAGGTGAAAAGATCATCACAGGTTACAAGTCGAACTCCTAACACTAATTTATTTCAATTGCCATTCTCAATCTGCAAACTAAGTAGTTTTCTTAAACTATATTATTATTCATGACCAAATTGATGTTCATTGGGACATAGATATAATATATTATAATAATTATAACACCATAAACGACAATAGAATACTGTAAAATTTTAGACGGGCAAGAAAACAGAAATTCCATTCCGAGTTTCACTATGAATAATAGTTCTACACAATCTAAAATGCATATGACAACTCAATTCATTGAAATATTACTTCATTGTAATAATTTATCATCTATATACAATGTGTTTAATAATATCTAGCATAATAATGTGTGCTTAGGAAATTATGTGTGGAAATAGAACAGGGATGAGGAAGGGAGAAAACAACAGAGGAATAGTAGTGGTATCAGCACAAACAGGAAAATGGCATGGACATAGTTTATAATCAGTAATGTCTGTTTAAAAGAAGAATCACGACTATTACTCAGTTTATGTCCGCATTGGTCTACGAACATTTAAAATATGACGAATGTATGACGTGGGTAACCATGGAAAAAGTGACGTCAAACTTCACTTCCGGTTTTAGAATAAAGATGTCTGTTCAATATAATCGAGATGAAGTTATCGGTCTGCTTTTTGACGATGATTTTGGCCTCTCTGAGAGTGATAGCTCTGAAAAAGATGAGCAAAATAACCCTGCTTACTTGGGAAGCCACGCGGTTGATATATGAAGTTTTGTGCAGCATGCATTTGTTATTTTTTGTCATATTCAGCTCATGTAATGATTTTTATATGGTTGATGCTAGCTTCATATAATTATTGTTGCCAAAAATATATTCTTCAATTGTCAGTTACTAACCTGTCACTGACCTGTCACTCAATGAGCAATGGTAAACTGTTGAACATTCTTAGTGGACATAATAAAGAATGCTAGAAACAGTTCCTGTTTTCATAATGAGATTCACGATGTTGCGGTTTATTGCTAGGCAAACAAATTTTGTTACAATATTCGTCAACTCATTATCTACCACCTGACATATGATTGCTAGGTACTTTACATTATGTATCTTTAAATATAATAAATAATAAGAAAATCATTCATTTTGAGGAAAAGACCTCTGTCAAGTTACCGGTGAGAGGGTTAAACACCTCTGGCATTATATAAATTTTGCCACTATTTTCTGTACTTAATTATAATTACTTGGCCAGCACCAGACTTTTACATGAGTTGAGTCAGTAGTTTCTCGTTAAAGTTTGAAGAATGACTATAAATGTGCCCTGTAATAGCCCACTCAGACACAAATAAGATTCAAGCTCTAGACATGCATTGGAGTGTTCATGCAAATGTGGGAACCAATTTGGGTCCAGGCAAGTCTCAAGCAAATAAAATCTTGTGACATTGAAGTATATATATATAGAGGATGGGTCAGTCATTATAGTCACTAGCAGGGAAAGGATAAAGACTCTGAATCGAATCATATAATCACACTGCTCACTTGGTTGCGTCCCATTAGTCCAGCGCACTTGCTTAAACAATCTCACCTCCCAATCAGCATTGGTGTACATCCCATAAGGACTCAACATGATGCTTAGTGTACAACAACATCATCTAACCCACAACTGGTATCTTCGCCTTGACCAACAGGAGTATTATCAGGGCGGTCCACTGCTACGCAAGCTTATTTTCCTCAATCAAAACCACAAGTACCCTTATAATAGCACCAGGTTTAAGTTTGTCACAGGCTGTCCACTTCCTCAGAAAATGGTAGAAATGATTCAGTCCAGCCAGTTTATTGAAATGACCATTTGATTCCACATTCAGAACCTAAGTTTGGCAAGTACTTCACTGCCAACCGTGTCCATGGGATTGCATTTTAATGGACAGACAAAATGCTGAGGCAAAGGGGCAAGCACTACTAACTCACTGCTTTTCCCATGTCATGTACTGACTGCTGGAATACAAAAACAACCCATGGTTGAATTTCTATCTTCAATATCTGGTGATGTGGTCATTAAAGGAAATTGTAAATAGATGACATTGTAGAATATTTAATGTCTACAAGTGGTTTGTCTTCTTTCAGCCATTCTTGATATCATTTAATGTTCGTTAGATTTGAGAATCGCAGGTAACCAAAAGATGGATCAGAAAGCATATCATGCAGCAAGAAACACACTCGAGAGCAGGCCACGAATGTTCATCCTAGAGAAAACTCTTTTCTGCCAGCCTTAATTACTAGTAATGAATGTAAGGCATTGTGATGAGACTAGCGAAGCTGCATAAATTTAATATTACTCTCTAAGCATTTTACTATTCCAAGCATAGCTGCAGGCTTAACACAACTGATTCCCGATCTGTAAATTATTGATGTCATTAGATTGGATTGTACTATGAACAGCAGTATATTCCTCACAGTTTTCAAGGAGTACAAGCTCAATATCATTTTCATTTTGAAACTCGTCCGTGACAAGCATTTTCATTATAGCAAAATGTGTCCACAACTAGAGTTTGTTGATGAATAGTGTGAGTGGCTAAGTCAGTTCACATGAGCCTAAAGAAGTTTCTCTATCATGGGCTTCTGGGTTTATCATGATTACTTTATAAATCTCAAATTTCATTTCTTTGTTGTGCTGTTTCAGGACCATTCTCTGCCAATTCTCTTTCTCTCTTTCTCCTTTTCTGAAGTCTATTTTCGTTACCCGTTCTGGCAAAACAAACAGCTAGATGTTCTGCTTAAAAAGATTCTGATTCTGCAGCTGTGCATGCATCAATGTTATTAGTAGGCACATGCGCATTCCAAATTATTCACACTACCATAGCTAGCATTGATTGGTGTGGGTGTTGGTGCTCTGTCACCTCTTAGAATGCCAGAATAGAAGAGATCAAACATACTGAAGACATGCTGGGGAGTGTCTAGCGACAAACTGCCTTGTGCTCTGTTTTGAATTGCTTCTCCCAAAGATGTGCAAGATCATTACTGGATTGATTGCAGTTATCAACTGTATCTTGAGGACAGCTGTCATAAATGGTGGATTCTTCACCGTTCACCTGTCGCCGATAGAGTGGTGATTGTGCAGAAAACTGCACTGAAATTAATATGAAGAGAATGACTTGGCCAAGTTTGATACTGGACATATTAAGTATTCTGCAATGTAGTTCTAGGTAGGTAAGTTTAAGATTGTAGTAGATTGTGATGTTTACAGGTCGTTCCTCTCTATCTTATATACTTTAGAGGGGACTCTCGAACTATTCCATACCCAAAGCTGAGCTACTTGATACTTCCCAACCAATTCAGAAACAGGAAATGGTAGTGTGGACTTCCAGAGAGTTAGTTTCCTAGCATTTCCCTAGAAATTCAGCAAAGCGGCAAGCAATATTCTTTGTCTGATCATAAAATCTTTCCATATTAGTATGTTTTACAGGGAGAGATCTATACCTTTAACAAAGGGGCAGGCCCAAGGTTTAAAATTATGACAAATAGTCTATGAAACACCATGATTGGTTCTTCCACATTGTCATTTTGAAAAAGAAATTTTGCCTCTGTGATGAAAGACCCATGGTCACATAGAGTAGTAAGGTCAGCTCCAGATGAGTGTTGACCTAACGGAAGCAACTTTTATGAGCAACTAGATGTAGGTATATATGCCCTAGTCCTTCCAGCAAGATTTCATGAATTCTGTTATATTGTTGTCAGCAACATTTATTTGCGTGGCATGAATAGAGAGTAATGGTAGATATTGACAAATACCTGAGCTGGGTATCACACTGATTTATTCTATTGCACTTTTGAAGACTTTCTTCTTCAATGGCTGAAGGCAAATTAATTTGTGATAATTCTTTGCTCTGGTATTGATCACCAGAGATTTATTTTACGGAGGAATATTGTAAAAAATGTTTGTTGACCCTCTCACCGGTAACTTTACAGAGGTTTTTCTCTCAAAATGAATGATTTTCTTAATATTTATTATATTTAAAGATGCATGATGTAAAGTACCTAGCAACCATATATCAGGTGATAGCTAATGAGTGGATGAATATTGTAATAAAATTTGGTGGCCTAGTAATAATTTGCAACATCGTGAATCTCATTATAAGAAACAGGCACTGTTTCTAGCTTTCATTATTGTCCACTAAGAATGTTCAAAAGTTTACTATTGCTCATTGATTGACAAGTTAGTATCTGACAATCGAAGAATATATTTTTGCAAACATATAAATATGAATATCATTATATAAAGCTTGCAACCACCACATAACTGTGAATATCATTACATAGAGCTGAATAGGAAGGTGTACTTGCATCACTGACTCATCAGAGTCAGAAGGAGAGATGTATGAAGGACCTCAATATAACATAATAAATCTTACTATATATACCTTTACATTACTAGATTATGTTACATGCATATATACCAGCAAGAGAGGTAGCGGCAGGTGGGTAGGGCTATGGCAACCAATGACAGATCTAGTCAGAGCTGCTAGCTCATTCACGTCAACCTCGTGGCTTCCAAGTAAGCAGGGGTATTTTCTTTATCTTCTTAAGAGTTACCACTCTTGGAAAGGCCAAAATCATCATAAAAAAGCAGACAGATAACTTCATCTCGAACTGACATCTATATTCCAATACCGGTGTCATGCCAAATTCTTTCCGTTGCCCTCTTTGACCTACAGCGCATGCGTCAACACGGATTTGGGAATAATATGGCACGTTCTCAAGCTAAATTCTTCCCACCTGCTAAATTCTTCCCCATGTCATATTTCTCCTTTGCACTTAATGATTTATTGAGCATTATTTCAATTCCAGCATATTTCTGCAGGGTAAATCTACAATGTTAAAATTTAGATATTTCCAAAAAACATTTTTAATAAACTTTGTCAGAGTATAAGATGAATTCAGGTCTACTGATGGAATTATTATAGAACCTACTCCTTACTCCTTACCATTGGGTATCTAAACTAAAATTAGTAGCTAATGATATTAGCAATTCTTTTATGTATATCTAGGGGGATCTGGTGGTATGCTCCCCCAGGAAATTTTACACTCTCAGATATCAATTCTGGGGCCTTCTAGACCAAAATAGCATGTGTGTCCTGCAGGATAACTGCATAAGCGAGAAGTATAACGATTGGATGATTGAAGGAGGGCCTATGTCTGCAGCCTTGATGGGTGGGTGTAAAAGGAGAATATTCACTACTATAGGTGCCATGCTTGATGTAATGCTCCACCTTCCTTAAATGTACTCCACAGTTTCTCTGTTTGCTCCATCTGCAAATGCAGCCAAAAGTTGATGCTAAGCAATCAACACTGTCAAAAAAATGATACACAGGTAGCTAGATATATAGCTAGGAGCAATCAACATGTTGAGTAACGCACGCGCTAGGAGAAATCCAGGAGGATAAATTTGGCAAGCACGCTGTCAAACTAACGGCAGGAGAAAACCCGTATCTACGCATGCGCAGTAAGTAAAAGAGGACTAGGGAAGGATTTGGCATAACACCGGAAGTGAAGTTTGACGTCATGTTTTTCATGGTTACCCATACGTTATATTTTAATTGGTCATAGAGCAAAGCTTTAGCTATGCGAAAATATGTTTATTAATTTTTTTTTGTAAATGGTTAATTTTTTTTTTGTAGCGGTAATACCATTTCGCACCTACAGGCGCTTATGCCGGTGTGAGGGTTAACAGAGTTACAGTAGATCAAAGAGATATATTATTTAAGAAAAACTACTCTACAAATCACCAGATTGTGATTCAACCAGTGGACAACATTGTGTGTAACTTTTCTTGACACTATACTACAATGATAATATCCATATAGGAACATGCCTACAGCTGGCATTAGGGCCAGTTTAAGAGATAGGATATGATCAAGTCTAGTGGAATATTGTCTAGAGAAATCAGAGAACACAAATAGGTAGCTTGTACTAATGATTTCGTCATTGATGTAATGGTAGGATTGGAAAACAATTTTTTTAAATTGTTTATGGTAATCAGATGTCTGCTTCCCAAACTGTTGGCCAATGCCAGAAATAAACTTTCCTTAAAACGCAATTTAATTTCTCAAAAAGCGCAGTTACAGCACTAAACAAACTCAATCGTATAAACTATTTTCTAATAAGGTTACAAATATACTATTAACTACAACAAACCACATTTATATATATATGTATGACAGCAGGATTATTTGCATGAGCGCAACTCAGAATGCCTAATTATTTCTTAGAAGAGAATTTTCGATAAATGTTCTTGCATTTGTCCTATTTTGATAGAAAATTAGCATGGCGTCTACTGGATTTTGCATCTATTTTAATTGTACCAGTTATTTTGGTGGAGTGCTTCGATGCACCCCCAGGTGATGACACTGACAATGACTTCTATGGCTATCTGCATTTTTGCAGAGGAAAACATCAACAGCCAATGCTTATCCTTGCAGAGAAAACATCAACAGCCAATGCTTCACTTGAAATTTAAGTTTACAAGTATGCCAGTGGCACTTGAGTTTCTTTGACCATCCAAAGAACAAACTACCTTTCCTCAACAGTATTCACCTCCCCTATGTTGCAGTTGTCAAACCACTCCTCCACTTACACTTCCAGCTCCTCCTCCTCCAATACATTCCTTGTTCCTGATTTTCATAGGTTATTCAAACATAAACATTAATATCAATTATTGATTGAAACTTTGGGTTGTACAAATGCTTAGACTCTCAGTTATCTTCTGGAATATAATCTGGCTGAATCTCAGTGTTCTGGCATACTATTACGTTAAATATATGCATGAATGTATGCGGGTGTAAAATAATATTACCTTGAACTACTAATGTATAATACTTGAGAGAAGAGAGGGGCTTGCTATCATAATTTAGCTCTATTTAGCAAGATAATCTAGCTAGCTAGACATAAATTATTACTCAATCATAACTCTATTATTTTTATACACATCTTTGCTATCTAGCATTGACATCATCTACCATTGAAAAACTTCCTTATGTTCAGGTAAAGCTTCTACACTCCATCTATCCATGTTTACACAATGCTGTAGCAATAGAGCCCAGACCAGTGCAGATGCTAATACACCTATGGTTAAATTCTCGTAGCACTCTCCAATCCAAAGTTAGTAAGTAAAACATAACAAGTAGCGTAGCTCAAGCTAACCTAAACAGTGGGTGCTCAGTAATTATTCTGATGATTAATTTCTTTTGATCATGCCTAGTACAATGCAGTAGGTGTAGCTACAGATGAGGTTTTTAGCTATAGCTTTCTCACAACTATCTGCAGTGCTCCATTGTATATAGTGTGTCAAACTCTTGTATCATTTAAAGCTTATAGAAATCTTCAAGGTTTACTTTTATGGTGCTCCATAGTGGAAAAAGAGAGAATAGCAAATATAAGGTGTCGTGACTTACTCAGCAGTATTAATTTGCCAACGAAGGATTCGGGGTCATGTCGCTGGAGATACTCATGCAAATACAATCACGACCACTTCCCTAGTTTTCTTATCCAAGCTGAACTTCAAACGAATCCAGAGACTCCAGAGACAGTTGAGTGCACACCTCTTAAAGTCCGAGATTTGATGTTTGTGAGAACTATTTGCCAATTTGATAGTAGTCGATATCATTGGTGCCCTTGTGAAGGTGAAAAGATCATCACAGGTTACAAGTCGAACTCCTAACACTAATTTATTTCAATTGCCATTCTCAATCTGCAAACTAAGTAGTTTTCTTAAACTATATTATTATTCATGACCAAATTGATGTTCATTGGGACATAGATATAATATATTATAATATAACACCATAAACGACAATAGAATACTGTAAAATTTTAGACGGGCAAGAAAACAGAAATTCCATTCCGAGTTTCCTATGAATAATAGTTCTACACAATCTAAAATGCATATGACAACTCAATTCATTGAAATATTACTTCATTGTAATAATTTATCATCTACAATGTGTTTAATAATATTTAGCATAATAAAGTGTGCTTGAGAAATTATGTGTGGAAATAGAATAGGGATGAAGAAGGGAGAAAACAACATAGGAATAGTAGTGGTATCGGGACAAACAGGAAAATGGCATAGACATAGTTTATAATCAGTAATGTCTGTTTAAAAGAAGAATCATGACTATTACTCAGTTATGTCCTTAGATGCCAGGAGTTAGACTAAGCTTATACCTGTGCAAATTAATATGAGAGAAATAGCTTCACAATAGACTGTGAATATTATATATTCCTAAATGACAGATGGTCCATTAAACACCTCTGGCATTATATAAATTTTGCCACTCTTTTCTGTACTTAATTATAATTACTTGGCCAGCACCAGACTTTTACATGAGTTGAGTCAGTAGTTTCTCGTTAAAGTTTGAAGAATGACTGTAAATGTGCCCTGTAATAGCCCACTCAGACACAAATAAGATTCAAGTTCTAGACATGCATTGGAGTGTTCATGCAAATGTGGGAACCAATTTGGGTCCAGGCAAGTCTCAAGCAAATAAAATCTTGTGACATTGAAGTATATATATAGAGGATGGGTCAGTCATTATAGTCACTAGCAGGGAAAGGATAAAGACTCTGAATCGAATCATATAATCACACTGCTCACTTGGTTGCGTCCCATTATTCCAGCGCACGTGCTTAAACAATCTCACCTCCCAATCAGCATTGGTGTACATCCCATAAGGACTCAACATGATGCTTAGTGTACAACAACATCATCTAACCCACAACTGGTATCTTCACCTTGACCAACAGGAGTATTACCAGGGCAGTCCACTGCCACGCAAGCTTATTTTCCTCAATCAAAACCACAAGTACCCTTATAATAGCACCAGGTTTAAGTTTGTCACAGGCTGTCCACTTCCTCAGAAAATGGTAGAATTGATTCAGTCCAGCCAGTTTATTGAAATGACCATTTGATTCCACATTCAGAACCTAAGTTTGGCAAGTACTTCACTGCCAACCGTGTCCATGGGATTGCATTTTAATGGACAGACAAAATGCTGAGGCAAAGGGGCAAGCACTACTACTAACTCACTGCTTTTCCCATGTCATGTACTGACTGCTGGAAACAAAAACTACCCATGGTTGAATTTCTATCTTCAATATCTGGTGATGTGGTCATTAAAGGAAATTGTAAATAGATGACATTGTAGAATATTTAATGTCTACAAGTGGTTTGTCTTCTTTCAGCCATTCTTGATATCATTTAATGTTCGTTAGATTTGAGAATCGCAGGTAACCAAAAGATGGATCAGAAAGCATATCATGCAGCAAGAAACACACTCGAGAGCAGGCCACGAATGTTCATCCTAGAGAAAACTCTTTTCTGCCAGCCTTAATTACTAGTAATGAATGTAAGGCATTGTGATGAGACTAGCGAAGCTGCATAAATTTAATATTACTCTCTAAGCATTTTACTATTCCAAGCATAGCTGCAGGCTTAACACAACTGATTCCCGATCTGTAAATTATTGATGTCATTAGATTGGATTGTACTATGAACAGCAGTATATTCCTCACAGTTTTCAAGGAGTACAAGCTCAATATCATTTTCATTTTGAAACTCGTCCGTGACAAGCATTTTCATTATAGCAAAATGTGTCCACAACTAGAGTTTGTTGATGAATAGAGTGAGTGGCTAAGTCAGTTCACCCGAGCCTAAAGAAGTTTCTCTATCATGGGCTTCTGGGTTTCTCATGATTACTTTATAAATCTCAAATTTCATTTCTTTGTTGTGCTGTTTCAGGACCATTCTCTGACACTTCTCTTTCTCTCTTTCTCCTTTTCTGAAGTCTATTTTCTTTACCCGTTCTGGCAAAACAAACAGCTAGATATTCTGCTTAAAAAGATTCTGATTCTGCAGCTGTGCATGCATCAATGTTATTAGTAGGCACATGCGCATTCCAAATTATTCACACTACCATAGCTAGACAGTGCTAAATCTGTGGACTTTGGTGAGTGCTGTTGTAATAGAGCACAGACCAGTGCAGATGCTAATACACCTATGGTTAAATTCTCGTAGCACTCTCCGGTCCAAAGTTAGTTAGTAAAACATAACAAGTAGCGTAGCTCAAGCTAACCTAAACAGTGGGTGCTCAGTAATTATTCTGATGATTAATTTCTTTTGATCATGCCTAGTACAATGCAGTAGGTGTAGCTACAGATGAGGTTTTTAGCTATAGCTTTCTCACAACTATCTGCAGCGCTCCATTGTATATAGTGTGTCAAACTCTTGTATCATTTCAAGCTTATAGAAATCTTCAAGGTTTACTTTTATGGTGCTCCTTGCCTTGTGTAAACACGGATAGATGGAGTGTAGAAGCTTTACCTGAACATAAGGAAGTTTTTCAATGGTAGATGATGTCAATGCTAGGTAGCAAAGATGTGTATAAAAATAATAGAGTTATGATTAAGTAATAATTTATGTCTAGCTAGCTAGATTATCTTGTAAATAGAGCTAAATTATGATAGTAAGCCCCTCTCTTCTCTCAAGTATTATACATTAGAAATATTAGATATAGAAGATTGGTAGTTCAAGGTAATATTATTTTACACCCGCATACATTCATGCATATATTTAACGTAATAGTATGCCAGAACACTGAGTTTCAGCCACATTATATTCCTGAAGATAACTGAGAGTCTAAGCATTTGTACAACCCAAAGTTTCAATCAATAATTGATATTAATGTTTATGTTTGAATAACCTATGAAAATCAGGAACAAGGAATGTATTGGAGGAGGAGGAGCTGGAAGTGTAAGTGGAGGAGTGGTTTGACAACTGCAACATAGGGGAGGTGAATACTGTTGAGGAAAGGTAGTTTGTTCTTTGGATGGTCAAAGAAACTCCAGTGCCACTGGCATACTTGTAAACTTAAATTTCAAGTGAAGCATTGGCTGTTGATGTTTTCTCTGCAAGGATAAGCATTGGCTGTTGATGTTTTCCTCTGCAAAAATGCAGATAGCCATAGAAGTCATTGTCAGTGTCATCACCTGGGCGTGCATCGAAGCACTCCACCAAAATAACTGGTACAATTAAAATAGATGCAAAATCCAGTAGACGCCATGCTAATTTTCTATCAAAATAGCACAAATGCAAGAACATTTATCGAAAATTCTCTTCTAAGAAATAATTAGGCATTCTGAGTTGCACTCATGCAAATAATCCTGCTGTCATACATATATATATAAATGTGGTTTGTTGTAGTTAATAGTATATTTGTAACCTTATTAGAAAATAGTTTATACGATTGAGTTTGTTTAGTGCTGTAACTGCGCTTTTTGCGAAATTAAATTGCGTTTTAAGAAAAGTTTATTTCTGGCATTGACCAACAGTTTGTAAAGCAGATATCTGATTACCATAAACAATTTAAAAAAAATGGTTTTCCAATCCTACCATTACATCAATGATGAAATCATTAGTACAAGCTACCTATTTGTGTTCTCTGATTTTTCTAGACAATATTCCACTAGACCTGATCGTATCCTAGCTCTTAAACTGGCCCTAATGCCAGCTGTAGGCATGTTCCTATATGGATATTATCATTGTAGTATAGTGTCAGGAAAAGTTACACACGAAGTTGTCCACTGGTTGAATCACAATCTGGTGATTTGTAGAGTAGTATTTTCTTAAATAATATATGTCTTTGATCTACTGTAACTCTGTTAACAAACATGTTTAACGATATTCCTCCATAAAATAAATCTCTGGTGATCAATACCAGAGCAAAGAATTATCACAACTTCAGACATTGAAGAAGAAAGTCTTCAAAAGTGCAATAGAATAAATCAGTGTGATCACCCAGCTCAGGTATTTGTCAATATCTACCATTACTCTATTCATGCCACGCAAATAAATGTTGCTGACAAAAATATAACAGAATTCATGAAATCTTGCTGGAAGGACTAGGGCACACCTACATCTAGTTGCTCATACATGTTGCTTCCGTTAGGTCAACACTCATCTGGAGCTTACCTTATTACTCTATGTGACCATGGGTCTTTCATCACAGAGGTAAAATTTCGTTTTTCAAAATGACAATGTGGAAGAACCAATCATGGTGTTTCATAGACTATTTGTCATAATTTTAAACCTTGGCCCTGCCCCTTTGTTAAAGGTATAGATCTCTCCCTGTAAAACATATTAATATGGAAAGATTTTATGATCAGACAAAGAATAATGCTTGCCGCTTTGCTGAATTTCGAGGGGAATGCTAAGGAACTAACTCTCTGGAAGTCCACTACCATTTCCTGTTTCTGAATTGGTTGGGAAGTATCAAGTAGCTCAGCTTTGATGATGGAAGATATGGAATAGTTCGAGAGTCCCCTCTAAAGTATATAAGAGAGAGAGGAACGACCTGTAAACATCACAATCTACTACAATCTTAAACTTACCTACCTAGAACTACATTGCAGTATACTTAATATGTCCAGTATCAAACTTGGCCAAGTCATTCTCTTCATAGTCATTTCAGTGCAGTTTGCTGCACAATCACCCCTCTATCGGCGACAGGTGAACGGTGAAGAATCCACCATTTATGACAGCTGTCCTCAAAATACAGTTGATAACTGCAATCAATCCAGTAATGATCATTGCACATCTTTGGGAGAAGCGATTCAAAACAGAGCACAAGGCAGTTTGTCGCTAGACACTCCCCAGCATGTCTTCATTATGTTTGATCTCTTCTATTCTGGCATTCTAAGAGGTGACAGAGCACCAACACCCACACCAATCAATGCTACCATAGTGGAAAAAGAGAGAATAGCAAATATAAGGTGTCGTGACTTACTCAGCAGTATTAATTTGCCAACGAAGGATTCGGGGTCATGTCGCTGGAGGTACTCATGCAAATACAATCACGACCACTTCCCTAGTTTTCTTATCCAAGCTGAACTTCAAACGAATCCAGAGACTCCAGAGACAGTTGAGTGCACACCTCTTAAAGTCCGAGATTTGATGTTTGTGAGAACTATTTGCCAATTTGATAGTAGTCGATCTCATTGGTGCCCTTGTGAAGGTGAAAAGATCAACACAGGTTACAAGTCGAACTCCTAACACTAATTTATTTCAATTGCCATTCTCAATCTGCAAACTAAGTAGTTTTCTTAAACTATATTATTATTCATGACCAAATTGATGTTCATTGGGACATAGATATAATATATTATAATAATTATAACACCATAAACGACAATAGAATACTGTAAAATTTTAGACGGGCAAGAAAACAGAAATTCCATTCCGAGTTTCACTATGAATAATAGTTCTACACAATCTAAAATGCATATGACAACTCAATTCATTGAAATATTACTTCATTGTAATAATTTATCATCTATATACAATGTGTTTAATAATATCTAGCATAATAATGTGTGCTTGAGAAATTATGTGTGGAAATAGAATAGGGATGAGGAAGGGAGAAAACAACAGAGGAATAGTAGTGGTATCAGCACAAACAGGAAAATGGCATGGACATAGTTTATAATCAGTAATGTCTGTTTAAAAGAAGAATCACGACTATTACTCAGTTATGTCCGCATTGGTCTACGAACTTTAAAATATGACGAATGTATGACGTGGGTAACCATGGAAAACGTGACGCCAAACTTCACTTCCGGTTTTGGAATAAAGATGTCTGTTCAATATAATCGAGATGAAGTTATCGGTCTGCTTTTTGACGATGATTTTGGCCTCTCTGAGAGTGATAGCTCTAAAGAAGATGAGCAAAATAACCCTGCTTACTTGGGAAGCCACGCGGTTGATATATGAAGTTTTGTGCATCATGCATTTGTTATTTTTTGTCATATTCAGCTCATGTAATGATTTTTATATGGTTGATGCTAGCTTCATATAATTATTGTTGCCAAAAATATATTCTTCAATTGTCAGTTACTAACCTGTCACTGACCTGTCACTTAACGAGCAATGGTAAACTGTTGAACATTCTTAGTGGACATAATAAAGAAAGCTAGAAACAGTACCTGTTTTCATAATGAGATTCACGATATTGTGGTTTATTGCTAGGCAAACAAATTTTGTTACAATATTCGTCAACTCATTATCTACCACCTGACATATGGTTGCTAGGTACTTTACATTATGTATCTTTAAATATAATAAATAATAAGAAAATCATTCATTTTGAGGAAAAGACCTCTGTCAAGTTACCGGTGAGAGGGTTAAACACCTCTGGCATTATATAAATTTTGCCACTCTTTTCTGTACTTAATTATAATTACTTGGCCAGCACTAGACTTTTACATGAGTTGAGTCAGTAGTTTCTCGTTAAAGTTTGAAGAATGACTATAAATGTGCCCTGTAATAGCCCACTCAGACACAAATAAGATTCAAGCTCTAGACATGCATTGGAGTGTTCATGCAAATGTGGGAATCAATTTGGGTCCAGGCAAGTCTCAAGCAAATAAAATCTTGTGACATTGAAGTATATATATAGAGGATGGGTCAGTCATTATAGTCACTAGCAGGGAAAGGATAAAGACTCTGAATCGAATCATATAATCACACTGCTCACTTGGTTGCGTCCCATTAGTCCAGCGCACTTGCTTAAACAATCTCACCTCCCAATCAGCATTGGTGTACATCCCATAAGGACTCAACATGATGCTTAGTGTACAACAACATCATCTAACCCACAACTGGTATCTTCACCTTGACCAACAGGAGTATTATCAGGGCGGTCCACTGCTACGCAAGCTTATTTTCCTCAATCAAAACCACAAGTACCCTTATAATAACACCAGGTTTAAGTTTGTCACAGGCTGTCCACTTCCTCAGAAAATGGTAGAAATGATTCAGTCCAGCCAGTTTATTGAAATGACCATTTGATTCCACATTCAGAACCTAAGTTTGGCAAGTACTTCACTGCCAACCGTGTCCATAGGATTGCATTTTAATGGACAGACAAAATGCTGAGGCAAAGGGGCAAGCACTACTACTAACTCATTGCTTTTCCCATGTCATGTACTGACTGCTGGAATACAAAAACAACCCATGGTTGAATTTCTATCTTCAATATCTGGTGATGTGGTCATTAAAGGAAATTGTAAATAGATGACATTGTAGAATATTTAATGTCTACAAGTGGTTTGTCTTCTTTCAGCCATTCTTGATATCATTTAATGTTTGTTAGATTTGAGAATCGCAGGTAACCAAAAGATGGATCAGAAAGCATATCATGCAGCAAGAAACACACTCGAGAGCAGGCCACGAATGTTCATCCTAGAGAAAACTCTTTTCTGCCAGCATTAATTACTAGTAATGAATGTAAGGCATTGTGAGACTAGCAAAGCTGCATAAATTTAATATTACTCTCTAAGCATTTTCCTATTCCAAGCATAGCTGCAGGCTTAACACAACTGATTCCCAATCTGTAAATTATTGATGCCATTAGATTGGATTGTACTATGAACAGCAGTATATTCCTCACAGTTTTCAAGGAGTACAAGCTCAATATCATTTTCAATTTGAAACTCGTCCGTGACAAGCATTTTCTTTATAGCAAAATGTGTCCACAACTAGAGTTTGTTGATGAATAGAGTGAGTGGCTAAGTAAGAATGAAACTTCACCCGAGCCTATAGAAGCTTCTCTATCATGGGCTGCTGGGTTTTTCTCATTTATTCTGCTGTTTCAGAAACATTCTCTGTCACTTCTCTCTATCTCTCTCTTTCAGAAGTCTATTTTTATTACCCGTTCTGGCAAAACAAACAGCTAGATGTTCTGCTTAAAAAGATTCTGATTCTGCAGCTATGCATGCATCAATGTTATTAGTACGTAGGCACATGCGCATTCCAAATTATTCACACCACCATAACAAGACGGTGCTAAATCTGTGGACTTTTGTGAGTGCTGTAGGAAAAGAGCCCAGACCAGTGCAGATGTTAATACACCTATGGTTCATAGCTATAGCATTCTCGTAGCACTTTCCAGTCAAAAGTTAGTTAGTATAACATAACAAGTAGCATAGCTCAAGCTAACCTAAACAGTGGGTGCTCAGTAATTATTCTGATGATTTATTTATTTTGATCATGCCTAGTACAATGCAGTAGGTGTAGCTACAGATGAGGTTTTTAGCTATAGCTTTCTCACAACTATCTGCAGCGCTCCATTGTATATAGTGTGTGTCACACTTTAGTATCATTTCAAGCTTATAGAAATCTTCAAGTTTACTTTTATGTGCTCCTTTCCTTGTGTAAACATGGACAGATGGAGTGTAGAAGCTTTACCTGAAGATAAGGAAGTTTTTCAATGGTAGATGATGTCAATGCTAGGTAGCAAAGATGTGTATAAAAATAAAAGAGTTATGATTGATTTTTAACAGTAATGATTATGTTTAGCTAGCTAGATTATCTTGCTAGATAGAGCTAAATATTCAGAGTAAGCCCCTCTCTTCTCTCAAGTGTTATACATTAGGAATATTAGATTGGTAGTTCAAGGTAATATTATTTTACACTCGCACACATTCACACATATATTTAACATAATAGCATGCCAGAACACTGAGATTCTACATTGGTATTCCATGGTCTATGTGGGTTGAACAAATGTAAAAGCAATCCCTGTGAATTACCCACTGACGTGGAAACTCAGAGCAATTCTACAATTGTTCTCATATCTGTCACAGTAGTTTTTCATACTGGCATGTGCTATTCCTTTAATATAGTGATGAGGACACATAGAATGCAAACAGACAATTGCCATCAGTGCTAATGTGTCTGACTTTCGAAGGGTTTATCAAGCTGTACTTCAACACCACCAATTGTGACGCCATTTGGTTCAACATGCCTCAGGCCCAAAGTTTGGCATGTTCTACGGAGTCACTCCATGTCCATGCAATTGTACTTGAATGGACAGACAATATGCAGAGGCAGAGGGACAACCACTACTAACTCACTGCTTTTCCCATGTGATGCACTGACTGCTGGGGGAAAAAATCCATGAATGAACTTCTATTTCCACTCTGTGGTGATGTTGTCTTTAAGGGAAATTATAAATAGATGGAATATTTAATCACTAAAATTTGTTAGTATTCATTCAGCTCTTCTTGCAATCATTTCCTGTTTGTTATATTTGAGAATAAAATGTAAGCAAAAGATGGATTAGAAAGCAAATCATACAGCAAGAAACACACTTGAGAGCAAGCCATGAATGATTGTACTGGGGAAAACTGTTTTCTGCCAGGATTAATTACTAGAAATAAATACAAGGCATTGTGAGTCAAGCACAGCTGTAATAAATAAAATCAATTTTAAATTTGCTCTAAATATTATTCAAGCATAGCTGCAGGCCTAACACCACTGATCCTGATCTGTAAATTATCGATGTCATCAACCCAGACCAGTGCAGATGCTAATAAACCTGTCAGATGGAGTGTAGAAGCTTTACCTGAACATAAGGAAGTTTTTCAATGGTGGATGATGTCAATGCTAGCTAGCAAAGATGTGTATAACAATAATAGAGTTATGATTGATTTTTAATAGTATTCCAGAACCCTGAGATTCAGGCACATTATATTCCAGAAGGTAACTGACAGTCTAAGTATTTGTACACCCCAAAAGCATCCTTTATATAGTACTAAATAAGTTTGCCATAGAAACAGTTTTAGCATATAGAAAAGAAATTGCTAGCCAGGTAGACACTAACAAGTAACAGATCAAAGGTGCTTCTCTTTAGCTATTTAGCAAGGGTTAATGTGCTATATATTTATCAACGAATAGAAAATTTTGGCAACTTAGTGCATCCTTGTGTCACACCAATTCTTCTGTAAGGAAAATTTATAAGTTGTATCCAGATCAGAGTGGTAACCAACATAATCATCTTGTTGCATCTTGCTCATCCCAGAAGCAGAACTATCACAGAAGGTATAATGATAATGCTAAGATAGCAAACTTAAAACTTAGCTATCCCCAACAAACAATTGCTTCCGGAAGCTTAGATTGTGAGACCTAAGTTATTTTGTTCTTCATGACAAATATGACCAAGAGCTATTTAGCAAGCTCTAATGAAATGCTAGCTGTTAGTTTTACTAAAGCTAATGTAGCTAAATTCATCCATCTAAATTGTGTCAACATAGAGTTCTCATTGACAGCAATAGCAAATAATATGATGAACAACTGCTATTATGATAATTTTCATCTTGTCTGTAAATGCAGGTGGATATGTTCTTAACAGTAAAAGTTTCAATAAATAATTGATGTTAATGTTAATGTTTGAATAACCTATGAAATCAGGAACAAGGAATGTATTGGAGTAGGAGGAGCTGGAAGTGAGAGTGGAGGAGTGGTTTGACAACTGCAAAGTAGGGTAGGTGAAAACTGTTGAGAAAAGGTAGTTTGTTCTTTGGAAACTCCACATACTTGTAGACTAAAATTTCAAGTGAAGCATTGGCTGTTGATGTTTTCCTCTGCAAAGATAAGGATTGGCTGTTGATGTTTTCCTCTGCAAAAATGCAGATAGCCATAGAAGTCATTGTCAGTGTCATCATCACCTGGGGATGCATCGAAGCACTCCACCAAAATAACTGGGAGAAATTGTAACTAAAACTAATGATTCTATGCTTATTTCATAGTAAAAAGGTAAATGAAGAAGGAAACGTCAGTTGCTTTAAGCTAATATGTTACCGTTAAATGCTGAATGTAAGCTTGCATTGTTTAAGATGGATGTCGCATTCCTAGTTTTTATGTTGAACATATGGTACATACATACATACATAGATAAAACCCTACATACATACACAAGACATGCTTGGCAATATCAAGTTTTCCTTCCAACTCCCCCATGATGGCTCGCTTCACTAACCAACAACCTTGTCCAAGCATTGTGGATAGTAATTGTCCAAGCAAGCTTCAACCATAATTGTAGGTGAGAGCACCTGGAATCAGCGTGTGACTAAGTTCTTTGAATGGGACAGATGGAGAGAAGTACCATCAGGTAGAGTCAGTGGACTGTAGCCGTTAAAAGGAAACATAACTGCTACTGTTGAATGGAGGGGTCATTCACTACTGTTATTACATAAGGCATCCATACTGCCCATTACTCCATTCAACAGCCCTTATTCAAGCCAAAGATATGAAGTAAACTTACAAGAAGCAGAACTATCACAGAAGGTATGATGATCTAGTTGTTTAATGTTAGATAACTAACTTAAAACTTAGCTATCCGCAACAAACAATTGCTTCAACTAATTCTAGAGCAAACTTTATTATGCTAAATATTATTAAACACATTATAGATTATTAATAATAGATTAAAATAATTATAATGATATAATATTTAAATGAAATAAGTTGTCATATGCATTATAGATTGTGTACAACTATTATTACACATAGTGAAACTCACAAGGAATTTCTGTTTTCTTGACACTAACATTTTGCGGTAGATGTTTCGGTTGTTATATTATGAATACATTATATGTATGTCCTAATGAACATCAATTTGGTCATGAATAATAATATAATTTAAGAAGACTACTTATTTTGCAGATTGGAGAATGGCAATTTAGTCTTAGGAGTTCGACTCGTAACCTGTGATGATCTCTTCACCTTCACAAGGGCACCAATGAGATTGATTAGGATCAAATTGGCAAATAGTTCTCACAAACATCAAATCTCGGACTTTAAGAGGTGTGCATTCAACTGTCTCTGGAGTCTCTGGATTCTGTTGAAGTTCAGCTTGGATAAGAAAACTAGGGAAGTGGTCGTGATTGTATTTGCATGAGTACCTCCAGCGACATGACCCCGAATCCTTCGTTGGCAAATTGATAGTGCTAAGTAAGTCACCACATCTTATATTTGCTATTCTCTCTTTTTCTGCTTTGGAAGCAGTAATTGGTGTGGGTGTTGGCACTCTCTCACCTCTTAGAATGCCAGAATAGAAGAGATCAAACATACTGAAGACATGCTGGGGAGTGTCTAATGACAAACCGCCTTGTGTTCTGTTTTCAAATGCTTCTCCCAAAGATATGCAATGATCAATACTGGATTGATTGCACCTTTCAACTGTATTTTGAGGACAGCTGTCATAAATAAAGGATCCTTCATCATTCACCTCTCGCCGATAGAGGGGTGATTGTGCAGCAAACTGCACTGAAATGACTATGAAGAGAATGACTTGGCCAAGTTTAGTACTGGACATATTGAGTATTCTGTAATGTAGTTCTAGGTAGATAGGTTTAGATGGTAGTAGATTGTGATGTCTATGAGCCATTTCTCTCCATCTTATATACTTTAGGGAGGACTCTCGAACTATTCCATATCTGCCACTATCAAAGCTAAGCTACTTGATACTTCCCAACAAATTCAGAAACAGGAAATGGTAGTGGACTTCCTGACAGTTAGTTCCTTAGCATTCCCCTAGAAATTCAGCAAAGCACCATGCAATCTACTTTTCGTCATACAATCTTTCCCTATTAGTATGTTTTACAGGGAAAGCTCTCTACCTTTAACAGTGGGGCAGGCCCAAGGTTTAAGATTATGACAAGTAGTCTATGAACCACCATGATGGGTTCTTCCACATTGTTATTTTGGAAAAGAAAAGTTTTCCTCTGTGATGAAAAGGCCCATGGTCACATAGAGTAGCAAGGTCTAGTCCAGATGATTGTTGACCTAATGGAAGCAGCATGTATGACCAACTAGATATAGCTGTGCCCATGTCCATCCACTTTGTTGGCCATGAATCTTCCAGATTTCATGGATTCTGTTAAATTGTTTTCAGCAACATTTATTTCTGTGGCATGAATAGAGTAATTGCATCACAAATTTTTTCACATGCAATTTTTAAGACTTTCTTCTTCAATGGCTGAAGGCAAATGAATATGTGATAATTCTTTACTCTGGTATTGATCACAGGACATTTCTTTTTCATCAAGCAAAGAATATCTCAGTGACTGTAAAGAAAATGTTTGTTAACAGAGTTACAGTATGTAAAAAACATACATTATTTAAGAAAATACTAATCTAAAATCATATATCATTGTGATTCAACCAGTGGACAACATCCTGGATGACTTATTCCTGACACTATACTAGAATTGCAATATTCATAAAGAAACATGCCTACAGCTGTTAGGGCCAGAGTAAGAGATAGGGATAGTATTAGGTCTAGTAGAATATTGTCTAGAGAAATCAGACAAAACAATATGGTAGCTAGTACAAATGATTTCATCATTGATGTAATGGTCGGATGGTAAAACAGATTTTTCAAAAACATGGTTACGGTCCTCAGATGTTTGCTTCCCAAACTATTGGGCCATGCAAGTAATACACTTTTCTTAAAATGCAATTCAATTTCTCAAAAAGCACACTAACATTGATCCACAAATTCAATCATTACAACTATTTCCTAATAAGGTTACAACTAGATTATTAACTACAACAAAGCACTTTATATATATATATATATATTGAAAGTGGGATTTACCATTGTATTTGCATGAGTGCAACTCAGAATGCCTCATTAATTCTTAGAAGAAACTTTTTGGCAAATGTGGTTGCATTTATAATCGAATACCTATTTTGATACCATGGTGTCTCCTGGATTTTGCATATATTTTAGTTATACTTTTCTAATGGTAGAATAGCCATTCAACTGATCTCCACTTGATATATCATTTTAAATTTCCTGATGGCCAATGAGTTGTAGCTGCTATTCCTTATGCAACATCCTATGTTTATTTCAACACCATTATGAATTCAACACTGCCAATTGCTATTCAGAAGCACAACTTTTCTGCAGCACCTCCACTAGTGCTCTACAATGAGACTTAAACTGCTAACACAGAAACTTGGGGAACATCTACACTAAAAACTGGGCTTCAAATAGTAATCATTTCATACTCTTTGACTTGGGTGTTCCATCAACTTAGATCATTGGGTCAACAACACAAATACTGACCTAACCTGGTGGAGGTGTGACAGCAACATGGCACTATCCAGGCCAGTGATAAATCAGTTTTAACCTGACCAGTACATAGCCATCCACATCAGTTGTAATCCCTCCTCACCCCAACATTATTTCTCTGAGCTAATTCGACAGGTTCTCAGTCAGTGATACAGCAGAAACACCATTTCAATAGCTATCTCTCCATCTTCCAAACACTCCAGCCAAGCATCCAATAATGAAGAAACCTCCCCATTAACATCAAATTGGGGGCAAAATTCATTAGTTAGAAGATGTGGAAAATATCAACCTCTCCCACTTAAACCAAATAGCTAATCAAACACCTGATTCGATAAACAGAAACACAAGAAATTCTGCCACAACACTCCTGACTTGGTTACCTGGATTCTTATCAACAATGTCAATAGAATCTTCTCTCACTAAATCAAATGTCAACTTCGGAAGAAGCAGCATCCTTCATTCGTCGATAATGCATATATCACTACTCAAGTGGCATTTTCTAAACTGTAAAGTACAATTAAGAAACTCAAGTATGCAAGTGTTCTCGTCCAACTAACATTCATGCTTGAATAATTTATCCATGCAGGTCCTCTCCATGATTACTGGTTCGAGGTCCTAATTGCTAATTGCCTAAGACCATTACGATTCCCTTCAACACTGAAGTCACACAATGTTGTTGACATCAACAAAAATAAACCAAATTATGACTACAAAATTACAATCCCACCTGTCTCCTCTCTCTCCTTAAGGAAAGATAAGGAATAACCTGTACATCCCAATGTAATAGCCAGATAGGAGTGTAGAAGAACAATTCCTTGATCCCACATATATCAAGATGCATTCAAGTCACTGAAGAAATCTGTACTCTTGTGATCGAATTGTCATATGCCTAAGACATTGTCTGGCATAAAGGCATTCTTTTTAAACCTAACATTATTCTTCATGTCAGACACCTGTTACAGGTTAGGAAGGAGATGATCTGTAACTGATATTTCTGGGTTCTGATGAACAGACAATCCAGCTGACTATGCCACATAGGCATGCATGGCGTGTCTGACTTATTCGAATGGGCACTTGTTGATTATACTTTCATGCCAGGTTAATTTCTATGGGCTAGGCAGTGTGCAGGTTTTGTTAGGGCATATTGGTTACAAACAAACAGAGAGGGAAGGAATAGAGATGATGAAGTTGGAGAAAAAGAGGTACAGGACATGGGAACGTGTGTATTTATGAATAAGAAATGGCTGTGTATAGATAAACTAGGTAAAAAGGGTGAGAGACATGAAAAATAATATGGAAATAATAATATTGTGTGAAACCATTTTGATATGAAATTTTCTAGATTATCAATTACATATATACTACAATTCTATACTGTATTTTGTGTCTAGGCATTGGATTTTATATTTGGATAGATCAGTTGAGTGTGGCAAGTTTGTTGGGCTGCACTTGTTAAATGTTCATAAACCCTTGTTCCAATAAACAGGAAAGACATTCATAAGTTGAAGTACCTATGGCATACAAATAGCAAGTTTAATCACACTGTACCAGGATAATTGCAAGAGGGATTATTACAAATATTTATTGGGTTGGTGGGAGGGTGTGGTTGGCAATAGTAGTCATTCCAATCTTAAACGATTACCAGACACTGATTAGCTATCTGTATGAGAGCAGGTCTTATGGCAAATTAAGTGGCACCCATCTATTGACAAATCTCCTTGTCTTCTGTTTCCAAGCACTTCCGCCAAATATGTGCAATAATCATTACAGGATCACATGCAATTATCAACGGTAGTAAAGAGAGCTGTCATAAATGATAAATTCTTCATCCTTGTTCTCTCGCCAATAGAGGGGTGATTGTGCAGCAAACTGCACTGAAATGACTATGAGGAGAATGACTTGGCCGAGATTAGAACTGGACATATTGAGTCGTCTGAAATATAGTTCTAGGTAGGGTAAGTTTACAATGATAGTAGATGGTATTAGTTTGTGATGTCTAAGAGCCATTCTTTTATACTTTAGTCTTGAACTATTGCATCATCAAAGCTGAACTACTTGATACTTCCCAATTCAGAAGCAGAAAATGGTAGAGCTCCTGACAGTTAGTTGGCTACTTCACTTCACCAGCAAGCTAACTTCATTTTGTTGATCATACAATTTTCCCTATTGGTATGTGTGCTGGGAGAACTCTCTACCTTCAATGGAGGGGCAGGCCAAAGGTTTAAGATTATGAGAAGTAGTCTATGAACCACCATGCTCAGTTGTTCCACACTGTCCTTTTGGAAAGGAAATTTTCAGCTCAGATTAAAAGGCTCATGGTCACATAGAGTAGCAAAGTCAGGTCCAGGGAATTGTTGACCAAACGGTAGCAGCATGGATGAGCACCTAGTTATATGTATGCCCTATTGCATACACACTGTTGGCCATAGATCAGCCAAATTTCATGGATTCTGTTATATTGTTTTCAGCAACATGTATTTATGAGGTATGAAGATTACATATTCACAAGTACCCCAGCTGGGTGATCCAATTGATTAATCCTATACCACTTTTGATGCCTTTCAAAGCTAATTCCTTCAATGGCTGAAGACAAATCAATGAGTGATAATTCTTTGCTCTGTTAATGATCACCAGACATTTCTTTGAGGAAGGAATATCTAATGACTGTAACCAAATTAATGTTTGTTAACTCAGTTATAGTAGATTATTCAAGAAAATACGATATCATTTACAAGTGACATCATATTCAACCAGTGCATAACCGCCTGAGTTACTTCTTCGTGACACCATCCTAGAATTGCTTCATGATAATATTCATACCGGAACTTGCTTACAGCTGGCAATATGGCCACAGTAAGAGATAGGGATAGCATCAGGGTTGCTTCAGAATATTGTATAGCCTCTCAATTTGTTAGCTAGTATCAAGGATTACATCATGATTGTAATGGTAGTACGATCAAACAGGGTTTAAAAAAACTGGCTACATTACTCAGATATTTTCTTCCCAAAGTCTTTAGTTGAGCTTGGCTTGTTTGTTGGGCTGCACATGTTCACACATCACAAAGGTTCATAAACTCCTGTACATGAATATGAAAGGTATTCATAAGTTGAAGTAAATCATGCAATACAAATAGAAAGTTTAATTGGTACTGAACCAGGATAATTGCAAGTGGGATTATTTATTGGGTTGCTAGGAGTGTGGTTTGCAGTAGTGGCCGTTGAAATATAATGCCTTTACCAGATACTGATTAGCTATCGTTTTGCTAGCACATCTTATGGAATATTAAATTGCAGTAAATGGCACACAATCAAGTTTCTACATAGTTCAGCAACAGTTAGCTTGGCCAAGATAACCATTTTGTTGTGTGTAGTAACTGCAGAGAATACCATACAATCTACTATGAAAGCTACACTGTAGAATCTTCCTAACAAGGTAGTGTCACATCATCAACATATTGAATAGAGTATGGATTAAGAATTTTTAATCACAGATTAAATTCACTTCGGAATTACTTTGGTCAATTAGTTGGAGTAATTTAGTTTGCTGTACATTAGATTGTACTCTTTGGTTCACTTAAAGAACTGTAGATTTAGCAATTGGAATGGAATCCTAATGATAGCAGAGATCAATATTATTAACCATAGGTCCATTTGAAGTGCCCCCACTATAGCCATAACATGCTGACTTATATTATAAACACCATAGATACCTGTGTGGAGTCATGTATTTCATCGAGTTATCCCTACTGCTTAACAGTTAAACATTCAATATTATTTCAGGATGGTATCAAGTAGACCATCAATTTAATTGCACAATCCCTTTCCCAGAGATTGAAATGTGGACTCCAGTGACTATTGAAACAAGGTTCTATTTCTTAGATCTGATAACAACGGACAATACAGTGTAGTAACTCAGCAACCGATACATTCTACTTTGTGCATATAGAAATGAATGCTAGCTATCCTCACTGTGCTGATCTTGTGTTATGATGTTGTTCCTGCCTGCTTTTAGGTAATTTTGGAAAGCTTCCCCCACAACCATGAATTTCCCACTGTATATCAGTGTGTCAGTGCATTCATCCAGTTCTGTTGTAGGGAGAAATGCATTTCACTATATGAGTGTGCTGTAGTCTTAAATCACCTCATGCGTTTGTCTGGTAATAATTTGGATCAGGTGCTGTTCTGTGACATACTACTTTGCTTGAGAAATTGTCAGGTTTCCATATCTGAATGGGAACACCTGATGGAGCAAACACCTGCATATTTCCAACAGATACATCTGGAAGATTTTTGCACTGCCCTCAAACTTCATCCTACAGTTGAATTTGTTGTGGAGAATGAGATAGCTAAATACAAAGCAAGTGGAAGCCCAATCACTCTGATCAAAGCAGTGCACACAGGACCACATGCTTCCAAGTGTTCCATTGACGATGCATCAGGACAGAACCATTGGCATGTTTGTGCATGGAGCATGTGTGATGCCTACTTCCAACATTGGCTATAGAAGGGCTGGTGAATGGAGCAATGTGTGGATGCCAATTGCTACAACAGCAGTGATGGTTCACTCCATTCAACAGTAGCAGTATTGGTTCTTTTTGAAGGCTACAGTTGACTAACTCTACATGATGGTACCTGTCTCCATCTGTCCCATTCAAGGAATCACATGCTGATGCCAGGTGCTCATGCCTACAATTACGGTTGAAGTTTGCTTGGGTAATTACCATCCACAAGGCTCAAGTACAAGGTTGTTGGTAAGTGAAGCGAGCCCTCACAGGGGATTTGGATGGAAAACTTGATATTGCCAAGCATGTCTTATGTATGTATGTAGGTTTTTATCTATGTATGTATGTATGCAACATATGTTCACCATAAAAACTAGGAATGCGACATCTGTCTTAAATAATGCAAGCTTACATTCAGCGTGCATGTTGTTATTTAGCGGTAACATACTTATGCATTTTAGCGGTAAAAAATTTATGCATTTTAGCTTAAGTTATATTTTATAATTTGGACATGACTCTAATAGAGAGTTATGACAGTGAAATTCCATGCATATGAATCATCCATGTGATCTTTTGTGGTGTTTAGGTCCATCAACATCAAATAATGTTCATGCAACACCTCTTGGAACAGCCAGAATTGTTTGTCTGTTAAAATATACTTCATCCCAATAAGTTGGCCAGACCAAATACTTTCCACCATCTTCTGAGGAGATGGTTCCATACAGTGACAAACTTAAACCTGCTGCTATTATATGGTGTACTCGTGGTTTCCATTTGTTGAAAATAACCTTGTGTGGC
This sequence comes from Cladorhizidae sp. MBARI D1340-BT2, assembly GCA_028752905.1. Taxonomy (NCBI): domain Eukaryota; kingdom Metazoa; phylum Porifera; class Demospongiae; order Poecilosclerida; family Cladorhizidae; species Cladorhizidae sp. MBARI D1340-BT2. Next base: position 32,721,520 of record JAQNBH010000015.1, read on the forward strand.
AGTGGACGACCCTGATAATACTCCTGTTGGTCAGGATGAAGATACCAGTTGTGGGTAAGATGTTGTCGTGACATAAGCATTATGTCAAGTATTTATGGGACAGATACCAATGCCGAAGGTGAAGTTAGGAGGCTGAGATTGTTTAATCATGTGTTCTCTCGTAATCAGAAAAACCAAGTGGGCAGCGTGATTATATGATTCAATTCAGAGTCTTTATCCTTTCCCTGCTAGTGACTATAATGACTGACTCTTCCTTTGTATACTTCATTAATGTTAAATGCCACAAGATTTTTTTTGTTTGAGACTTGGCTTGGCCCAGAATGGATCCAACATTTGCATGAACACCCCAATGCATGCCTAGAGCTTGAATCTTATTTGTGTCTGAGTGGGCTATAACAGGTCACTTCTAATGTCATTCTTCAACCTTTAACTATGAAACTACTGACTATAACCTATGTCCATGTCTGATGTTGGCCCAAGTAGTTCTAATTAAGTACAGAAATGAATGACAAAACTATATAATATAAAGCCATAGGGGCCCAATGGACCATCTGTCATTTAGAAATATAGAATATTTACTGTCTACTATTTCTATCACATTAATTTGTTCAGGTGCTTGCACAGAGTCTAACTTGTGGAATCTAAGGACATAACCAAGTGATTCCATAGTACTTTTAAACATGACATTACTGATTATAAACCAATTTTCCTGTTTGTGATGATATCACTACTAGTCCACTGTTGTTTTCTCCCTTCCTCATTCTCATTCTACTTCACACATTTCAACTAATTCTCAAGCCAACTTTATTATGCTAAATATTATTTAACACATTATAGATAGATAAAAATAATTATGAATTCAGTTGTCATAACCATTTTAGATTGTGTACAACTATTATTACACATAGTGAATCTCGGAATAGAATTTCTGTTTTCTTGCCCCTCTAACATTTTGTGGTATATGTAGTTATAATTATTAAAATATTATATGTATGTCCTAATGAACATCAATTTGGTTATGAATATTAATATAATTGAAAAAGACTACTTATTTTGCAGATTGGAGAATGGCAATTTAGTCTTAGGAGTTCGACTTGTAACCTGTGATGGTCTTCACCTTCACAAGGGCATCAATGAGATCGACTACGATCAAATTGGCAAATAGTTCTCACAAACATCAAATCTTGGACTTTAAGAGGTGTGCACTCAACTGTCTCTGGATTCTCGGGATTCGTTTGAAGTTCAGCTTGGATAAGAAAACTAGTGAAGTGTTCGTGATTGTATTTGCATGAGTACCTCTAGTGACATGACCCCAAATCCTTCGTTGGCAACTTGATACTGCTGAGTAAGTTACGACATCTTATATTTGCTATTTTCTCTTTTTTCTCTATGGTAGCATTGATTGGTGTGGGTGTTGGCGCTCTCTCACTTCTTAGAATGCCAGAATAGAAGAGATCAAACATACTGAACACATGCTGGGGAGTGTCTAATGACAAACCGCCTTGTGTTCTGTTTTGAAATGCTTCTCCCAAAGATTTGCAAGGATCAATACTGGATTGATTACACTTTTCAACTGTATTTTGAGGACATCTGTCATAAATAAAGCATCCTCGTTCACCTCTCGCCGATAGAGGGGTGATTGTGCAGCAAACTGTACTGAAATGACTATGAAGAGAATGACTTGGCCAACTTTAGTACTGGACATAGTGAGTATTCTGCAATGTAGTTCTAGGTAGGTAAGTTTAAGATGGTAGTAGATTGTGATCTCTACGAGCCATTCCCCTCTATCTTATATACTTTAGAGAGGACTCTCGATCTATTCCATATCTGCCATCATCAAAGCTGAGCTACTTGATACTTCCCAACAAATTCAGAAAAAGGAAATGGTAGTTGTCTTCCTGACAGTTAGTTCCTTAGCATTCCCCTAGAAATTCAGCAAAGCAGCAAGCAATATTCTTTGTCTGATCATACAATCTTTCCATATTAGTATGTTTTATAGGGAGAGCTGTCTACCTTTAACAAAGGGGAAGGCCCAAGGTTTAAGATTATGACTATGAACCACCATGATGTGTTCTTCCACATTGTCATTTTGGAAAACTTAAATATTTTGCTCTGTGATGAAAAGACCAATGGTCACATAGAGTAGTAAGGCCTGGTCCAGATTAGTGTTGACCTAATGGAAGCAACATGTATGAACAACTAGATATAGGTATGCCCTAGTCCTTCCACTTTGTTGGCCTTGGATCAGCCAGATTTCATGGATTCTGTTATAATTATTCTTTTCAGCAACATGTATTTGTGTGGCATGAATAGAGTAATGGTAGATATTGACAAATAACTGAGCTGAGTGATCACACTGATTTATTCTATTGCACTTTTGAAGACGTTCTTCTTCAATGGCTGAAGGCAAATTAATGTGTTATATTTATTTGATCTGGCATTGACTACAGGACATTTATTTTAGGAAGGAATATTTGGTCACTGTAAAGAAATGTTTGTCACAGAGTTACAATAGGTCAAAGACATACATTATTTAAGAAAATACTACTCTACAAATGATATAATGATTGTGATTTTTTTCCTTCCCACCAGTGGACAACATCCTGGGTCACTTATTCCTGACACTATACTTGTGTTACTTTTTGAGAAATTAAATTGCATGTTTAAGAAAAGTTTATTTCTTGCTTGGCCAACAGTTTGGGAAGTATGATAATATTCATATAGAAACATGCCTACAGTTGGCATTAGGGCGAATGTAAGAGATAGGATACTATCATGTCTAGTATTTGGTTTAGAATATTGTCTAGAAAAATCAGAGAACACAAAATTTAATTGCTAGCTAGTACTAATGAAGTCATCATTAGATGCAAAATCCAGTAGACACCATGCTAATGTTTTTTAATCAAAATAGGCCATAATGAGTATTCATTATAAATGCAACAACATTTACTTCAAGAACTAATGAGGCATTCTGAGTTGCCCTTATGCAAATAATCCTTCTGGTACATATAATATATAATTATATATATATATATAAATGGGCTTTGTTGTCGTTAATAGTATAGTTGGAATCTTATTAGAAAATAGTTTATACGATTGAGTTTGTGCATTGTTGTTACTGAATAGAAAACAAAAATTGTTCATTTGACTTGCAATCCCTCTAATTCTAGCTTTCATCTCTGTGTCAGATGTGGATACCAGTGCTATCTCCCATAAAACTTGAATTTCCTTATAATTAGCCAGAATACTGGTGATTGCATCTGCTCGGACTGTCCACCTGGTTGAACAGAAGGTTCGAATGCTAGGAGAAATACTTCCAATTTCTTCCTTCACGAGGTGTAACATGGCCTCACGCTTTGGAGAAAACTTAATTAACTTCACCATTCAAAGCTGGTATCGAGACAGTCTCTCATGATGCAAGCTCTCTTAACAGTGTCACCCACACCTAAATTCAAAGCATGCTCATAGCAATGAGTAAACACTGCCTTGGCTTGGATTTTTGCTGCTGCACCACCTCTAGCCCCTGCCATAGTGCTACACCCATCATAACGCTGCCCACGCATTTTCATGAAAGGTATTTGAAAACGTAAAAGGATGTCTTTTATTGCAGCCAAAATACTCTCTGCAGTAGTGGATTGAAGATGATACATGCCTAAAAAATCCTCGCTTGCTTCAAACTGTTCATCTATCCATCTTATTACTACTGTCAACTGTACTTTGTTTGAAACATCGGTTGTTTCATCCACCATTAATGTAAAGTAAGGAGACTTATTGACAAAGGAAAGGATCTTCCTGATAACATGAGAGGCCATGATCTCTAGAATTTCATTTTGATTTTCTGGAGATACATATTTTCTTTGACTTTTATTTAGCCATGTGTCAATTGCTTCATTGTCTTCAGCTCTTAGTTTGAGCAATTGAATCAAGTTGGATTCAACTGCATTAGCTTTCCGAAAAGCTATACCTTGCCTAGCAAGATACCTTAAACTTGAAAGAATGGTCTTGAGGATTTCACGTGCATTTTCTTTATCTCGCTTATGAGCTTGATCAATAACTCACTTACATCAGAAGTTGCTTTTGGCAAAGTTATAATAGCTCCAACAGCCTCAGCATGCGTCTTAGAATCCTGGTGTTTTTTGAAAGCCCTTGTTGCATCTTTCCAATTGTGAAAACCTGTACTGACCTGTAAGTATATATGTGAGAGACTCTTCATAGCAAAACAAGCAGCTATTATAATTAGTACACTTACATAGGTTGTTGATGCATTAAGGCTAGTTTTAATCCGGTTCAAGCTGAATGCTTTAACATAATTATGTATGACAATACACTGCATCTTCAGCCTCGTTATAATGTAAAAAATTCCAAGGGGAGAACCATTGACTCTGAAAACTGCAGTACACCACTTTCTTCTGTCCATAAGCCCTTTTTGGAAACTTATAGGAAAGAGGTTGATGTTGTTCTCGTGGCAACTCCAAGTTAGCCATGGCATGACAAGGATTCCTGAAGCTACCTTGAGTCATGTGAGCAGATTATACCACAAGAAACATTTTTTGTGGTCCATAGTAATTATGTGTCTATGCATGAGAGTGCAATTTACACTTACAAGTTATTAAGTATTAAAACCACAAATATTTACTGGACTTGAAAATTAATAAATGTGGTAGGAATTTTTGTGAGAATGAAAAGTGGTATGGTTGAAACCGTACCAACCGTACTGGTGGCTACACCACTGTTGATAGATACATAGAAAGCTACAAGATCCTGAAGACGTGTTTTAACGGGTTTTGGGGTGAGAGGGGCTCCTCATTTACTACCTTTTCGTAAGGCGCTCGAAGTATTTTTGGGGGCGGAAGACACCGTTTATGGTCTAAGAAGCTGCCAAAGTGAGGATATAAGCTTTGATTTTTTGGACCACATTTTAAAATAGTGGCCAGTCCTTGATATAATGGTCTACTTGTTTACTACCATGCTGCAAGTGTTATCTAAAGAGCTGTCAAAGAGACAAAGATTAGGTTGTTGTAATGCCAAAGCATGATTTAAACAAGATAGAGGTTTCCTACACATAACATTAATAATATATACTTGAAAATTGAATTTCGTTGACAACTCAGAGTGTATATATATATACTTAGTAAAAAAAATCCTACAACTATTATACAGTAACCTCAATAATCAACTTGAAATTTACTCTCTCAACGTTTCGACTAGCTGCTCTTGCCTTCATTCCTGATGAAGGCTAGAGCATCTAGAGAGTAAATTTCAAGTTGATTAGTGAGAAGGTCATTGTAATTTTTTTATGTGTATTGTCAACTGCGAGTTTTTATCGTTTAAAAAATAATAATGTGTGTAGAAGTAAGTTAGGAAGAAGTAGTAGAGGTATTAAAGTGTTTGAAGAGAGGAAAGGCTCCAGGCCCTGATGGAATGTTGAATGAGATGCTGATGTATGGAGGTAGAAGGTTGGTGGAAGTGATGGTGCAGTTGATGAATGTGGTGATCAGGATTGAGTGCTGCCCAGTGGACTGGAAGAGGAGTTTACTAGTACCTCTCCACAAGGATGGTGACGAGGATGAAGTAGGGAATTATAGGGAAATTTCATTGTGTTGTAATGTGGTTTCGAGAGTGTTGGCAAGGAGGTTGGGAGTGTTCGCTGAGGATAGGATTATGACGGAAGCACAAGGAGGACTTAGGAGACAGAGGAGATGTTCAGACCAGTGGTTGGTGTTAAGAGGAGTTTGTGAAGTGAGGAAGAGCGAGAAAAAAGCTTCATATCTGGCTTTCCTGGATATAAGTAAGGCATATGGGTGTGGAGGGAGAGACTGTGGCAGAAGTTGAGGCAGTATGGAGTAGAAGAGAAGCTTGTGAGGACATGTGTAGGATTGTATAGTGGGGTGGAGACGACGGTGGTATTGAATGGAAGGAGGTCAAGGTGGTTCGCTGTGGAGAATGGACTTAGGCAGGGATGTCCTTTGTCTCCACTTCTTTTCAATATATATTTGATGGGAATGGCAGAGGAATTGGAGAGAGCTGAGCTAGGAGTCAAAGTGGAATGCTGCTGGTATGGGGCACTCATGTATGCAGATGATGTTGTTCTTCTGGCTGACTCAGGGGTGGAATTGCAAGCTATGTTGGATGTGGTACAGGCGTACGTGTTAAGGTGGAAGATGAAATTTAATAGCAAGAAGAGCAAGGTCATGGTAGTAGGGAAGAAGGAATCAGAAGTGCATTGGAAGATTGGTGAGGAGATATTGGAAGAGGTCAAAGAATTCAAGTACTTAGGAATATGGTTTGATAGGAAGCTAAGGGGTAATGTTCAGTTAGAGAAGATGGCAAAGAAGGCAGAAGAGTGGGTTGGAAAGGTCATATGGATGAGTAGAGTGAATGGGCAGGTGGAAGTAGACAGAGGAAGAATGGTGTGGGAGCTTCTAGCGAGACCCAGTATGGAGCATGCAGCCGAAGTGTGGTGGACATGAGGACGGAATGCTCGCAAGAAGTTGGAGTCAGCACAGATGAGAGTGGGTAGGAGACTGTTGGGTGCAAGTGATACAGTAGCAGGAGTGGCGATATGTGGTGGAGGAAGCTAGAGGAGAGGAGGGAAGAGATGAAGGTTTTGTTTGGCAAGAGATTAGAGGAGTTGGAACAGAGCAGATTGGTAAAAGTTGTTGTAAATAAACTACGAGAGGATGGAGGAATTGGATGGTGGGAAGAATATGAGATCTTGAGGAGAAAGTACAAGATAAACAACAAGGTTGGGTCAGTGCGCAAGTGGAAGGGGAAAGTAAAGGTGAGAAATGAGAAGGACTGGGAGGAGGAAGTAGACGGGGAAAAGTACGCAGAATTATTATTATAAATCGGCAAAGAATGGTGCAGGGGTGGAGAGGTATGTGAGGTCCATGCATGGTCAGGAAGGTGTGCGGCTACAATTTAAACTGAGGACTGCATCAGCTGGGTTGTTAGAGGATAAGAAGAGATGTCGGATAGTTAGGGATGAGAGGTGTATAATGTGTGACAGTGGAGCAGGGGAGGATGTGGAACATTTCTTGGTGACATGCGGGGAATTTGAGAGGGATCGGCTGGTTCTGATAGATGAGGTACGCAGAATTGCAGGGGCAAGACAGTGGCTGGATGAATTAAGAAGAGTGAGTAAGGATGGAAAGGTGGCATTGCTTTTGAGGAAAGATGTGGAGGGAGTAAGTGATGCAGTGATGGAGGAGGTGGGTGAGTGTGTTATGTATTGGGTAGGGAAGTGGTGGCAGAGGAGAATGGAACTGTTGTATGGTGAGCTGAGGAATGATCTTTGGTCCACTCCTGTCCCCCCCTTCCTGAGCAGCGGGACACTCGTAACTTAATATTGTGGATAGTTTTATTAATTAAGTACTGTTGACTTCTTTTTAAAATATAGATTGTTATTAGGTTAGTTACTAAATAGTTTCACACTGTGCTGTATTATATATGTGATGGCCTTAACAGGCTCAGCAACATTAAATCATAAAATATAGAGCTGCTACCACACTCTCTGATGACCAATATAGAGCCGCTACCACACTCTCTGATGATGTGGGACCAATATAGAGCTGCTACCACACTCTCTGATGACCAATATAGAGCTGCTATCATACTCTCTGATGATATGGGACCCAATATAGAGCTGCTATCACACTCTCTGATACTGTGGGACCCAATAATTATAGAGCTGCTATCACACTCTCTGATGATGTGGGACCCAATATAGAGCTGCTATCACACTCTCTGATGATCTCTTTTTCTTTCCCTACTTTTTTGTATGGTTTTGTAGGACAATAGATTATAAGCACAATTTGTGTCCTGAATATAAACCCATGTGGTACAAGGTATCTATGTATGATAATATAATTACTACACTGACAGTGTTGTCCATTACCACAATCTTTATAAGATCCTCATCTAGGCTCTTCTACATTGTGTTGAACCAGTATCTAGACAATGTCCAGGGTTTCATTTAGGGGGGGCGGGGGGCGGAACCTTTCCCCCCCCCCCCCCCTTGGAAATTGTATTATTAAAATTCATTAGAAACTTGTCACATCTTTAACCATCACGCCCTCCCCCCCCCCCCCCCTCAAAGGACAATTTTCTAAATGAAACCCTGCTGACAACTGTCCTCAACTCTCTTGCTTGCTATATGGGCTTGTAATGTGTGCTCTAGAGCAAGAAAACTAGTGGCAAGCTTCTATGGACTTCCTTCTTTGGGCATAACATAGCCAGAGTGCAGCTTCTATAACTATTGCTGTGGTTTGTAGCAATAGCTTTCTCACTGCCAAGCATAGTGACCTATACAAAGTTGTGTAAGAGTGGCTCCTGGAAACTCATCAGGTACTTTTTCACCTGTGGACTTCCTTCTGTAGAGAAAGCCTAGACCTGGCCATCAGTTAGAGCTACAGCTGTGGTTTGTAGTTAGAGCAGTCTCATGCCACTGAGAGCTCTATTGAAGGCATTATACTGTACAACTAACATTGAAAATAGGGCTGGCAGTAGAGGGGGTTTACTTTGAATACTGCTTGGTGTTAAAAGCTGTGCAACCTAGAGTCCTCAGTAACCCACACTTCCTGTAGTTTTCTACCTCATCAAGGGTAACAAGCAAGCTGCCAATTATATACTAGATGACTGTGGTTGGCAGCTTCCTTCACAGTTGCTTCAACAGGACAGTGTTTTCCGGCTGGCCCTACCGACACAAAGTAACCCCAATGCTCTGATTGGTTACACCCCAATACTCTGATTGGTTACGTTGTGGTTTTGCTATGCAAGCACCTGGCAATTTGAGTGTTAATTATACGCAGCATAAATGGCGTGGTTATCATTGTTAAGGAGAAACACTGATAATAATGAAGAGGTTGGATCTCCAGAATATCAGAGTAGAGACAAAAAGTCACCAGCAGGTAGATGGTGTCAGATAAGGCGTAATTGCCAGGTGTGGCAAAAGTATGTATGGTGTTGGACTACAGTACTCTGCACATAACGCTTGGAAAAGGGTGATAGTGGTGGATTGGCCATCTTGCACAGTAACAGCAAACTTTAATTACTATTACAGAAAGCATTGAGTGTTTTGGAAAAGGGTGAAAGTGTTGGGTTGGTCATCTTGCACAGTAACAGCAAACTTTAAGTACTATTACAGAAAGCATTGAGTGTTTTGGAAAAGGGTGAAAGTTGGGGGTTGGTCATCTTGCACAGTAACAGCAAACTTTAATTACTATTACAGATAGCAGAAAACTGACTTGAGTGTCCAAGTGACCATTCTTGAATAAGGCAAAGTGCAAGGCATCTGGGTGTTGGTCAATTAGCACATTAACAGTCATTAAGAAAAGAAGGTGTGTATCCAGAAAAATGCTAAGCTGAATTGAAAAGTCTCTACACATTAGAAGTTGTGGGATGACACAAACTTCGTGGGGTACTGATGGGATCCTTGTGGGGACTTGGTTCCTTAGTGAACCAGGTGCATGTCTGAACGCTCTTCCAGTTCCTTCCTGGGCCATTGGCGTGGATGGTGGTATGATGCAGGTCACTGTCACATATCTGGATGGGCTCATCCATGCAAGTACAGAGTTGTAGTGCTGATGTGTACTGCCAGGCAGTGGATGGCTTGAGGGGTCATTGTCCAACAATGAATGACATCACACATTCACAGAGTGTTGACATCTGCTGGTACCATCTCTCCTGGAGCCACATGGCCTATACAGATCTGGCAGCAAGTATTTGGACAGGCTAACGAAACTTCTTTTGCAAGACTGTCTGGGATGTGTCCATAATATAGCTACATTCTCTAATTTCCTTACTCAGGCTAGGGCAATGTTGAATAGCTAGGGTTAAGGCCAGCTAGTTAGGATTAGGGTCATGCAATGGCCAGGGTTAGGGCAATAGGTTAAAGTTAGGGCAAAAGCAAGGGAAGGTCAGGGTAAGGTTGAGTAGCTAGGGTAAGGCCAGCCAGGGTAATTCCAGGATTATGGTCAGGACAATAGCCAGGGTTAAGGCAATAGGTTAAACTCAAGGCAGTAGCCAGGGTAAGTCAGGCAATAGTTATGGAGGCCAGTGCAATGACTATGGTGAGGGTCAGGGTTAGGGCAATAGCGGTTTAGTCAATGACTAGGTTAGGGTCAGGGAAATAGCTAATGTTAGGGTCTGGGATTTAGTTGGGACAATAGCTAGGGTTAGTGTCTTGGGGAATAGCTAGGGTTAAGGTTGGGGCAATAGCTAGGGTTAGAGTCTTGGGCAATAGCTAGGGTTAAGGTTGTGGCAATAGCTAGGGTTAGGGTCTTGGGCAATAGCTAGGGTTAAGGTTGGGTCAATAGCTAGGGTTAGGGTCTTGGGCATAGCTAAGGTTAAGGTCTTGGGCAATAGCTTGGGTTAGGGTCTTGGGCAATAGCTAGGGTTAGGGTCAGGGCAATAGCTAGGGTTAAGGTTGGGGCAATAGCTAGGGTTAAGGTTGGGGCAATAGCTAGGATGAGTGCAATGACTAGAGGCCAAGGAAGGACAATGTCCAGAGAAACTTGACATTGCTGGACGTCATGATGATGAGGTAATGCTAGGATTGTGACATGAAAAGTCAGTCCATTCTACACTCTATTTTCTAATTTCCTTGTGCCAAAATTGGCTCCAGTTGGAAGTACCTCGTAGTCAGCAAGTGTGTGGAGAGGGTGACTTGATCAACAAGTGTGTGGAGCAGGTGACTTGATCAGCAAGTGTGTGGAGAGGGTGACTTGATCAGCAAGTGTGTGGAGTGGGTGACTTGATCAACAAGTGTGTGGAGAGGGTGACTTGATCAGCAAGTATGTGGAGCAGGTGACTTGATCAGCAAGTGTGTGGAGAGGGTGACTTGATCAGCAAGTGTGTGGAGAGGGTGACTTGATCAGCAAGTGTGTGGAGAGGGTGACTTGATCAGCAAGTATGTGGAGAGGGTGACTTGATCAGCAAGTGTGTGGAGAGGGTGACTTGATCAGCAAGTGCGTGGAGAGGGTGACTTGATCAGCAAGTATGTGGAGAGGGTGACTTGATCAGCAAGTGTGTGGAGCGAGTGACTTGATCAGCAAGTGTGTGGAGAGGGTGACTTGATCAGCAAGTGTGTGGAGAGGGTGACTTGATCAGCAAGTGTGCAGATCTCCCTTCTTTGTGGTCAGCTGAACACGATATTTCACTATGGTAGTGCTCCTTCCTAATAATGAGTTATACTTGGCAAGCTGAGGTAACTAGAACAGCTGCAGTCCTACCAAGGTCTTAACTTGCAGGAGAAGACCTCAACTAAGCCATCAGCACACATGACTCAAAAATCCCATTCCAATTCTGAACACTACACAAGCCTATTGAAGTCATATAATTTAATACGGTGCGCGCACACACACACACACCTAGGAAGGTAAGTCGGAGACAGAAAGAGGGAATAAGATCTACAGTCAAAAATGATTAAAATCAATGATGTGGTCAAGACATTCACTCAAACGTCAATTTTGGACAAAAGTTAAGAGGGACCATGTATGTTTATTTTTGTATTTCACCTCATGCCTTTCTACTATTGTTATTCTCCACCCAAATATTGGATGCAGTAATCCAGATTATCCCTAGTAAAATCTAAATCTGGGGTACAGATGAAGTTAGCTAGCTTAGCATGTTGTGAGTGATATAATGGGAGCATGCTGGAAAGCAGGCTACAATATATATAATAGATACAACACAGTTTGCACACAACTAGCTAATGCGTACCGAAGGATTCGATTTCATGGCTAATAATATGCAATATTGATACTGCTATCCAAGGATTATTGCTGTCCTTTTATTAATTAAGCAGCTCCTGGAGACAAAAAACTTACCCACATCAATTGCTAGATCATTATCAAGTATCAACCACCAAAAATGTAAGCAAGCCTATGTCGAGTACTGAAATAGGATCCTTGAAGCTCCAGAAAAGTGGTTAGTGAGTCTGCAAGCCTATGTCGAGTACTGAAATAGGATCCTTGAAGCTCCAGAAAAGTGGTTAGTGAGTCTCTCTCTACATTAGCCATGTCATGCTTTACAGCTGTACTACTGCCTAGTCAGAAATTCTGATGGGGAATCTAATTTGCATTTGTGGCAAAGCCCATAACCAATACCAACTGGCTGACAATCATTTCCCAATGTCGAAATCAAGTAATTGACGTTCAATATTCCGGTTGTACAATACAATGAGGTTGTACAATAAAATGAGGTTATCGAATAAAATGTACCATGTCTATAATTGACAGGAGGGAGTAGTTAGCATATACACAATTCATAATCATGATGGCTCGTTCTTCTCATATATACCAGTCTAGTGACCTCTGCACTGCCTTTTGCCACATCTTATAGTGCGAGAGCAGCTTAACTACATCAGAATCTTGCAATTTAGGCACAAACTCTCGATCCAGCTCCCAAAACTTCAAAATCTCTTCTCGATCCTTCCAAAATCCTGATGCGAGTCCTGCCACGTACACAGCTCCGTGCACCGTCATGTCTACGTCCTTAGGTCGCTGGATCTCTTCGCCGAGCAATTCGCTGACGAGTTGTATGGTAAAGTCATTCTTGGACACACCTCCATCCACACACTTACGCTTGCTCTTGAGCTTGATTTCCTCAACCCCCACATCATACACTTGCTTGAAGGTGAAAGCCAGAGACTCCAGGATAGCTCGTGCTAGATGCTCCTTCCTGGTGGTGTGTGTGAGACCAACCATGCCAGCCATTGCACGAGGGTCGTTGTACGGAACTTGTATCCCATCAAATGCTGGGATAAAGTAGGCACCGTTAGAATTTCCCACAGACTCTGCCATGGCTTCCATCTCCACTGGATCAGAATAGAAACCAAAGTTTTTGCCCCAGTCCACCACACTACCACAGCTAGGAAAGTTAGCTTCTGCTAAGTATGTCAGCTCCTTTCCAATCTTCCAGCCAATGACTGGGTAGAATCCAGTCAAAGAGGTGTGCGGCTTCTTGCCAGTATTGATGGAAAGGAACATCCCCGTTCCCATAGTGCACTTGAGGTCCCCTTTGTTCCAACAGCCTTGGGCAAACATGGCACTGGTCTGGTCAGAGATAATGCCAGTGATAGGAATACAAGCCCCAAAGTGACTCTGGTCAACATGGCCAAACTCTCCACCTGTGTCCATCACTTTAGGAAGCATGGTTTTAGAGAAACCCATCAAATTGAGCATGGTATCGCTGTACTTAAGTTGATAAGGGTCATACAGCACTGTGGTGCAGACATTGGAATAATCAGTGGCATGCACCTTCCCATTGGTGAGCTTCCATAGAATCCAAGAATCCATAGTGCCGAAATAGAGCTTGTCATTGTTCATTAAATCTTTAGCTCCCTCTATGTTGTTGATTGCCCAGTAGAGCCGAGGTACAACCTGTTGAGTAGTCAGCGTGATTATGCTGGCAGCCATGAACCGCTTACTCCTGGTCACGAAATGTAGCATGCCCGCTCCAATGCTCAGCAGCTTAAATTGCATCGAGTCATTCCAGTCCTTGCATACTTGAGCTGCCCTACGATCTTGCCAGGTAATTAGGTTGCAAAGAGGTTCCCCTGTCTCGCGGTTCCACAGAAGAAAGGAGTTCCGCTGACACGCAATTCCCATGCAGACAGCATTGCTCGGATCCAGTCCACCTTCTGATAGAGTTCTGGACACTACCGCCTTGAAGTCTTGCCATATTCCCTCTGGTTCGATCTCACAATGTCCCTGCTCAGGATGGAGGACAGTAACAGAGGAGAAATGAGATGAAAGGACGTGACCCTCGTGGTCTACAGCGAAGCAACGGAGGCGAGTAGTGCCAACATCTACACCAAGAACGTAGGACATCACTATGAAATTAGCGAGGCGAATTCACAGTGATATTATATGTAGCGTGCAGATACTCGGAACATCTCTTATATAGAAACGCGCGTAAAATTAGGGGGGTTGGACGAGTAACTTGGGGTCAATCTCCTGCCCTGCGCTACTAGAATATTTGAAGGAAGGGATGTATAAGAATATATTCTCTTGAGCAGGATGGCACAAGGTAGAGTAGCAACTGAATGCTAATGACCATCTAACGTAATTCAAGACAGTAGCCACTGGTATGTTAGTCAAATTTTAACTTAATCTCACAGACGTTTCAACCCTTCCGATTTTTTCGGGAGTCTCCCAATCTCCCGATCTCCCGATTTTCATAAAATTCTACCATTTAAAAAAATCTAGAGACTAGCAGCTAACACAAATCCACAAATCGAAAGACTATCACAAATCCTACAGACTATTGTTCTTTCCTACAATCACCGCGACCGTGGCAGTTGTACGCGGACTTTGAACCCTGGAGGAAATAAAAAATGGACTAAGAGAAAGCGGAAGAAGTTCTAGTAGCGAGGAAGAAACGGAATTAGAAATCAGCACTGTTAGTGTTAGTAGTGTCTCTTCCTTTAAACCAAGAAAGAAGAAATATAAAACAAGATACAGCAAAGATTGGGAGAGTAAATATCCCTTTCTGGTCGGCGGAGTTGAGCCAATGTTTGTTCCGTTATATATATACTATTCCTATTGATTTGGCTGCCTATATACTGCTGTTGTTGTTACATTTCACATTTCACCGATTTTATTCTAGTTGGATGAAGTGAATTTTATCATATTTCACTTTTTACGAATATACCGTATTCACTCAAATAATAGGTCGCGACTACAGCGCTCTTCAAGCATTGCGCTTGCGCAGTAGCATCTCTCCCAAGCTTCTTTGGTGGCATCAGCCTAAGATCAGCATCTCTCCATGCCCCTGCCGCCTACATTGGCTCCCTGGTTCAGTCACGAGTCTTGATTGCCCGGATCATGGGCCGTCCAACTCCTACCTCCAAACACCTCGCGGATACTGTCACCAAATTGGCTAGGGCTGCGGTGATGCCTGAGTGGGCCACTGTCGAGGTTCCTCTCCACCAATGCCCGCTGTCCTGCAAGATAGACCAGGCCTCCTACAATACCCTCCTGGAGTCTGCTCCGGACACCCGCTTTCGAGCCCTTGCTCTATCTTCAGCAACCCCCCACGCAGGTGACTGGCTGGACGACTGGCTGGACGTAGTCCCATCGCGAGCCCTAGGCTTGCACCTCTACAACCGGGAATTCAGACTGTGTTTGAGTTACTGGCTGGGTCTCAGGATGACGGACACTGAATACAGGTGCCCTTTCTGTGCCCAGGACAAAGTGGCTGACCCACCTCGGTGACCACCAAGTAGGCTTTGGAGGAAACGGTGAGCGGATCCACAGACATGATGCCCTCAGAGATACCATCTTCTCTGCAGCACAGTCAGCTTCTTTGGCCCCAAGGAAAGAGGTCCCATCCCTGATTCCAGGAACAAGGAGCCGCCCAGCAGACATCTTCCTCCCAAACTGGTGAGACGGTCGACCAGCAGCATTAGATGTCTCGGTCATCTCTACACTACAACCACGCACAGTAACGGGAGCAGCTGAACACCAAGGACATGCACTGAAGGTAGGTGAGGAGAGGAAGATGACTGCCCACCACGAGGCATGCCAGTCTGTCGGGGTTGTCTTCATCCCACTCATTATGGAGACACTAGGAGGCTGGAGTGAGGGGGCTGCCCACACCATTGCGAGAATTGGTCGTCTCCTGGGGCAGCGCTCAGGATCAGCAGCACCCGCAGAGACTACCCGCCACTTGTTCCAATGCCTCTCCATTACACTATGGAGAGGAAATTCCACTCTGTGGACAAGGCGGCTCCCCATATGCTCTGCTTGGGTGGACGGAACTATATAACTCTTCCTCCCCCCCCCCCCCCCAATATGTACTTGAAATTGTAAAAAAAAAATCAGTGTGGTCGCATAATTTTTTTTAAAGCCAGTCTTGCACTATTGTGCTGACACAATTTTTTGGTGCATCATTGTGGTTGTGATTGTTTCATTTCAAACATTGAGCAGGTAGTAGGTAGTAGTTAGCAGGCAAGCGCTATCGTTATCTCAAAGTTATCTACAATGAGTTCGTTATGTTCGATCTGTTCTTTATCCTCTTCGTCCAGGAAAGCAAATGGATCTTCTCCACCATCTTAACAAACTGAACGAGGAAAGGAGCCTAGAACACAAGCAGTATAATGACCCAAGGGCCAGTGCACAGAAATAGAGGAGTCAAAACAATGGACATGATGGTGACCATACGCTGTTCATTCATGCTCTGAAGATTTGCAGCATCCATGGGTTTTGTGGCTTTGATGAAGCAAAAAAAGGTGATTGCTTTTGTATAATATCAGCTGCAATATGCCCATAATCTAGCCTGTCGTACCTATTCATCCGTAATTATTCATCGTAATTATTCATCGTAATTATTCATCGTAATTATTCATCCAAATATACATCTGGGAGGAAATCTGACATGCAAGCTTAATCTCAGGAGAGGTATCACAAGGGAAAAGGCTGACATGCATGTTTACAGTAATCACAGAACCTGACGTGCATGTTTACAGCTATCACGTGCGTGTTTACAGCTATCACAGAACCTGCTGTGCGTGTTTACTCTCAGGTGAGGTATCGCAGTAATCTGGAAGATGAAAATGCTGAAATGCATACTACTCTCAGGAGAGCTATCGTTGTAACCCAGCGAGGAGGAAAGCAGATCATGAAAAGGCCATCTATAGGTACTTTCTTGGTTCCTTGATAAGGCTTGTATATAAGCAAAATATTTTCCCCCCTTGCAGTGCAACAATAAGAGAGGATTGCAGTTGTTCAGTACTGCACACTGTAAACAAGCCAGCAGGTGGTATATATTTTTGCTTGCTGTGAGGCTCTCCTCCATGCAATTCAGGCTGTGGCTAAGCAAGGAAACACCAACTTGCATTTGTGATGAAATGTTGCCACATTTTTTTCTTAGCTTGCAGTATGCACTGCATTAATTTTGTGCATCTGATATTTCGTCACAAGCCTGTTCAAGTTTGGAATCAGTTTACTGATTTGATATGTGAAGGACATTTTACCCCCTATATGAAAGCAAGGATACTCTCAGCATCATCTCTGTTGATGACTGGAGTGTCATATACACACATGAGGAAATGCTAATGAGGAGTTCTATGCAGCTGGCATTCTTTCTTCCAGCTTCTTGTTCAGTTCTGTTGTATAGTTCTTGTTATCTACCAATTCCCAATTGATAGACATGTATCATGAGTGTTTTTAATGTCTGTGAAGCCATTGTCACAAGAGTAAACGTCTGAGGAATCCAACTGATTACTACTTGCTATGAAAACATGCAGTTGCTATATTATATTGCACATACACATACATGTTTATGACATTGATGATCCTTTCCAATTTTTGTACAAAAATCTATGTATAATATTAAAATAAATTAAACAAATGAAGAAATTAAACAAATGTAGAGGCAAATGTAGAGAAACAAGAATTTTCCAAATAAACATTTACCCCTTACCTATTAGACCCTTGCATATTCAGGACCCACAATACTTAAAATATGCAACAATGTTTTTTTAATCTGCAGTGCCTTGGGATGCAAAGGTGTCATTCCATGCCAATGCTTGGATACCACCCCCTCTCAGATTTTGTTCAAATTTTTTTCAGTAGAGGACATTGGTACAAAACCTTTGTGTGCCAAGTTATTTTGTTTAACTCGCAATATTAAGGGAGATACGGCTGATGGAAGTTTTCCCATTGCATGCCAACAAAAATAACTATAATTATCGTCGAAAGTATGTGAGCCAGACTCACAAAAGTTGGGGCCCTGGACCAATTTTTTTATGAAGATTAAGAATCTGCAGCCAAAATTTGGCTACCTCTTATACTTTATGGAATATAGGGGTTAAGATGTGCCGGATTCACGCCCCCAAAAGTGGGTGTGGGGTGTGGTCAAAATGGTTCCAACTTTGTTTCTAGGAAAGCATTGGCTTGAGCATGTTAAAAATTCAGGAGAGTATTTTGCTTTATTTCTTTGAAAGGATGAATTTTGTTTTGTTATGTTGTTTTGTGCAAAAACATTAAACTGAAAAGTGTTGCAACATAGTATTTCATAATTTCTCAAGACAACATCATTTCTCAAGTATTGCATCAAGACAGCCAGTGTTGCATCATTTCTCAAGACAGCATAGGAAGCCCTACTCTATGCAATTGATGATTAACGAAATTCATTTTCTACCCACGCGCTTGACCACGCTATGAAAACACTCGGGCTTCCTCTATAGTCTAGCCACTGGTATTAATTTCAACTTTGATATTTATGAGGTTTCAGCCATTCAGGTTTTTTAGGTCCCTCCACTTGTAGCTCCCATAACTTGGCTATAGTTATACTTATGAAAAATATTTTATTATCAACAGAGAGCACAAAGACAGACCTATCTTTTGAGCTATAATTTATAATTATATCAAGTCCATAACACTAATAAACATGAACATTCGGGTCATCCCACCCCCCCCCCCCACCCCCATAAAACTGTCTCCCCTTTTAACCTTTACATTAGTCTTCATGTCAGACATATGGTACAGCTTAGGAAGGAGATGATCTAAAGAACTCATCCAGGATGACAAATCCTTGTGAGTTATTTCAATTCCTGAGGCATCATAATGATGGTAGAATCTCTAGCAGTGGTATTTTATCTCACACCACACATGCATGAAGCAGAATAAAGTAATCAAGCTGTCCGTCATTAGTTGTATATAATTATAATATACATAATTACATTGTTTGTCTAATTTTACTTCTACTAAGGTCTGTTACCTTGCTGCAGAAAACATTTGAAAAGTTTTCATCAACCAGTAAAACACTTCATTGTATTAAGCAGTTCAATCAAGCACACTAGGTCTGTGTAAAACATTTTCTCTAATTGGTATATTTCCTACTTTACAATCTGTGCTCATGCTGACTATGCAATAATCTGTCATGGAACTCACAAACAGTAACTATGCCACATAAGCATGCATGGCTTGTTTGACTTACTCGAATGGGCACTTGTTGATTACAGCTGATGGCTTCTATGGGCTAGATAGTGTGCAGCTATCCAGGGTTTGTTTGGAGCATGTTAGTTGCAAACAAACAGAGTGGGAAGGGATGGAGATGATAAAGTTGGAGAAAGA
This sequence comes from Cladorhizidae sp. MBARI D1340-BT2, assembly GCA_028752905.1. NCBI lineage: Eukaryota > Metazoa > Porifera > Demospongiae > Poecilosclerida > Cladorhizidae > Cladorhizidae sp. MBARI D1340-BT2. Next base: position 32,740,602 of record JAQNBH010000015.1, read on the forward strand.
AGAGATACAGGACATGGAAAATGTGGGAGTTTGTGAATAAGAAATGATAAAATGGGGCGAGAGACATGAAAAGTAATATGCATTGTGTGAAACCATTTTGATATGTAATTTTCCAGATTACCAATTACACAATTCAATATTGTATTTGGTGTATAATAATGAATCTGATATTTGGATAGACTTCGGTTGAGCTTGGCTTGTTTGTTGGGCTGCATATGTCAAAGGTTCATAAACTCTTGTTCCAATAAACAGGAAAGGGATTCTTATGCATACAAAATGCAAGTTTAATCAGCAGAGCACCAGGATAATTGAAAGTGGGATTATTACTAATATTTATTGGATTGGTTGGACGGTGTGATTGGCAATAGTAGCCATTCTAATGTTAAACTATTAGTAGATACGGATTATCTATCTGTATGCCAGCAGATCTTATGGCAAATGTAAAATGCAGTAAGTGGACCCCAACCAAGTTTCTATATACATATTTTAGCAACAGTACCTTGTGGCCAAGATATCCATTTTGTGCCATAGTAACTGCTGAGAATACCATAGAATATGAAAGGAACTCTGTGAAAAATTCATGTATTATCCTCAACCTAAGTATTATTAATTATATTGAATCACAGATTAAAATCACTTCAGTATTAATACAACTACAGTGCAGTAACTAATAACTGATATTAATAGAAATGAATGCAAGCTATCCTCACTGGGCTGATCAGGTGTTTGGAGGTTGTTTCTGCCTGCTTTTTGGTGATTTTGGTAAGCTTCCCCTACAACCAAGAATTTCCCACTGTATGTGTGTCATTGGTTTTATCCAAATGTATTTCACTATTTGGAATCTGTCTTAAATAATGCAGGCTTATTATTAAGCGTGCATGCTAAATTCCCACTATTTGGCGGTAAAGCATTTATGCATTTTAGCTTCTTTTTATAAGCAACTGTTATTTCCCTCATTAATTTTTACTATGAAATAGCCATAGAATCGCAGAAATGGATTTCAGTGCTGTAGTCTTAAATCTCGTGCATCTGTCTGGTGATGATTTGAATAAGGTGCTGTTCTGTGTTTAATTTTCTGACTGGGAACACCTGATGGAGCAAACAAGTGCACTTGCCACAGAATCATCTGGAAAATGTTTGCACTGCCTCAAACTTGCCCCTACAGTTGAATCTGTTGTGGAGAACAACATAGCTAAATAGTAAGCAAGTCTAAGCCCAATTACTCTTATCAAAGCAGTGCAAACAGGATCCAATACTTCCAAATGATCCACCTACAATACATCAGGACAGGACTATTGGCATGTTAGTGCATGGAACATGCATGATGTTTACTTCATATCTTTGGCTTAAATAAGGGCAGGTGAATGGAGTAATGGGCAGTGTGGATGCCTTTTGTGATAACAGTAGTGAACACCACTCCATTCAACAGTAGCAGTTATGTTTCCTTTCAATGTTCACCATAAAAACTAGGAATACGACATCCATCTTAAATAATGCAAGCTTACATTCAGCATTTAGCGGTAACATATTTATGTACATTTCTTTCTTCATTTACCTTTTTACTGTGAAATAAACATAGAATCATTAGTTTTAGTTACAATTTCTTCCTGTTATTTTGGTGGAGTGTTTCGATGCACCCCCAGGTGATGACACTGACAATGACTTCTATGGCTATCTGCATTATTGCAGAGGAAAACACCAACAGCCAATGCCTATCTTTGCAGAGGAAAACATGAACAGCCAATGCTTCACTTGAAATTTTAGTTTACCATATGCCAGTGGCAGTGGAGTTTCTTTGACCTTCAAAAGAACAACTACCTTTCCTCAACAGTTTTAACATCCTCTACGTTGCAGTTGTCAAACCACTCGTCTAGTCTCACTTCCAGCTCCTACTCCAATACATTCCTTGTTCCTGATTTCATAGGTTATTCAAATGTTAACATTAACATCAATTATTTATTGAAACTTTTACAGAGTTTTCTTGTTCAGAACATATCCACCTGCATTTACAGACAAGATGAAAATTATCATAATATCATATTTGCTATTGCTGTCAATGAACTCTCAGTTGACACAATTTAGATAGAATGAATTTAGCTACATTAGCTCTAGTAAAACTAACAGCTAGCATTTCATTAGAGCTTGCTAAATAGCTCTTAGTCATAATTGTCATGAAGAACAAAATAACTTAGGACTCACAATCTAAGCTTCTGGAAGCAATTGTTTGTTGGGGATAGCTAAGTTTTAAGTTGTTTATCTAATACTAAACAACTAGATCATCATACCTACCTGGATGAGCAAGATGCAACATGTTAATTATGTTGGCTACCCAGCTAGCAATTTCTTTTCTATATTGCTAAAACAGTTTCTATGGAAAACTTATTTAGTACTATATTATAAAGGATGCTTTTGGGGTGTAAAAATGCTTAGACTGTCAGTTATCTTCTGGAATATAATGTGGCTGAATCTCAGTGTTCAGGCATCTATTACGTTAAATATATGTGTGACCAAGTGTGGGTGTAAATTAATATTATCTTGAATTACCAATTTTGTATATCTAATATTCCTAATGTATAGCTATCATTTGAGAGGAGAGAGGGGCTTACTATCATAATTTAGCTCTATCTAGCAAGATAATCTAGCTAACTCAACATAAATTATTGATGTTCAAAATCAATCGTAACTCTATCATATCTTTGCTAGCTAGCATTGACATCATCCACCATCGAGAAATTCCTTGTGTTTAGGTAAAGCTTCTACACTCCATCTGTCCATGTTTACACAAGGAAAGGAGCACCATAAAAGTAAACCTTGAAGATTTCTATAAGCCTGAAATGATACTGAAGTTTGACACACTATATATACAATCGAACGCTGCAGATAGTTGTATAGCTAAAAACTTCATAGCTACAACTGCTTCATTGTACTAGTCATGATCAAAAGAAATAAATCATCAGATTAATTACTGAACACCCACTACTGTTTAGGTTAGCTTGAACTATGCTACTTGTTATGTTTTACTAACTAACTTTTGACTGGAGAGTGCTACGAGAATGCTATAGCTATGTACCATAGATGTATAAGCATCTGCACTGGTCTAGGCTCTTTTGCTACAGCACTCAATGAAGTCACAGATTTAGCACAGTCTAGCTATGGAGTTGTGATTAATTTGGAAATAGTTGTCATACAGTTTCTTGCGCACATGTGCCTACTAATACCATTGATGCATGCACAGGTGCAGATTCAGAATCTTTTTAAGCAGAACATCTAGCTGTTTGTTTTGCCAGAATGGGTAACGAAAATAGACTTCAGAAAAGGTGAGAGAGAGAGAGAAGTGTCAGAGAATGTTTCTGAAACAGCAGAATAAAGAAATGATGTTTTATAAAGAAATCATGAGAAACACAGCAGCCCATTATAGAGAAGCTTCTTTAGACTCTGGTGAAGTTTCATTCTGACTTAGCCAATCACTCTATTCATCACAAACTCCTAGTTGTGGACACATTTTGCTATAATGAAAATGCTGGTCATGGACTGGTTCTAAAATGGAAATGATCGTTACGGTCAATATTGAGCTGGTACTCCTTGAAAACTGTGAAGAATTTAACCATATTACAATCCAATCTGATGACATCAATAATTTACTGATCAGGATATGTGGTGTTAGGCCTGTAGCTATGCTTGGAGTATGACAATATTTAGAGCTATATGATCTAAATTTAAAATTGATTTTTTTCATTACAGCTTTTCTTGTCTCACAATCCCTTGCATTCATTTCTAGTAATTAATGCTGGCAGAAAACAGTTTTCTCCAGTACAATCATTCACGGCTTGCTCTCAAGTGTTTTTCTTGCTGTATGATTTGCTTTCTGATCCATCTTTTGGTTATTCTCAAATATAACAAACGGACTTGCCTGGACCCAAATTGGTTCCCACATTTGCATAAACACTCCAATGCATGTCTAGAGCTTGAATCTTATTTGTGTCTGAGTGGGCTATTACAGGGCACATTTATAGTCATTCTTCAAACTTTAACGGAAACTACTGACTCAACTCATGTAAAAGTCTGGTGCTGGCCAAGTAATTATAATTAAGTACAGAAAAGAGTGGCAAAATTTATATAATGCCAGAGGTGTTTAATGGACAGACAAAATGCCGAGGCAAAGGGGCAAGCACTACTAACTCACTGCTTTTCCCATGTCATGTACTGACTGCTGGAATACAAAAACAACCCATGGTTGAATTTCTATCTTCAATATCTGGTGATGTGGTCATTAAAGGAAATTGTAAATAGATGACATTGTAGAATATTTAATGTCTACAAGTGGTTTGTCTTCTTTCAGCCATTCTTGATATCATTTACTGTTCTTTAGATTTGAGAATCGCAGGTAACCAAAAACTGGATCAGAAAGCATATCATGCAGCAAGAAACACACTCGAGAGCAGGCCACGAATGTTCATCCTAGAGAAAACTCTTTTCTGCCAGCCTTAATTACTAGTAATGAATGTAAGGCATTGTGAGACTAGCAAAGCTGCATAAATTTAATATTACTCTCTAAGCATTTTCCTATTCCAAGCATAGCTGCAGGCTTAACACAACTGATTCCCGATCTGTAAATTATTGATGTCATTAGATTGGATTGTACTATGAACAGCAGTATATTCCTCACAGTTTTCAACAAGCTCAATATTGATCATAACGATCATTTCATTTTGAAACTCGTCCATGACCAGCATTTTCATCATAGCAAAATGTGTCCACAACTAGAGTTTGTTGATGAATAGAGTGAGTGGCTAAGTCAGAATGAAACTTCACCCAAGCGTAAAGAAGCTTCTCTATCATGGGCTGCTGGGTTTTTCTCATTTATTCTGCTGTTTCAGAAACATTCTCTGACATTTCTCTCTCTCTCTCTCTTTCTGAAGTCTATTTTCATTACCCGTTCTGGCAAATCAAACAGCTAGATGTTCTGCTTAAAAAGATTCTGATTCTGCATCTCTGCATGCATCAATGTTATTAGTACGTAGGCACATGCGCATTCCAAATTATTCACACCACCATAACAAGACGGTGCTAAATCTGTGGACTTTTGTGAGTGCTGTAGGAAAAGAGCCCAGACCAGTGCAGATGTTAATACACCTATGGTTCATAGCTATAGCATTCTCGTAGCACTCTCCAGTCAAAAGTTAGTTAGTATAACATAACAAGTAGCATAGTTCAAGCTAACCTAAACAGTGGGTGCTCAGTAATTATTCTGATGATTTATTTCTTTTGATCATGCCTAGTACAATGCAGTAGGTGTAGCTACAGATGAGGTTTTTAGCTATAGCTTTCTCACAACTATCTGCATCGCTCCATTATATATAGTGTGTCACACTTTAGTATCATTTCAAGCTTATAGAAATCTTCAAGTTTACTTTTATGTGCTCCTTTCCTTGTGTAAACATAGACAGATGGAGTGTAGAAGCTTTACCTGAAGATAAGGAAGTTTTTCAATGGTAGATGATGTCAATGTTAGGTAGCAAAGATGTGTATAAAAATAAAAGAGTTATGATTGATTTTTAACAGTAATAATTATGTTTAGCTAGCTAGATTATCTTGCTAGATAGAGCTAAATATTGAGAGTAAGCCCCTCTCTTCTCTCAAGTGTTATACATTAGGAATATTAGATTGGTAGTTCAAGGTAATATTATTTTACACTCGCACATATTCACACATATATTTAACGTAATAGCATGCCAGAACACTGAGATTCTACATTGTTATTCCATGTTCTATGTGGGTTGAACAAATGTAAAAGCAATCCCTGTGAATTACCCACTGACGTGGAAACTCAGAGCAATTCTACAATTGTTCTCATATCTGTCACAGTAGTTTTTCATACTGGCATGTGCTATTCCTTTAATATAGTGATGAGGACACATAGAATGCAAACAGACAATTGCCATCAGTGCTAATGTGTCTGACTTTCGAATGGTTTATCAAGCTGTACTTCAACACCACCAATTGTGATGCCTACATGCCTCAGGCCCAAAGTTTGGCATGTTCTACGGAGTCACTCCATGTCCATGCGATTGTACTTGAATGGATAGACAATATGCAGAGGCAGAGGGGTAACTCACTGCTTTTCCCATGTGATGCACTGACTGATTGGGGAAAAAATCCATGGATGAACTTCTATTTCCACACTGTAGTGATGTTGTCTTTAAGGGAAATTATAATTAGATGGATATTTAATCACTAAAATTTGTTAGTATTCATTCAGCTCTTCTTGCAATCATTTCCTGTTTGTTATATTTGAGAATAAAATGTAAGCAAAAGATGGATTAGAAAGCAAATCATAGAGCAAGAAACACACTTGAGAGACATGAATGATTGTACTGGCGAAAACTGTTTTCTGCCAGGATTAATTACTAGAAATAAATGCAAGGCATTGTGAGACAGCTGTAATAAATAAAATCAATTTTAAATTTGCTCTAAATATTATTCAAGCATAGCTGCAGCCTAACACCACTGATCCTGATCTATAAATTATCGATGTCATCAACCCAGACCAGTGCAGATGCCAATAAACCTGTCAGATGGAGTGTAGAAGCTTTACCTGAACATAAGGAAGATTTTCAATGGTGGATGATGTCAATGCTAGCTAGCAAAGATGTGTATAACAATAATAGAGTTATGATTGATTTTTAATAGTGTGCCAGAACACTGAGATTCAGCCACATTATATTCTAGAAGATAACTGACAGTCTAAGCATTTGTACACCACAAAAGCATGTCTATAGCCTTTATATAGTACTAAATAAGTTTGCCATATAAATAGTTTAAGCAATATAGAAAATAAATTGCTAGCCAGGTAGACACTAACAAGTAACAGATCAAAGGTGCTTCTCTTTAGCTATTTAGCAAGGGTTAATGTGATATATATTTATCAATGAATAGAAAATTTTGGCAACTTAGTGCATCCTAGTGTCACACCAATTCTTCTGTAAGGAAAATTTATAATTAGTTTCCAGATCAGAGTGGTAACCAACATAATCATCTTGTTGCATCTTGCTCATCCAAGAAGCAGAACTATCACAGAAGGTATGATGATAATGTTAGATAGCTACTTAAAACTTAGCTATCCCCAACAAACAATTGCTTCCGGAAGCTTAGATTGTGAGACCTAAGTTATTTTGTTCTTCATGACAATTATGACCAAGAGCTATTTAGCAAGCTCTAATGAAATGCTAGCTGTTAGTTTTACTAAAGCTAAATTCATCCATCTAAATTGTGTCAACTTAGAGTTCATTGACAGCAATAGCAAATATGTTGAACAACTGCTATTATGATAATTTTTTGTCTGTAAATGAAGGTGGATATGTTCTGAACAGTAAAAGTTTCGATAAATAATTGATGTTAATGTTAATGTTTGAATAACCTATGAAATCAGGAACAAGCTGGAAGTGAGAGTGGAGGATTGGTTTGAAAACTGCAACGTAGGCTAGGTGAAAACTGTTGAGGAAAGGTAGTTTGTTCTTTGGAAACTCTATATACTTGTAAACTAAAATTTCAAGTGAAGCATTGGCTGTTGATGTTTTCCTCTGCAAAGATAAGGATTGGCTGTTGATGTTTTCCTCTGCAAAAATGCAGATAGCCATAGAAGTCATTGTCAGTGTCATCACCTGGGGATGCATCGAAGCACTCCACCAAAATAACTGGGAGAAATTATAACTAAAACTAATGATTCTATGCTTATTTCATAGTAAAAAGGTAAATGAAGAAGGAAACGTCAGTTGCTTTAAGCTAATATGTTACCGTTAAATGCAAGCTTGCATTATTTAAGATGGATGTCGCATTCCTAGTTTTTATGTTGAACACATTATGGTACATACATACATACATAGATAAAAACCTACATACATACACAAGACATGCTTGGCAATATAAAGTTTTCCTTCCAACTCCCCGATGATGGCTCGCTTCACTAACCAACAACCTTGTCCAAGCATTGTGGATGGTAATTGTCCAAGCAAGCTTCAACCATAATTGTAGGTGAGAGCACCTGGAATCAGCGTGTGACTAAGTTCTTTGAATGGGACAGATGGAGAGAAGTACCATCAGGTAGAGTCAGTTGACTGTAGCCGTTGAAAGGAAACATAACTGCTACTGTTGAATGGAGGGATCATTCACTACTGTTATTACATAAGGCATCCACACTGCCCATTACTCCATTGACCAGCCCTTATTCAAGCCAAAGATATGAAGTAAACATACAAGAAGCAGAACTATCACAGAAGGTATCATGATCTAGTTGTTTAATGTTAGATAACTAACTTAAAACTTAGCTATCCGCAACAAACAATTGCTTCAACTAATTCTCAAGCAAACTTTATTATGCTAAATATTATTAAACACATTATAGATTATTAATAATAGATTAAAATAATTATAATGATAATTATTATAATATTTAAATGAATTAAGTTGTCATATGCATTATAGATTGTGTACAACTATTATTACACATAGTGAAACTCGCAATGGAATTTCTGTTTTCTTGCCCCTCTAACATTTTGCGGTATATGTTTCGGTTGTTATATTATGAATACATTATATGTATGTCCTAAAGAACATCAATTTGCTCATGAATAATAATATAATTTAAGAAGACTACTTATTTTGCAGATTGGAGAAAGGCTTAGAGGTTCGATTCGTAACCTGTGATGATCTCTTCACCTTCACAAGGGCACCAATGAGATTGATTATGATCAAATTGGCAAATAGTTCTCACAAACATCAAATCTCGGACTTTAAGAGGTGTGCACTCAACTGTCTCTGGAGTCTCTGGATTTGGTTGAAGTTCAGCTTGGATAAGAAAACTAGGGAAGTGGTCGTGATTGTATTTGCATGAGTACCTCCAGCGACATGACCCCGAATCGTTCGTTGGCAAATTGATAGTGCTGAGTAAGTCACTACATCTTATATTTGCTATTCTCTCTTTTTCCGCTTTGGAAGCAGTGATTGGTGTGGGTGTTGGCGCTCTCTCACCTCTTAGAATGCCAGAATAGAAGAGATCAAACATACTGAAGACATGCTGGGGAGTGTCTAATGACAAACCGCCTTGTGTTCTGTTTTGAAATGCTTCTCCCAAAGATTACTGGATTGATTGCACCTTTCAACTATATTTTGAGGACAGCTGTCATAAATATAGGATCCTTCATCGTTCACCTCTCGCCGATAGACGGGTGATAGATCAGAAAACTGCACTGAAATGACTATGAAAAGAATGACTTGGCCAAGATTAGTACTGGACATATTGAGTATTCTGTAATGTAGTTCTAGGTAGATAGGTTTAGATGGTAGTAGATTGTGATGTCTATGAGCCATTCCTCTCCATCTCATATACTTTAGGGAGGACTCTCAAACTATTCCATATCTGCCACTATCAAAGCTAAGCTACTTGATACTTCCCAACAAATTCAGAAACAGGAAATGGTAGTGGACTTCCTGACAGTTAGTTCCTTAGCATTCCCCTAGAAATTCAGCAGAGCACCATGCAATCTTCTTTTCATCATACAATCTTTCCCTATTAGTATGTTTTACAAGGAAAGCTCTCTACCTTTAACAGAGAGGCAGGCCCAAGGTTTAAAGATTATAACAAGTAGTCTATGAACCACCATGATGGGTTCTTCCACATTGTTATTTTGGAAAAGAAAAGTTTTCCTCTGTGATGAAAAGGCCCATGGTCGCATAGAGTAGCAAGGTCTAGTCCAGATGATTGTTGACCTAATCGAAGCAGCATGTATGACCAACTAGATATAGGTGTGCCCAAGACCATCCACTTTGTTGGCCATGAATCTTCGAGATTTCATGGATTCTGTTAAATTGTTTTCAGCAACATTTATTTGTGGGGCATGAATAGAGTAATGGCAGATATTGCAAAGACCCTGATCTGGTTGATCACAAATTTTTTCACATGCAATTTTTTCTTCAATGGCTGAAGGCAAATGAATGTCTGATAATTCTTTACTCTGGTATTGATCACAGGACATTTCTTTGTCTTCAAGCAAAGAATATCTCAGTGACTGTAAAGAAAATGTTTGTTAACAGAGTTACAGTATGTAAAAAACATACATTATTATAGAAAATACTAATCTAAATTGATATATCATTGTGATTCAACCAGTGGACAACATCCTGGATGACTGCTTTATGATAATATTCATACAGGAACATGCCTACAGCAGGTATTAGGGCCAGAGTAAGAGATAGGGATGGTAATAGGTCTAGTGGTTGCTTTAGAATATTGTCTAGAGAAATCAGACAAAACAATAATTATGGTAGCTAGTACAAATGATTTCATCATTGATGTAATTGTCGGATGGTAAAATAGATTTTCAAAAACATGGTTACGGACATCAGATGTTTGCTTCCCAAACTGTAGGGCCATGCAAGTAATACACTTTTCTTAAAATGCATTTCAATTTTTCAAAAAGTACAATAACATTAATCCACAAACTCAATCGTTACAACTATTTCCTAATAAGGTTACAACTAGACTATTAACTACGACAAAGCACATTTATATATTGAGAGTGGGATTTACCATTGTATTTGCATGAGTGCAACTCAGAATGCCTCATTAGTTCATAGAAGAAACTTTTTGGCAAATGTGGTTGCATTTAAATTCGAATACTCATTATGGCCTATTTTGATACCATGGTGTCTGCTGGATTTTACATATATTTTAATTATACTTATCTAATGGTAGAATAGCCATTCAACTGATCTCCACTTGATATATCATTGTAAACTTCCTGATGGCCAATGAGTTGGAGCTGCTATTCCGTATGCAACATCCTATGTTTATTTCAACACCATTATGAATTCAACACTGCCAATTGCTCTTCAGAAGCACAACTTTTCTGCACCAAATCCACTAGTGCACTACAATGAGACTTAAACTGCCAACACAGAAACTTGGGGAACATCTACACTAAAAACTGGGCTTCAAACAGTAATCATTTCATACTCTTTGACTTGGGTGTTCCATCAACTTAGATCATTGGGTCAACAACACGAATACTGACCTAACCTGGTGGAGGTGTGACAGCAACATGGAACTATTCAGGCCATTGATAAATCTGTTTTATCATGACCAGTACATAGCCATCCTCATCAGTTGTAATCCCTCCTCACCCCAAATTATCTCTCTGAGCTAATTCTAAATGGTCGACAGGTTTCAGTCAGTGATACAGCAGAAACACCATTTCAATAGCATCTTCCAAACACTCCAGCCAAGCATCCAATAAAAGAAACCTCCCCATTAATATCAAATTGGGGGGGAAATTTATTAGTTAGAAGATGTGGAAAATATCAACCTCTACAACTTAAACCAAATAGCTTTGCAGCTAATCAACCACCTGATTCGATAAACAGAAACACAAGAAATTCTGCCACAACACTCCTGACTTGGTTACCTCGATTCTAATCAACAATGTCAATAGAATCTTCTCTCACAAAACCTAATGTCAACTTCGGAAGAAGCAGCATCCTTCATTCGTCGATAGTGCATATATCACTACTCAAGTGGCATTTTCTAAACTGTAAAGTGCAATTAAGAAACTCAAGTATGCAAGTGTTATCGTCCAAACAACATTCATGCTTGAATAATTTATCCATGCAGGTCCTCTCCATGATTACTGGTTCGAGGTCCTAATTGCTAATTGCCTAAGACCATTACGATTCCCTTCAACACTGAAGTCATACAGTGTTGTTGACATCAATAAAAATAAACAAAATTATGACTCCAAAACTACAATCCCACCTGTCTCCTCTGAAATATAGCCCTTCTTTTATACTTTAGTCTTGAACTATTGCATATCTGCTATCATCAAAGCTGAACTACTTGATACTTCCCAACCAATTCAGAAGCAGAAAATGGTAGTAGAGCTCCTGACAGTTTAGTTGGCTACTTCCCTTCGGCATCAAGCTAACTTCATTTTGTTGATCATACAATTTTCCCCATTGGTATGTGTGCTGGGAGAAATCTCAACCTTCAATGGAGGGGCAGGCCAAAGGTTTAAGATTATGAGAAGTAGTCTATGAACCACCATGCTCAGTTGTTACACACTGTCCTTTTAGAAGAGGAAATTTTCAGCTCGGATTAAAAGGCTCATGGTCACATAGAGTAGCAAGGTCTGATTGTTGACCAAATGGTAGCAGCATGGATGAACACCTAGATATATGTATGCCCTATTGCAAACCCATGTTGGCCATCGATCAGCCAAATTTCATGGATTCTGTTATATTGTTTTCAGCAACATGTATTTGAGTGGTATGAATATGTAGCTATTTGACAAGTAGCTACCCCAGCTGGGGGATCTGCCCACTGATTTATTCTATCCCACTTTTGAAGCCTTTCAAAGCTAAGTCCTTCAATGGCTGAAGACAAATCAATGTGTGATAATTCTTTGCTCTGTTAATGATCACCAGACATTTCTTTGAGGAAGGAATATCTAATGACTGTAACCAAATTAATGTTCGTTAACTCAGTTATAGTAGATTATTCAAGAAAATAGATATAGTTTACAAGTGACATATCAGATTCATATTAAACCAGTGCATAACCGCCTGGGTTACTTCTTCGTGACACCATCCTAGAATTGCTTCATGATAATATTCATACCGGAACATGCTTTCAGCTGGCAATATGGCCATGGTAAGAGATAGGGATAGCATCACAGGGTTGGTTCAGAATATTGTCTAGAGAAATCAGCCTCACAATTTATTAGCTAGTACAAAGGATTACATCATTGTTGTAATGGTAGAACGATCAAACAGGGTTTCAAAAACCTGGCTACATTACTCAGATATTTTCTTCCCAAACTGTTGTCCCATGCAAGAAATACACTATTTTTAGTCAGTTTCTCAAAAAGCGCATTAACCGTAATACACAAACTCAATCGTTAAAACTATTTCCTAACAAGGTCACAACTAGACTATTAACTACAAAAATGTCCCTTTAGATTATATATACATATATATGACATTGGAATTTACCATCATGTGTGCATGAGTGCATCTTAAATATGTAGAATGCCTCATTAGATCTTAGAAGAGCTTTATTGGTAAATGTTGATGCAAATTCTCATTATGGCCAATTTTGATAGAAATTTTAACATGGTGTCTCTTTTTTTAATTGTAGTTATCTAATGGTAGTGCAACAGGGCATTTACTTCTAAAATTGTATTATTACCGTAACTCCCGACTGCCGCAGACTACAGACCTCCTGCTGGTATCAAATTCATAGAAAAAATAGATCTTCCGTTATTACAACATTTCTTTCATTCAGAGTATTAGTACTACGTATTTCAGCCTCACCACCAATTTGTGCAGGTAAACGGATAAATTTACGGACAATTACTGACACACCCATTTGCCGGGGAAAGTGGAGAAGAGTTTTAGTCTTGACCGAGTTGTTTTGAGTAATTCGTAGCCCTATTTCTCATTTTTAGTTATGCATTCAGTTCTAGAAGGCACTGACTCGTGTTAGAGAGAATCTTGCTCGCATTTCCAGAGCATTAAATGAGGCAGAAGTGCAAAAAGAGCCGGCTCTTTTGGATCAATCCCAATATAAGCCCCCAATGGTTAAAAAAATCATGCGCGTTTTTAATTACGTGAGACAAAAAGGTGTCGAATGGGGTTCAATTGTTAATGAAACTTATAATGAACAACATAAACTCACTGAACTGTGCACGTTATTACTGTGCACGTTACTGGTGAACTGCACGTTCTTACTGTGCACATTGTTGGTGAACTGCACATTTTCTGTCCAAGTTTCCACAATTTTGCTGGTGAACAGTCCATGGCTGCTTCAGGAATATTAAGATGCATTAATTCTGCCACAAATGAGGAGGTTATAGATTATCTGAAGACCCAGGGTTTATTGACAAATTCTGTCACATGTGGAAGGTAGTTGGGACAGGCATAATTGGTGATTTGGTGATTCACTGATGTTATACCTGTGTATTAGATGCAGTATAAATATGACTATGAGAAGAAAGGCTTCATTGAAGGATGGTTGGACTTGGGCATGTCCAACATGCAAATATACTAAATCAATTCCCCATGGTATACAGATTGAATGCAGTTGTGTTGATTAAACTGAATCATAACATTGACTATTATAATTATTAACAGGGATTTTTTTTCTAAATCACGGCTTCCGCTGCGAAGCTGGATCATCCTTATTTATTGGTGGTCCAGGGAATACCGGGTAACAGATGCTGCATGTGAGTGCGGTTGTAACAAAGATACTGCAGTCAATATATACCAGTGGCTGTGGGAGGTATGCTCCACAGAGCTGTGTGCACAACCTATTGTGTTAGGTGGGTCTGGCATGGTTGTGCAAATCGATGAGTCACAGTTCACACATAACGAAATGTATTTCAAGGCAGTCGTATATCATATTGAACAAGAGATAAACGTTTGTTCTTTGTCAATGAATAGTATCACAGAAGACGCCCTCCAGCACAAGAAGTTTGGGTGTTTGGGATGGTGGATACTAACCACACACCAGCTCTTGGTAATCATGACCACTTGTGTTTGCCACGATAGTCAATTATTATTGCAATATTTTCCAAGGTTTCATGCACATTGTGGCCCACTGGGATGCAGCAACACTCCTGCCAATAATACAAGCGCATGTTGCACAAGGAACGATTGTGCACTCTGACCAGTGGGCTGCATACAGGAGGGTGACAGCTGTGCCTGGTGTGGCTAGCCATGCTACGGTCAACCATTCTATTGAATTTGTTAACCATACAACAGAGGTGAACACTCAGCACATAGAATCGTATTGGAATAGTATAAATATATATATAACTGGTATTTAATAATACATAACTTGAATAACATTCTACATTCTTTACAGGCCAAGATAAAGATGAAATCGATGAAGGGTGTCCATCGTCACCAGCTACCATCCTATATAGATGAATTCATGTGGAGGGAGCATAAAGGACGGACAACGGAGGAGGCATACAAGAACATCAGCCATTCTATAACTGCACAATACCAATTTTAAATAAATAACTATACAATACCATTTTAAATATTAAATAAATTTTAAATAAATTCAAATTTCAAATTCGAGAATGAAATATCATGGTAAAAACTATATAAAAAATGAATTTATAAGTTGTTCATCGACATCTTTTTGGCGCTCAAAAGTAGTTGTTTATTGAACCCAATTCCACACCTTTTTGTACTGCTCACGTAATTAAAAATGCGCATGATTTTTTTGACCCTTAGGGGCTTATATTGGGATTGATCCGCTCTTTCACCTTAAACACTCCAACCTGTGTACTTGTTTGTCGCTATACCTGCTCCTGATGATGATGATGAGTCTGTAGACCTAACGTTTTATTTAGACTCAAGTGTGCTTTCAGACAGAGAGAATGTTTTTGTGAGGAATGCGTTCTTCAATTAGAAATTAGATCGAGATAATCTTGTTTCTCTTGGTATTTTTTGGGTGTGCCAGCTGAAGAACCTTCTGGGAAAGGGTGAAACAGAAGCTGCAGAGTTAACTAGCATTATGATTAGAAAGTCAGATAGAACTGTTAGAGTGGATGCAAAGGTTTATGGAGATTGATTGTTAATCATCACCTGAGAGCACACAAGGAAACAGAGAACTGGAGTACTTTGGAGGGAAGAGTAGCTTAACAGAAAAGCAAGTGACTATGTGAGGTCACATACTGTCATCAAGGTATGCCCTAACCTCACAACAGCAAGTTTCTGCCAATGGATCTGTTGCCAAATTCAACCTTCACACCTGGTTTTCCTCGTCGAGTCTCTCCGTTGAGACTGCATGCTGCTGGCTGCATAAGCTGGGTTTCTCCGTCGTAGAATCTCACAAGGTAACTTTTGTGGATGGCCATGAGAGGGATGATTCCAGTACCATGGTAAGTTTCTTCGTAAAATGGCAGGCCTAGGTTTCATCAACAGATCCAATGCTCCTACTGAGGAAGCAAGATCTGCCCTTCCATCGGATCTGGAATGTCCCTCACCAGGTGTGCTCGGTAAGATAGTTGTTTTCATGCATGATGAATCCATATATCATGTAAATGAAGATCAGCCTACTTTTAGGGGAGATAAGAATACCAAAGTAAAGGAGAGGAATATGGTTTCCGATTTTGTGGAGGAAAGAGGAGGCTAACATATGAGCAGTATCAGGAGTCAAAGAAATATGACCCAAGTATTGCCTTTCAGGCTCGTCAGTTTCTGGAATATGGAGGAGACAAGGAAGGTAACTGGACTAGTCAGAAGTTCATGAAGCAAATGGAGTTGGCAGTCAAAATAGCTGATTACAAAAGTGAGGGATGGCAGTGTTTTGGGGTATTTGACCATTCAAGTTGTCACACTTGTGTACCAGAAGCTGCATTAGATGTTAACTATAAGAACGTCAACCCAGGGGGTAAACAAAGAATCATGAGAGATTGCTAGTGCGATGGAAAGCCTCAGGCAATGAATTTTAATATAGGTGTTCAGAAAGGAACGAGACAAGTTCTTACAGAAAGAGGTGTAAACACCAATGTGATGGCTGCTGCTGAAATGAATATAGCATCTTTCCCAGATTTAAAAAACAGAAGTCCAAGGTTGAGATCTTCCTTGAATCGATACGACGTGTGGGATTCTTTTTACCCAAATATCATTGTGAATTGAACCCAATTGAACGTGTGTGGGCTCAATCCAAACAATATACAAAAGCATACTGTAAATACACACTCCATAGTTTTTATGTAAAAATATACCCAAAGGCATGGTTTCGATAACTACTGAAAATATTCAGAAATATTTCAGAAAGGCCAGAGGACACATGTTTGCTTATCTAGAAGGCATTTCTATTGTATCAGAGATGGAAACTCGTGTAAAAATGTACAAACAAGAAGTTCAATCCCACAGACGGATTTCCAAAATGAAGTAATATTTTTCCGAAAATGTGTCAATCACAATATTGCACTTTTTCACATTTCTTCACGTAACTTTTTTTCCTTATCTTTAAGAATTAGGTATACCAAATACGAAACTTCAATTAAAAAAATATTGAATATACACATACATTTTTTCATAAAAATTAATAGTGATAATTGGTAAATCAATTATCTAATATATTAAGTCAACAAAACAAAAAGTCATCACGTAACTTTCTTCTACCTTCAACAAACCTATGAGAAAAAAAGAAAAAAGTTAATAATGTCAAGTTCTATGGGAGTACATAATTATGAAAATTGGTTATCTACAAAAATGATGTCATTTTGTTTCAAAGGTCGTTACCATGGTAACATCCATTTTTTATGAATGTGTGCCCTAGTGTACATTAATATGGTAATAATAGTTTTCTTCTAAACATTGTTCATAAAGCAAATATATTTAATTGCATTCTTGGAAGTAGATGCCCTATTGCACTATAGTAGACCTTCAACTGATCTCCACTTAATCCATCCTTGTAATGTTCCTAATGGGCCAGTGAGTTGTAACTGCTATCCCTTATGCAACTCCCTCATGGTCAATTGAACCCCATTACGAATCCAAATTTTATAACATTTTTTAAATATATCCTACAAAATAGCTCAGTTGATCTTCTGCTTTGTCTTTACCCTAACGTCTTTACCCTAACAGATGACAAGATTAGTCTCCACCAGCCGACTAACTTGGTTATTCTGCAACTCTTCATATCCCTGAAAACGAGAAGCAATCCATTATATATACAGCCAATTGTGATTCTACTTCAGATGCTTAGCTCTTTGAAGCAAGAAGGGACAGCTTCCCTTGCTTCATTCACAGGAATGAATCCAATGGCATATCCATATATTATGTTAAGTCAACCATGCATGGCTGCGCAATATTTAAAATATTAAGCGCCACCATTATTCTGCAATGTCATATCGTCAAAGTGCAAGGTTGGCATAACCCTAAGTTCATTGGGTCACTGATATAAATCCTGATCCAGGCTGGTGGAGAGGTGACAGCAAACATGGCACCATCTAGACAAGTGATACATCAGTTTTTACCCTTCAAGTACAGACCTCTCCTCATTGAAGGTAATCTACCCTCTTCCCAACACCATCTCTCTGAGCTAAGAGATAAACTTACAAACGGTCGATGGGGCCTCAGTAAGGGAAATAGCAGAAACAACATTGCAATAGATATCACTCCATCTTCCACACCTTCTAGACCACATGTGCATATCGCATTATAACCAGCTACATTATTATCTAGATGCCAAGTTGATTTGTAGGCCCATACTGATAGCTACATTATGTCTAAGTGACATGCCTCACTGAAAAGTTGGTCCAGTAAAGCTAAAAAAGTAAAGAAAACTGAGGAACTGGAAGATAGTCCAGAAGCCAGTGATTGTGATGAATCTTTGTCCTTGGCAGTGATGAAAAAGGAGATGCTCAACATGGTGGTCCAGAAAATGTAGAGCAGCATTCAAGTGAGATAAACTCAAACACTCCTATCTTACCAACCCCTAATTATGCTGAAACTTCAAATCAGTGCATGTCACAATGTTGTAGTAGCGATGTAAAAGCTTTTCAACCAACACTAGCACTGGTATCTAAACAGAGAAATTTTCAACCAAAGTGGTATAAAGAGTTTCCTTGGCTTAGTACTTGCATTACACAAAAAAGTATTTGTCATTATAGCAACCAGCATAGTTCAGTAAAATGGGAGACAGTGCTTTTACTAAATCAGGATTCCAGAATTGCAAAAAAGCCTTGGAAAAGAGAGGACATGAAGTTTCGCATACTCATAGAGAAGCAAAATTAAAATGGATAGCTCGTGGGTTGCCAACAATTGCGAGCCAGCTGAGTTGTCAAGTGCAACAACTTAAGCAAACCCGAAGAGAAGGACTGCTAATTCAGTTAAAAGGCATACGATATCTTACTCATCAAGCAATGGCCAAACTGATTCAGAAGGTAACTTACAACAGTTTCTGCTGGTTTGGAGTGAGAATAATGAAGCTATAAAAAACTGGATCAAAGAAAACTGATTCACTAGTCATCAGTCAGCAAATTTTTATTCTAGGGCAGACACTACTTCGAACCCTTTTAAAGAAAATGAAAAAGACTGAACCAGTATGGTTCTCAGTACAATAGCTGCTGAGGCAACTGATGTTATCAACAGTCAACAGCTCGATTTGTCCATCCGCTGGGTGAATAGTGAATATACTGACTATGAAGTACGAGAAGATTCAATTTGCTTATTTAGGGTTCCTGACAATAGAGCAGAGACTCTTTTCACACTAATCAAAGATCTACTGATTCGATGCAGCCTCCCAATATCATTATGCTCCCATTATCATTCTGTCGAAGACAGGCCTATGATCGAGCTGCCAACATGCAGGGAAGAAAATCTGGTGTTGCAACAAGGTTTAGTAATGAATACCCTTCTGCAATTGCACTGCATTGTTGTGCACATTCACTGAATCTTTGCTTACAGGATGTTAGGAAGCTTGCTTGTAACAGAGATGTTTTCGAAACAGTGAAGGAAATAAGCAAGTCTATCTCTGAAACGACAACATCTCTTTTTCATTGAAGTTACAGAAGACAAGTGGAGCTTTTAGTCTGAAGCCATTATGTCCTACCAGATGGACAGCAAGAACTGTTGCAGTAGAAGCCATTCTCAAAGACTACACTCTATTGTTAGAGGCATTGGAGGAAATTAATTCAACAACACATGATGAATATGCTGCTGGCTTGATGCACTTTTTGGAAAAATTCAGGACTTTATTTGGTCTCCAACTCAGTCACTTTTTATTTAGTGCAACAGAGGAAGTTTCTTTCACTTTGCAAAAAGAAGACATAGCTTTGCATGAAGCACTCTCTGCTGTTGATGCTGCCAAGATATTCATCAAACGAAACAGGACAGATGAAAATATCGACAGGTTTTATGACAAGTGTGTCACCATTGCTGAAAAGTTCAATATTGGTCAACCAGAATTACCTTGTTACAGAAGGCATCCATCTTCCACGTTTTGAAAGTGGGAGTGAACCACACCTTTTTATGTCTGCAAAGGCATACTTTCGGCAAATGTTCTTTGAAGCGTGTGACCTGATCTATGGTGAGTTGGAAGATAAGTTTGGTAAACAACATATTCCATCAATCTTGGCAATTGAAAAAAACTCTTGTGAGTACAGCAATGGTAATGATTATGAAGACAGCATGGAAGAGCTGAAGAAATCTTGCAATATGTCAGACTTAGTCAGACACCTCCAACTCTTACAAGATGTTGTCAAGCAAGGTAGCCCTGAAGTGAAGAAAATCACTTCTGTACAGACGATCTGCGATGTAATGAACAAGAAAAGCATTATCAAAACAATACTACCAACTGTGCAGCTCCTTCTGCTCTATCTAACAATCCCTGTTACATCTGCAATGGCTGAAAGAACCATTTCTGCATTGAAGCGTGTCTTAATGTACACAAGGTCTACGATAACTGAAGTAAGGCTTAATAATTGCTTGCTTCTCCATGTCCACAAAGATTTAACTGACTTACTTGACTTGGTTTCAGTCACCAATGAATTTATTTATAATGATGAACGAAAGAAGTTTTTAGAAGCTTTGCTTGATGTGTTATATGTATCTTTGTACACACAATCATGCAAACAATAAACCATCGAGTCCTTTAAATTAAATTTTTCAGTTGAGTGAGAATCCATGGGAGGAAGTATAATAATTGTTCCACCAATTAGCTAGTATATATGGCTAGACAAGGTGGGCATAGTCCAGCAAAATTTCTGCATGCATATCTCATCCCCCCCCCCCCCCCCTCCCACTTTTCATCTCCTGTCTCCTCCCCTGTGTACTATCAAGCAACTTGTGCTTCAAGGCTCAGTCTTAGCTTCAGCTTGTTTCTAGATAAAATGTGACTATACGGTTAATCTAAACCTGGCAACCAGTGAAATTTGACAATGAATCAAAGACTACCTGCTCAGTCCTCTACCCGAGTAATCTGGATGTCACATATACCTGCATGTGAAACACCCATTCTCATCCACCCCACCCACACACCCTCACCCCCTTGACCCTTGGAACCTCATGTTCTCAATAAATAGACCTACTTGGGTCAATTGATTGGAATCATTGTTACATTTTTACCGCCAACATACTTGATAAAAAATCAACAAGCATCTACTCAATCTGCTTTAGAGGCTGGTCATGTTTGGGTGCAGACTTATCAACACATTTCCACTATACAAGAATTCCTTCAGACACAAGCAGAGTACTGCATCTCAGCTATGCGGTGAAGTTTACACACAAAAAAGATTCACCCATAGCTCAATTCTTTCCAAAGTGTTATATGTGGGTGGCTAACCAACACCCACCAGCTACCATTATTACAGTCACCAACCCTCACTTATAAGGCATAAATCTGCTAGCCTACAAGCTACATTGAAGGTTTTACATAACAATAATCCCCCATGCATTAATTTAATTTGCTTTTGTGGATAGCTACAATATTTTGGTTTGATTCAGATGCAGAGAAACCTAGTGGTTCTAGCCAATGAGCAATTAGGATAACGAACCTGTTTTTAAGGAGATGACCAGCATGGATGAGTTGTTCAGCATGAATGTTGTTTGGACCAAGAACCTTTCAAGATTGAGTTTCTCAATTGCACTTTATAGCTAGGAAGGTGATACTTCTGTGGATGGCACTATCCATGAAATGAGAATGTTAGTTCTCCTGAAGTTGACATTTGATTTTGAGAGATAAGACTCGATTAAGGTGTTGACTCACTGTTGATTAAGGTCCAGGCAACTAAGTCAGGAATGAAGTGGCTGAGGTTCTGATTTGCTGTTTTAAGATGGAGATGGATGATAGATTTACTCCCCCATGTAAATTCAACGGTGAATCTTCTTACTCATTGGATGCATAGGTGAAAAATTCATTAATTAATAATCTGGCCATACTCAGGATCCCAAACTAGTATATATGTATTTAGAATGGAAGCCATGGGTCTTGGGTACAACACTGATTCTGTTACAGAAAGCAAGTTATGCATTCTCAGTGGCTAGAAAGTCTGGAGGATGGAGAGGTAGCTAATGTAACGTTGTTTTTTCTCTTTCCATGACCAAACTGTCAACTGTTTGGAAGTGATATCACTTATCTCAGAGAGATGGTGTTGGAGAGAGGAAGGATTACCCTCGATGATGAGACGACAGTACCTGGAGGGTAAAAACTGATTTATCACTTGTATCGATGGTGCCATGTTGCTGTGTCCCCTCCACCAGGCTAGGTCAGTTCATTACCCATGCCAAAGAGGATGATATGCTTATTTGAGTGTAGATATGCCCCAAGTTTTAATTTAAGTCAAATTATACAGCACTAACTGAAAGAAAGTTGTGCTTCTGAAGAGCAATTGGTGGTGGCTAAAAACATTGGTATGCAAACCTTGCACTTTGATGTTATGACATTGTAGAATATTGGTGTGTCTTAATATTTCAACTGTTGTGCAGTCATGCATAGTTGACTTAACATACATTGATATACTGCTACTCATTCCTGTGAACCAAGCTAGGAAAGCAGTGCCTTCCTACAACAACGAGCTTAGCATCAGAAGTAGAATCATAAGTGTGCCAGTTTGGCTGTATATATGATGGTTTGCATCTAATTTATAGAGTTATGTTAAGTGCAGAATAACTAGGATGGTTGGCTGGTAGAGACTAATCCTGTCATTGGTTAGGGTAGTATAAGTGTAAATCAAAGCAGAAGATGAACTGAGAAAAGTACTGTTTGGAAGTTAGAAAAACATTTAGCAATTACAATCCTTATGGTGTATAATTCAATATGAAGGAGTTGCATAAGGGTTAGCAGCCACAACACACAGGCCATGAGGAACATTACAAGGATATATCAAGTTGAGGTCAGTTGAAGATCTAATCTACCATTAGGTAAGTACAATTAAAATAGATGCAATATCCAGTAGGTACATGGTAACATTTCTACCAAATAGGTATTCGGTGAAACCACATTTGCCAATAATCATCTTCTAAATTCTAATCGGGCATTCTACATAATTAAGTTGCACTTATGCACACCCAATGGTAAATCGTATATAAATAAATAAAGAGGCACAGTTGTAGTTAATAGTTTGTTGCTACCCTATTAAGAAATACTTTTAACGATTGCATTTGTGCATTACTGATAGTGCTATTTTTGAGATATTGAATTGAAAAGTGTATTTCTTGCATCGGCCAACAGTTTGGGAAGCGGACTGTAGCCAGGTTTTTGAAAATCCATTTCACCATCCTATCATTACATCAGTGAAGAAATCATTTGTATGATTTCTCTAGACAATTTTCTAAACCACTCGCTAGACGTGACACTCTGTTACTATGGCTCTATTGTCAGCTGGAGGCATGTTCCTGTAATATTATCATGAAGCAAATCTAGGATAGAAGTCACCCCGGCTGTTGTCGTCCACTGGTTGAATCACAATTTGATATGTCATTTGTAGACTAGTATAATTATTCTTAAATAAAGTATGTTTTGTTTACAGTCACTAGATATTCCTTGCTCAAAGAACCAGAGCAAAGAATTATCACACATTATTTGCCTTCAGGCATGGGGAAGAACATAGCTTCATAAAGGGAGATAGGATAAATCAGTGGGCAGGTCAGCCAGCTGGGCTACCTGTCAATAGCTAATATTACTCTATTCATGCAACACAAATAAATTATATCTAGCTAAAAACAGGTTAACAGAATAATTGAAATCTGGCTGATTCTAGTCAACAAAGTGGATGAACTAAGGCATACCTATCTAGGTGCTAATACATGCTGCTCCATTATGTCAACAATCATCTGGACCAGACCTTGCTACTC
Source organism: Cladorhizidae sp. MBARI D1340-BT2 (assembly GCA_028752905.1). Classification (NCBI taxonomy): domain Eukaryota; kingdom Metazoa; phylum Porifera; class Demospongiae; order Poecilosclerida; family Cladorhizidae; species Cladorhizidae sp. MBARI D1340-BT2. Next base: position 32,764,473 of record JAQNBH010000015.1, read on the forward strand.
TATGTGAACATGAGCCTTTTCATCACAGCTGAAAAATATTTTCTTTTCCATAATGACAATGTGAAACAAACCATCATGGTGGTTCATAGACTATTTGTCATAAATTCCATGTACAATGGTGAAAAATTATCTTATCAATGCTCTTTCTTGTGGTATGAACCGCTAAGTTACTGTTCACCTCTAATATTGACTACTTTTGAATTAATTACTATGTGGTATTTAAGCACGTGCAAGGCCTGGGATTTGTGACTTTACCTTACAGTAAGTTGAAGCGACGACCGAGGAGAGAGACCGAGCCAATGGGAATGCTGAATTCCAACCACACATGGCCAATCAGCAGCTAGGAATGACTCCCAGTGTCCTCAGTCACTAAGCCAACCTTTGCTTGTTGTGTTGCTGTTAGGTTTATCGTTTATTTTGCTTTTGACTAATCCAAAATTAGTTCGTCGGATGGTGATAACCAGCCTCATCACTCTGGATTATCTCGGAAGCGATTGTGGCATGAAGACCAGTGGAAATGTGTGGTTGCCAAAATGAAATGCAATCTTTGTAAGACCTATGTCAGCTGCTACTCGAAGAAGGAAGTTCCTTCTTGTAAGATCGGTGAAAAGTGTAATTCGATAAGATTGGAATGGAGATAGTACAAGTTGTATCTGATGAATTTTGGAAAGTAGGTGACTTTAAAAGATAAAACGAGTACCTAAGGAAACTTGTAGTGAAACATTCACAAGTGAAAGGCAGGCGCATCGTTTTACTTCCAAAATACACTGCGAACAACAGGTGTTTGAAGTGTGCCAAAAACCATTTTTTGGAATACATGATATATCTGAGAAGTGAATGTGCGTACTGTATTATCTAAAATAGGTATTACAGGTGATATGGAAGAGGACAAGAGGGTCAAAGGACCCACAGCTTTCATGATAAGTGACGAAAAGAAGCTTGTCAAGAAACACATTAATAGCTTCGCGACAGTCTCCATCCATTACAGCCGAGGAAAAAGCCCACATAGGAAATACACACCCATTGCCATGCACATTAGGATTCTCTATGAGGAGTATTGCTGGTAGTTGCAGGAAAATCACAGGGACGCTGTGGTTGTTTCGAGAAGTTTCTATCGCTGTGTGTTAAGGGGGGTCCACTACCCCCCCCCCCCCCCCCCCCCCAAAAGCACACTTTTCTCTGCTTCAGAATTTTTATTTGAAATCTTGTATGATGTGTACCTATACACAGACCTACCTTCTGGTGCTGTGCCAACTACCCAGCTACAACTGATCCTGACATTTAAGATTTCACGAGGACCGTCATATTTGGTGACTAGTTTACTTTGGGATTTTACAACTTACCACAGGGGAAATTACAAAGTATGAAACACAATATAACATTGAGTTTTTTTTTAAATAGTGTGATCGTGGATTTAAAAAACCATTGCAATTTCTTGGTAACATTTTCATTGTTTACTTGCTTAAAATTAAAAACAGAGAATGTCATCTTGTAGCTCTCATTGAGAGGAAACAGAATCTATAATTATAATTTTTTCTGATTACTCCAAATATAAAGCAGGGAGAACCGTCTATGGCCAAAAAAAATTTTTTTTTTCGGGACAGGAATTTTAAGGACTAGTATAGTATTTCAATGGTTGAACTGAACATACCATTAAAAAAACACCAAAAGTGGTATATATACATATACATACTAGAAAAATCAAGAATAGGGAGGGGAAGTTTGGTCTGTCCTATATAGGCCACTTCCTAGGGGGATGACCAGAATCACTGGTTTGCTTCCCTTGTCGGTCTCCGCGGTCAATTAAACTCACTATTACGTGAAGCGCAAATCGGGAGTATATACTCAATTTAGTATAAGTCCAGAATGGAGCATCCAAATCTTCTCCAATTTGGAAGGTAGCATCTTGCCTGTACTGTCATCATATTTTGGGGGGAAACCCAAAAAACCCAAAATATTTTTTTGGGGGGTTATGTACCCCCTTAACTCAGAAGTTTAACATCGGTTTCAGCCTCCCGAATAGTGACTCGCGCAATCTTTAGAATCGTGTTGTAGAAGAAGCTGCATTGGCTGCTAGAGAGGGTCTTGCTTAACAATCTCACCGCCCTAAGCACCTTACAAGCACAAAACCGAGGACCTTCACCCAAAAAATCATAATAAATCAACCGCACTCGGTTCAATATTTTGGTGCAAAATTGAATAAACTAGGTAAATGCAAGGTCAAAGTTCAAGTTGAAAAACTGGAAGGATCATTACGATTCGACTGAGACAAGGCTTTGTAGCTGCTATTCGATGACGATTTCGCTCTCTTGGACGGTGAACGTAGTGACCAAGAAGTTACATGGATGCAGGAATACCTCGGAGATGACGCTGTGCTCCCTGAGGACAGTTGATTCTGTCGAGTTAGACTGTGGTGATTCAGAAGGGGATCAGTAACAAGGTAAGTAAAGTAGATATAGATAGAACATTGGAAGAAATGTCATTGGCTAAGTAAGGATATACAAAGTAGAGCATTGTTGATAGCTTGAACATTATACCTAGCTCTAAAGCTACATAAATATTATTGTTAGCTAACAAGCTCTAGTTTCTGGCTATGGCAATAATATATGGTATGTCTCTGTGACAGGTTCTGCCTCAGACTTGGATATTGTAGGCCCAACTGGTTTAGCTTACTCTCCGCAATCTCCACCAGCTTTTTCCCCTATGTACTCTCCTCGTCTACTACCTTCCTCTCTTCCAATTCCTATTCCAACTTTGCATTCAATGCCAAGACGTGGCCGTGGACGGGTCCATTGACCATGTCGTGGACAAGGACATGGATGGGGTCAGAGCCTGACAATAAGCTCTTACAGTCATGCTCGCAGACCTTCATCTCTTTCTACTGGTCCATCAACTGCACCTGGTCACAATCAAAAAAGATAATGAAATCTTTAGCTATTACAGATATGTATTACAGATAAGTATAACTATTGTACAGTTTATTTATGAGCCACCATATTTTACCTGAAGATTTATCAGTGCATGGCTACAACTTGGTATGTAACTGTTACATAATCTATATCACTATTTATCCAATATTGAAGTAATAAGAGAAAGAACATAAACATATTCACAATCTGTAGTTTAGTCGCTAGGCAGCCAACTGAGAATGTGATTGATAAAAAATCAGCAAGCACCCTTTAGTGAAAACTGGGCATCTTTGAGTGCAGATTTGTCAACACTACTTTCCACAAGACGAGAATTTCTTCATGCACAAGCAGAGTACTGCAACTGATTATTGGGGAGAATTTGCCACACAACAAAGGTTCACCCGTATTAACAAAGGGTCATTTGTGGGTGGCTTATACCAACCGCCTACCAACCTATGGGCACCAACCACCACTCATAAGGCATAACAATACATCCGCCCTTACAATAATTATTATGTATCACCCACTATGTACTCATAGAATCTAAATTCTGAGACAGATTCCAAACCTGCCGAGTGAATGATTTTCTGCCTGTTTCCACAAACCAACTGCTCAAACAGCACAGAAAGAAATGCACCCACTCAATTAACTCTGAGTGGATTGTGTTATTCCAAGGCATGAATTCGCACATGTCACTTCACCGATTAGCGGGCAGAAATTGTGGAGAACATATTATAAAGCGCTTCATTTATTGATTGGCACTAGTCTAGAACTCACTAAAACAACTCAACCATGATGAGAAATCCTGGTGATATATACAAACTTCACTCCTGAGGCATCACACAATAGAAGAATCTAGCGGTGGTATTTCATCTCACACGACACGTGCATGACAAAGAATAAATTAAACAAGCTGTCCACATTAGTTGTATCTATATATATACATAATTATATAAATATTTGTTTGTTCAATCAAAATAATCAATGATTAATTGTACTTTTATTAACCCTCTCACCGGTAACTTTACAGAGGTCTTTTCCTCAAAATGAATGATTTTCTTATTATTTATTATATTTAAAGATACATAATGTAAAGTACCTAGCAACCATATGTCAGGTGGTAGATAATGAGTTGACGAATATTGTAACAAAATTTGTTTGCCTAGCAATAAACCACAACATCGTGAATCTCATTATGAAAACGGGAACTGTTTCTAGCTTTCTTTATTATGTCCACTAAGAATGTTCAACAGTTTACCATTGCTCATTGAGTGACAGGTCAGTGACAGGTTAGTAACTGACAATTGAAGAATATATTTTTGGCAACAATAATTATATGAAGCTAGCATCAACCATATAAAATCATTACATGAGCTGAATATGACAAAAAATAACAAATGCATGCTGAATAAAATTTCATATATCAACCGCGTGGCTTCCCAAGTAAGCAGGGTTATTTTGCTCATCTTCTTCAGAGCTATCACTCTCAGAGAGGCCAAAATCATCGTCAAAAAGCAGACCGATAACTTCATCTCGATTATATTGAACAGACATCTTTATTCCAAAATCGGAAGTGAAGTTTGACGTCACGTTTTCCATGGTTACCCACGTCATACATTCGTTATATTTTAAATGTTCGTAGACCAAAGCGGACAAAACTGAGTAATAGTCGTGATTCTTCTTTTAAACAGACATTACTGATTATAAACTATGTCCATGCCATTTTCCTGTTTGTGCTAATACCACTACTATTCCTCTGTTGTTTTCTCCCTTCCTCATCCCTATTCTATTTCCACACATAATTTCTCAAGCACACATTATTATGCTAAATATTATTAAACACATTGTAGATGATAAATTATTACAATGAAGTAATATTTCAATGAATTGAGTTGTCATATGTATTTTAGATTGTGTAGAACTATTATTCATAGTGAAACTCGGAATGGAATTTCTGTTTTCTTGCCCGTCTAAAATTTTACAGTATTCTATTGTCGTTTATGGTGTTATAATTATTATAATATATTATATCTATGTCCCAATGAACATCAATTTGGTGATGAATAATAATATAGTTTAAGAAAATTACTTAGTTTGCAGATTGAGAATGGCAATTGAAATAATTATTAGTGTTAGGAGTTCGACTTGTAACCTGTGATGATCTTTTCACCTTCACAAGGGCACCAATGAGATCGACTACTATCAAATTGGCAAATAGTTCTCACAAACATCAAATCTCGGACTTTAAGAGGTGTGCACTCAACTGTCTCTGGAGTCTCTGGATTCGTTTGAAGTTCAGCTTGGATAAGAAAACTAGGGAAGTGGTCGTGATTGTATTTGCATGAGTACCTCCAGCGACATGACCCCGAATCCTTCGTTGGCAAATTGATACTGCTGAGTAAGTCACGACATCTTATATTTGCTATTCTCTCTTTTTCCACTATGGTAGCATTGATTGGTGTGGGTGTTGGTGCTCTGTCACCTCTTAGAATGCCAGAATAGAAGAGATCAAACATACTGAAGACATGCTGGGGAGTGTCTAGCGACAAACTGCCTTGTGCTCTGTTTTGAATCGCTTCTCCCAAAGATGTGCAATGATCATTACTGGATTGATTGCAGTTAACAACTGTATTTTGAGGACATCTGTCATAAATGTTGGATTCTTTACCGTTCACCTGTCGCCGATAGAGTGGTGATTGTGCAGCAAACTGCACTGAAATGAATATGAAGAGAATGACTTGGCCAAGTTTGATACTGGACATATTAAGTATTCTGCAATGTAGTTCTAGGTAGGTAAGTTTAAGATTGTAGTAGATTGTGATGTTTACAGGTCGTTCCTCTCTATCTTATATACTTTAGAGGGGACTCTCGAACTATTCCATATCTGCCAGCATCAAAGCTGAGCTACTTGATACTTCCCAACCAATTCAGAAACAGGAAATGGTAGTGTGGACTTCCAGAGAGTTATATAGTTCCCTAGCATTTCCCTAGAAATTCAGCAAAGCGGCAAGCTTTGCCTGATTATAAAATCTTTCCATATTAGTATGTTTTACAGGGAGAGATCTATACCTTTAACAAAGGGGCAGGCCCAAGGTTTAAAATTATGACAAATAGTCTATGAAACACCATGATTGGTTCTTCCACATTGTCATTTTGAAAAACTGAAATTTTGCCTCTGTGATGAAAGACCCATGGTCACATAGAGTAGGAAGGTCAGCTCCAGATGAGTGTTGACCTAACGGAGGCAACATGTATGAGCAACTAGGTAGGTATGCCCTAGTCCTTCCAGCAAGATTTCATGAATTCTGTTATATTGTTGTCAGCAACATTTATTTGCGTGGCATGAATAGAGTAATGGTAGATACTGACAAATACCTGAGCTGGGTGATCACACTGATTTATTCTATTGCACTTTTGAAGACTTTCTTCTTCAATGGCTGAAGGCAAATTAATATGTGATAATTCTTTGCTCTGGTATTGATCACCAGAGATTTATTTTACGGAAGAATATCGTAAAAAATGTTTGTTAACAGAGTTACAGTAGATCAAAGACATATATTATTTAAGAAAATACTACTCTACAAATGACCAGTTTGTGATTCAACCAGTGGACAACATTATGTGTAACTTTTCCTGACACTATACTACAATGATAATATCCATATAGGAACATGCCTACAGCTGGCATTAGGGCCAGTTTAAGAGATAGGATACAATCAGGTCTAGTGGAATATTGTCTAGAGAAATCAGAGAACACAAATAGGTATATAGCTTGTACTAATGATTTCGTCATTGATGTAATGGTAGGATTGGAAAACAATTTTTTTTAAATTGTTTATTGTAATCAGATGTCTGCTTCCCAAACTGTTGGTCAATGCCAGAAATAAACTTTTCTTAAAACGCAATCGCAGTTACAGCACTAAACAAACTCAATCGTATTCTAATTAGGTTACAAATATACTAACCCTTAGAACCCTATGCTCCCTAATATGTGTGTGCCTGCCACCCTGTGGTCCTGGAGAAAAAAATACTAAAAAGTTTAAAATTGATTATAATGCCAAACAAAAAAAAACAAAAAAAATGAAGAAAAAAAAAAGGAAAAAAATGGGGAAAAAAGCCGAAAAACCGGCCGCTCGGGTATATACCACTCTAGGTATCGGCCGAAAAACCGGCCGCTTGGGGTCTAAGAGTACTACAACAAATCACATTTATATATATATGTATGACAGCAGGATTATTTGCATGAGTGCAACTCAGAATGCCTAATTATTTCTTAGAAGAGAATTTTCGATAAATGTTCTTGCATTTGTCTTATTTTGATAGAAATTAGCATGGCGTCTACTGGATTTTGCATCTATTTTAATTGTACCAGTTATTTTGGTGGAGTGCTTCGATGCACCCCCAGGTGATGACACTGACAATGACTTCTATGGCTATCTGCATTTTTGCAGAGGAAAACATCAACTGCCAATGCTTATCCTTGCAGAGAAAACATCAACAGCCAATGCTTCACTTGAAATTTAAGTATGCCAGTGGCACTGAAGTTTCTTTGACCATCCAAAGAACAAACTACCTTTCCTCAACAGTTTTCACCTCCCCTATGTTGCAGTTGTCAAACCACTCCTCCACTTACACTTCCAGCTGCTCCTGCTCCAATACATTCTTTGTTCCTGATTTTCATAGGTTATTCAAACATAAACATTAATATCAATTATTTATTGAAACTTTGGGTTGTACAAATGCTTAGACTCTCAGTTATCTTCTGGAATATAATGTGGCTGAATCTCAGTGTACTGGCATGCTATTACGTTAAATATATGCATGAATGTGTGCGGGTGTAAAATAATATTACCTTGAACTACCAATCTTCTATATCTAATATTCCTAATGTATAATACTTGAGAGAAGAGAGGGGCTTCTATCATAATTTAGCTCTATTTAGTAAGATAATCTAACTAGCTAGACATAAATTATTACTCACAATCATAACTCTATTATTTTTATACACATCTTTGCTACCTAGCATTGACATCATCTACCATTGAAAAACTTACTTATGTTCAGGTAAAGCTTCTACACTCCATCTATATATCCATGTTTACACAAGGAAAGGAGCACCATAAAAGTAAACCTTGAAGATTTCTATAAACTTGAAATGATACAAGAGTTTGACACACTATATACAATGGAGCGCTGCAGATAGTTGTGAGAAAGCTATAGCTACTGTAGCTACACCTACTGCATTGTACTCAAAAGAAAGAAATCATCAGAATAATTACTGAGCACCCAAGGTTTAGGTTAGCTTGAGCTACGCTACTTGTTATGTTTTACTAACTAACTTTGGACTGGAGAGTGCTACGAGAATTCTATAGCTATTAACCATAGGTTTATTAGCATCTGCACTGGTCTGGGCTCTATTGCTATAGCACTCACCAAAGTCCACAGATTTAGCTGTCTAGCTATGGTAGTATGAATAATTTGTAATGCGCATGTGCCTACTAATAACATTGATGCATGCACAGCTGCAGAATCAGAATCTTTTTAAGCAGAACATCTAGCTGTTTGTTTTTCCAGAACAGGTAACGAAAATAGACTTCAGAAAAGGAAAAGAGAGAAAGAGAAATGTCAGAGAATGGTCCTGAAACAGCACAACAAAGAAATGAAATTTGAGATTTATAAAGTAATCATGAGAAACCCAGAAGCCCATGATAGAGAAACTTCTTTAGGCCCGGGTGAAGTTTCATTCTGACTTAGCCACTCACTCTATTCATCAACAAACTCTAGTTGTGGACACATTTTGCTATAATGAAAATGCTTGTCATGGACGAGTTTCAAAATGAAAATGATATTGAGCATGTCCTCCTTGAAAACTGTGAGGAATATACTACTGTTCATAGTACAATCCAATCTAATGACATCAATAATTTACAGATCGGGAATCAGTTGTGTTAAGCCTGCAGCTATGCTTGGAATAGGAAAATGCTTAGAGAGTAATATTAAATTTATGCAGCTTTGCTAGTCTCACAATGCCTTACATTCATTACTAGAATTAATGCTGGCAGAAAAGAGTTTTCTCCAGGATGAACATTCGTGGCCTGCTCTCGAGTGTGTTTCTTGCTGCATGATATGCTTTCTGATCCATCTTTTGGTTACCTGCGATTCTCAAATCTAACGAACATTAAATGATATCAAGAATGGCTGAAAGAAGACAAACCACTTGTAGACATTAAATATTCTACAATGTCATCTATTTACAATTTCCTTTAATGACCACATCACCAGATATTGAAGATAGAAATTCAAGCATGGGTTGTTTTTGTATTCCAGCAGTCAGTACATGACATGGGAAAAGCAGTGAGTTAGTAGTGCTTGCCCCTTTGCCTCAGCATTTTGTCTGTCCATTAAAATGCAATCCCATGGACACGGTTGGCAGTGAAGTACTTGCCAAACTTAGGTTCTGAATGTGGAATCAAATGGTCATTTCAATAAACTGGCTGGACTGAATCATTTCTACCATTTTCTGAGGAAGTGGACAGCCTGTGACAAACTTAAACCTGGTGCTATTATAAGCGTACTTGTGGTTTTGATTGAGGAAAATAAGCTTGCGTGGCAGTGGACCGCCCTGATAATACTCCTGTTGGTCAAGGTGAAGATACCAGTTGTGGATTAGATGATGTTGTTGTACACTAAGCATCATGTTGAGTCCTTATGGGATGTACACCAATGCTGATTGGGAGGTGAGATTGTTTAAGCACGTGCGCTGGACTAATGGGACGCAACCAAGTGAGCAGTGTGATTATATGATTCGATTCAGAGTCTTTTTCCTTTCCCTGCTAGTGACTATAATGACTGACCCATCCTCTATATATATACTTCAATGTCACAAGATTTTATTTGCTTGAGACTTGCCTGGACCCAAATTGGTTCCATTTGCATGAACACTCCAATGCATGTCTAGAACTCTCTTATTTGTGTATGAGTGGGCTATTACAGGGCACATTTATAGTCATTCTTCAAACTTTAACGAGAAACTACTGACTCAACTCATGTAAAAGTCTGGTGCTGGCCAAGTAATTATAATTAAGTACAGAAAAGAGAGGCAAAATTTATATAATGCCAGAGGTGTTTAATGGACCATCTGTCATTTAGGAATATATAATATTCACAGTCTATTGTGAAGCTATTTCTCTCATATTAATTTGCACATGTATAAGCTTAGTCTAACTCCTGGCATCTAAGGAAATAACTGAGTAATAGTCGTGATTCTTCTTTTAAACAGACATTACTGATTATAAACCATGTCCATGCCATTTTCCTGTTTGTGCTGATACCACTACTATTCCTCTGTTGTTTTCTCCCTTCCTCATCCCTATTCTATTTCCACACATAATTTCTCAAGCACACATTATTATGCTAAATATTATTAAACACATTGTAGTTGATAAATAAGTAATATTTCAATGAATTGAGTAGTCATATGCATTTTAGATTGTGTAGAACTATTATTCATAGTGATGAAACTCGGAATGGAATTTCTGTTTTCTTGCCCGTCTAAAATTTTACAGTATTCTATTGTCGTTTATGGTGTTATATTATAATATATTATATCTATGTCCCAATGAACATCAATTTGGTCATGAATAATAATATAGTTTAAGAAAACTACTTAGTTTGCAGATTGAGAATGGCAATTGAAATAAATTAGTGTTAGGAGTTCGACTTGTAACCTGTGATGATCTTTTCACCTTCACAAGGGCACCAATGAGATCGACTACTATCAAATTGGCAAATAGTTCTCACAAACATCAAATCTCGGACTTTAAGAGGTGTGCACTCAACTGTCTCTGGAGTCTCTGGATTCGTTTGAAGTTCAGCTTGGATAAGAAAACTAGGGAAGTGGTCGTGATTGTATTTGCATGAGTACCTCCAGCGACATGACCCCGAATCCTTCGTTGGCAAATTGATACTGCTGAGTAAGTCACGACATCTTATATTTGCTATTCTCTCTTTTTCCACTATGGTAGCATTGATTGGTGTGGGTGTTGGTGCTCTGTCACCTCTTAGAATGCCAGAATAGAAGAGATCAAACATACTGAAGACATGCTGGGGAGTGTCTAGCGACAAACTGCCTTGTGCTCTGTTTTGAATCGCTTCTCCCAAAGATGTGCAATGATCATTACTGGATTGATTGCAGTTATCAACTGTATTTTGAGGACAGCTGTCATAAATGGTGGATTCTTCACTGTTCACCTGTCGCCGATACAGTGGTGATTGTGCAGCAAACTGCACTGAAATTAATATGAAGAGAATGACTTGGCCAAGTTTGATACTGGACATATTAAGTATTCTGCAATGTAGTTCTAGGTAGGTAAGTTTAAGATTGTAGTAGATTGTGATGTTTACAGGTCGTTCCTCTCTATCTTATATACTTTAGAGGGGACTCTCGAACTATTCCATATCTGCCAGCATCAAAGCTGAGCTACTTGATACTTCCCAACCAATTCAGAAACAGGAAATGGTAGTGTGGACTTCCAGAGAGTTAGTTCCCTAGCATTCCCCTAGAAATTCAGCAAAGCGGCAAGCAATATTCTTTGTCTGATCATAAAATCTTACCATATTAGTATGTTTTACAGGGAGAGATCTATACCTTTAACAAAGGGGCAGGCCCTAGTTTTAAGATTATGACAAGTAGTCTATGAAATACCATTATTTTGAAAAATAAAATTTTTCCTCTGTGATGAAAATCCCCATGGTCGCATAGAGTAGTAAAGTCTGGTCCAGATGATTGTTGACCTAATGGAAGAAGCATGAATGACCACCTAGATATAGGTATGCCCATATCCATCCACTTTGTTGGCCATGAATCTTCCAGATTATATGGATTCTGTTAAATTGTTTTTCAGCAACATTAGAGTAATGGCAGATATTGCAAAGTACCTGACCTGGTTGATCACAAATTTTTTCACATGCAATTTTTAAGACTTTCTTCTGAAGGAAAATAAATGTGTGATAATTCTTTACTCTGGTATTGACCACAGGACATTTCTTTGTCTTCAAGCAAAGAATATCTCAGTGACTGTAAAGAAAATGTTTGTTAACAGAGTTACAGTATGTAAAAAGCATACATTAAATAAGAAAATACTAATCTAAGGAACATGCATACAGCTGGCATTAGGGCCAGAGTAAGATATATGGATAGTAATAGGTCTAGTGGTTGTTTAGAATATTGTCTAGAGAAATCAGACAAAACAGTATGGTAGCTAGTATAAATGATTTCAAATGATTTCATCATCGACGTAATGGTTGGATGGTAAAACATATTTTCAAAAACGTTGTTTCCCAAACTGTTGGGCCATGCAAGTAAAACACTTTTCTAAAACAATTCAATATCTCAAAAAGTGCACTAACTGTAATCCACAAACTTAATCGTTGTAACTATTTCCTAATAAGGTTACAACTAACTATTAACTACAACAAAGCACATTTATATATATATGTGCCATCCCAGTACTTTTCTATATTCAATAGCTCTGCCTTAACACAGCATTGAGCACTATTTGTAGCCTTCATCAGCAAACTACCTTCTAAGTATAATTTAATAGCTCTGCCTTAATACAGCATTGAGCACTATTTGTAGCCTTCTCAGCAAACTACCTTCTAAGTATATATATATATATATATATATTGAAAGTGGGATTTTACCATTGTATTTGGATTGAGTGCAACTCAGAATGCCTCATTAGTTCTTAGAAGAAACATTTTGGTAAATGTGGTTGCATTTATAATCGAATACTCATTATGGCCTATTTTGATACCATGGTGTCTCCTAGATTTTGCATATATTTTAGTTATACTTTTGTAATGGTAGAATAGCCATTCAACTGATCTCCACTTGATATATCATTGTAAAGTTCCTGATGGCGAAGCTGCTATTCCTTACGGAACATCCTTATGTTTATTTCAACACCATGAATTCAACACTGCCAATTGCCCTTCAGAAGCACAACTTTTCTGCAGCATCTCCACTAGTGCTCTACAATGAGACTTAAATTGCCAACACATACACTTGGGGAACATCTACACTTAAAACTGGGCTTCAAATACTAATCATTTCATACTCTTTGACTAGGGTGTTCCATCAACTTAGATCATTGGTCAACAACACATATACTGACCAAGCCTGGTGGAGGTGTGGCAGCAACATGACACTATCCAGGCCAGTGATAAATCAGTTTTAACCCGACCAGTACATATCAGTGGGAATCCCTCCTCACCACAACACTAGCTCAGGTTATCAGTCAGTGATACAGCAGAAACACCATTTCAATAGAATAGCTCTCTCCATCTGAAACTTTCCAGCCAAGCATCCAATAATGAAGATTAATATCAAATTGGGGGGAAATTCATTAGTTAGAAGATGTGTAAAATATCAACCTCTCCCACTCAAACCAAATAGCTTTGCAGCTAATCAACAACCTGATTCGGTAAACAGAAAACAAGAAATTCTACCACAACCCTCCTGACTTGGTTACCTGGATTCTAATCAACAATGTCAATAGAGTCTTCTCTCACAAAATTAAATGTCAACTTCGGAATAAGCAGCATCCTCCATTCGTCGATAGTGCATATTATATCACTACTCAAGTGGCATTTTCCAAACTGTGAAGTGCAATTAAGAAACTCAAGTATGCAAGTGTTCTCGTCCAATTGAATAACTTATCCATGCAGGTCCTCTCCATGATTACTGGTTCGAGGTCCTAATTGCTAATTGCCTAGGACCATTACGATTCCCTTCATCCCTGAAGTCACACAATGTTGATGACATCACCACCAAATTATGACTCGAAAAACTACAATCCCACTTGACTCCTCTGTAATATAGTTCTAGGTAGGTAAGTTTACAATGATAGTAGATGGTATTAGTTTGTGATGTCTAAGAGCCATTCTTTTATACTTTAGTATTGAACTATTGCTATCATCAAAGCTGAACTACTTGATACTTCCCAACCAATTCAGAAGCAGAAAATGGTAGTAGAGCTCCTGACAGTTAGTTGGCTACTTCCCTTCAGCAGCAAGTAACTTCATTTTGTTGATCATACAATTTTCCCTATTGGCTGGGTGAACTCTCCACCTTCAATGGAGGTGCAGGCCAAAGGTTTAAGATTATGAGAAGTAGTCTATGAACCACCATGCTCAGTTGTTCCACACTGTCCTTTTGGAAGAGAAAATGTTCAGCTCAGATTAAAAGGCTAATGGTCACATAGAGTAGCAAGGTCTGGTCCAGGGAATTGTTGACCAAATGGAAGCATGGATGAGCACCTAGTTATATGTATGCCCTATTGCATACACACTGTTGCATACACACTGTTGGCCATAGATCAGCTAAATTTCATGGATTCTGTTATATACTTTTCAGCAACATGTATTTGAGTGGCATGAATATGCAGCTATTGACAAGTGCTGGGTGATCTGCCCACCGATTTATCTTATCCCACTTTTGAAGCCTTTCAAAGCTAAATCCTTCATGCTGAAGACAAATCAATGTGTGATAATTCTTTGCTCTGGTAATGAACACCAGACATATCTTTGAGGAAGGAATATCTAGTGACTGTAACCAGATGCTTGTTAACTCAGTTACAGTAGAGTATTCAAGAAAATACTATACAGTTTACAAATGACATATCAGATTCTGATTCAACCAGTGCATAACCGCCTGGGTTACTTCTTCGTGACACCATCCTAGAATTGCTTCATGATAATATTCATACTGGAACATGGTTACAGCTGGCAATAGGGCCACGGTAAGAGATAGGGATAACATCAGGGTTGGTTCAGAATATTGTTTAGAGAAATCAGCCATATAATTTGGTAGCTAGTACAAAGGATTACATCATTGTTGTAATGGTAGAACGATCAAACAGGGTTTCAAAAACCTGGCTACATTACTCAGATATTTTCTTCCCAAACTGTTGGCCCAAAGTAATACACTTTTCTTAGAATGCATTTCAGTTTCTCAGTTTCTCAAAAAGCGCACTAACCGTAATGCACAAACTCAATCATTAAAATTATTTCATAACAAGGCCCTTTAGATTATATATATTATACATATATATGACATTGGTATTTACCATCATGTGTGCATGAGTGCATCTTAATTAATTATGTAGAATGCCTCATTAGATCTTAGAAGAGCTTTATTGGTAAATATTGATGCAAATACTCATTATGGCCAAGATAGAAATTTTAACATAGTGTCTCTTTTTTTAAATTTATTTTTATTTCAGTTATCTAATGGTAGTGCAACAGGGCATCTACTTCCAAAATGTTCTTACCTCCGTAACTCCTGACTGCCGCGGACTACAATTCATTGGGGGGAAAATATCCTCCGTTGATTTCAACATTTCTTTCATTCAGAGTATTAGAACTACATATTTCAGTCGCCACCAATTTGTGCATAAATTTACAGACAATTACTGACACACGCATTTGCCGGGCAAGTGGAGAAGAATTTTAGTCGACCGAGTTGTTTTGTGTAGTTCGTAGCCCTATTTCTCGTTGTTAGTTATGCCACCAAGAGCAAAAGGAGGATTCAGTCCCAGAAGGCATTGACTCGTGGTAGAGTGAAGCTTGCTCACGTTTCCAGAGCATTAAATGAGGCAGAAATGTAAGAAGAGCCAGCTTTTTTATTATTATTATATTATTATATATGATAGATAGATAGATTAGATAGATAGATAAATAGATAGATAGATGATTTTACAGCACTGTATAATAGCATCAAAATAATGTATAAAGGATGAGAGAGTGCTGAAGGCTTACCAGCAAGAGCTGCTGGTAGCCTTATAGGTAAGATTAGTTAATTGGAGATGGTAAAGAAAAACATTTACTGCATGGACAAAGATAGTGCCAAGTGCATGGTAAATCAGAATTAAAGTTATTTATGAAATATTCCCAGAAAAATGATTTCAGCTTCTTTTTCAAAGTGTAGGTGGAGAGTTTGAGGTCCATCTCAGGTAAGGCATTCCACAGCTTGACAACTCGGTTGAAATATATGAAATTTAAGATGGTTGTTGGTGGTTTGTGGAAGTAGACACTTTAGCTTTGAGTGGTTAGAAGACCTGGTATTATAATTTGGAAATTGGACATAGTCATAGATGTTGAAGTGATCTTGGGGCATTTTGAGGCAATTGATGAGAAATGTGATGTCCAAATGTTCTAGCCATAGATAAAAGATAGATATTAGTCTATCCTTGTAATTTAAATGATAATTGTTTAAAACAAACTTGGTTGAGCGGCGCTGAACTTTCTCAAGCGATTTGATGTCCTTAAGCAAGTAAGGACGCCAGACTTGACTGCAGTAGGTAAGGCGAGTTCTGACAAGAGATGTATATAAAGTAAGCTTGGTGAGGATAGGGTGGTGAGATGAGATGGCATGACGGATAAAGTAAAGAGTATTATAGGCTTTGGTAATAATAATGGAGTAATGGTGAGACCATGGAAGGTTATTGGAAAAGTTAATACCAAGGTCCTTGTAGTGGGCTGTGTTAGTGATCTGTGTTTTATTAAGCAGATAAATATGACTATATTCCTCAGGAGATGTTGAAAACGAGATATGTTTGCATTTTGATGGGTTGAAGGCCAATTTCCAGTCACTACTCCAGGACTGCAGCGAATCAAGGTCTCTTTGCAAAAGAAGGCGGTCAAAGGGAGTTGAGATAGTATGCAAGCACTTGCAGTCGTCAGCAAACATTAAGAGAGATGACTCTGAAACAGATAGTGGAAGATCGTTGACATATTATTATGAATAACAGTGGTCCAAGTATACTTCCTTGGGGGACTTCTGATGTGACAGGAAGTAGGGAGGAAGACACACCATCAATAGATGTAATTTGACATCTGTTGTTTAAGCAGTTTTTGAGCAATATCCATAGTTAGCCAGTGATACCAATGTTCCACAGTTTAATTAGTAGCTCCTTATGGGAAACACTGTCAAAAGCCTTCTGGAAGTCTAAATATAACACATCTGTGGTATGAGTCCTGGAATTAGTATAGATCAGCATTAGGGTAGTGAGAAGTTGTTGGAGACATGAGCGACCTTTCACAAAGCCAAATTGATTAAGAGAGATGATGGGGAAGACATGGATAAAAATGACATCGAAAAGGACTTTTTCTAGAACTTTAGAAATAGAGCACAAGAGAGCTATCGGTTGATAGTTGGTAATGTTGGATGGAACTCCAGTCTTTAGAATAGGAGTAATGAGGTGGACTTTCCATTCTTGTGGAATCTGGTTAAAATGTATACATTTCTGGAGAAGCAGAGTGATTGATTCATAAAGGGATATCGCACAAGATTTTAATAATTTTGGACCAATGTTGTCAATGCCCATAGCTTTTGACATGTCAAGAGAGTTGAGGATGGTAAAGATGTCCTCCTTGCAACACCAGACCTCACAAAGTAACGATGGAAAAGGTGTAGGTGAAGAGAAGTTGAATGTCTCTGGACTGAATGAAAGTACTCATTAAATAGTTCAACTCTTTCATATGGGGAGGAAGCAGACGAGTTATTGGAGAAAACCTGCTGGGGAATATAATTTTTTTTGAGATAGAGTGCAGGTAGCGGAAGGTGGATTTACAGTTGTTAGCCTTATTATTCGACTCGTATTTGGTCTGAGCTTTTATCATTAAGTCTTCAAGATTCTGTTCCTCTTCATGTAGTTTTGTTATGTTATGAGAAGTTCGGTTACGGTTGGCTTGTCTTCTAAGGAGTGAATACGATTGTGATGATGTTGTATGGCTGGGGTGAACCACCTGGGAGGTTGGTAGGCTTTGAGTTTAACCTTGGGTATTAAGAGTGAACACGCATTGAGAATAATTGACTTGAGGAGTTGCCAGGAGTTGTCTATGTCGTCACTATCAAAACATGAGATGAAGTCAACCTCCAGAAAGTGATTGTTCAGGCCTTCAAGATCACCCTTACTGAAGTCTAATACATATCTGGTAATTTTCTTGATATGATGGGTTATGTTGGTGTCAAAGGTAATAATGAAATGATCCGAGGATAAAGTAGAGCTTTTATTTTCAATAACGATGTTGTTGATGTGATCTTCTATGTTAGTATCTAAGATGCCACCTTTGACATGGGTAGGATCAGTAATTACTTGTGTGAAGTTAAAGCAGAAAATCAGATCACATAACATTGTAGATGTGGTGGTAGATGCAGATAGGGTTGACCAGTCAATGTTTGGAGCATTGAAGTCACCAAGTAGAATGAGTCGCTTGTTGAGTGAAGAGAGGGCTTCTATTGACTGTACAACCTGGGTGAAGTGTTGAAAAGGACAATCAGGAGGAATGTAAACACAGGAGAAAATGAGATCAGAAGATAAAAGTTTGATAGACACTACATCAATGGAGGAGTAAGATTGAATAAGACGAGAAGGAATCTTTGATGAGATACAAATCATGGCTCCGCCACCACGGGAGGGTCTATCTGAACGGTACAATAAGTAGCCTGACGGGAGAATTTCATTATCTTGTATTTTTTCAGTTAGCCAAGTCCAGTTAGCGCAATTACATCAAGTGAGCGAGAGGAAACGAAAGTTTGGAATTTCTTTAATTTGTTGGTAATGCTACGACAGTTCCAGAAGCAGCAGTGGAGATGCCGGCATGGTAGTCATTGACCTGCAGGTCCAGGGATTGGGGTGTTGATATTATGTGAAATAGAGTCAGTGAGGCTGGAATGTGGGGTGGAGGAGACAGGGTTTGAAATAGGAGCAGAAGGATTTGCTATTAGAGGTACAGTGATGCTGGTAGGTTCTACCTCAGTGGCTGGCAGAGCATCCTCAAAAACAGCGGTGGAGGACAGAGCAAGTGAGACGTCTCTTGAGAGCTCACTTTTGTCCATAGGCTCTTCTTGTAACTTGTTATTGACAACCCGGGCATGAACTTTGCCATTCAGGAGAATTGTTGATCTGCAAATCCTAATTTCATTCTTTCCGAAACAAGTCTCAATGAGAGCCCACCTCTCCTTTAGAAGTAGTTTCTGGATTGACCTCTCCTGATTTGACAGATCTGGCTTTATAGTAATAGAACTAGTAAGGTTATGTTTTTTCGACAATACGCTCTGTATCTCTAGAGGTCTGGCCAGTCTAGCCAGGATAGGACGGGGTGTTTTGTTGCTGTCAAACTTGCCAAGTCTTTGGCAGTCAATAACTGAGTGGTTGTTAATATTATCATCTATACTAGAAAGAATAGACGTAACAGAACCCACATCACTAAAGGATCGTTGGATCCAGTGGTTGCCCGAGTCACACTCCTCAATACTAAATACAACTAGATTACTTTTACAATCTTGTGACTCACTTGGTTTAGTAGACGGCTGTCTGAACTGATCCCTAGGTTTATGCTCCATCAGAGACGTAGAATTTCGGGTTATTTGTGCATAGGTTGCACCAGGGACTGCTATACTTGGGTTCTGTTGAGGATCCATGCCAGAAGGTGATGCAGCCATGGACAGAGAGTTCATGACAGAGTTTAATTTGCTCTCGAGCTCTGAAACAGAACTCTTAAGCTCCAAGACACAATATTTAAGAGCCTCAATCTCATTTTCTTGAGTATACCAAGATGACAGAGTGGACAGCAAAACTTGCTGGATGATTTAGACACTCTGGCAAAAACAGCTTTGCTTAACCCAGCACAACGTCTGTGCAACCAATGACCACAAGAGCCCTCACAGAGGATAGATCCTTCTCCTTTTCTACTTACAGAGTACTCAGCAATAGCTTCTTCACAGATTGGACAGATTTCCACCTTGGTAGTGGCTGTATGCTTCTTGGGAGGCATTCCTAACTATAAATCTAACAAAATTGTTCAGCTGTTTCTCACTGGCGTCGCTGTATTTACTGACAAGCTAGTTGAGGGTGGAATGAGAAACTGGGACCTCCACAGTTTAGCGGAACAAAACAACAAGAAACACTCCAACATGGGGACTTGTTTGTCGCTACACCTGCTCCTGATGAGTCTCTAGACCCAATCTTTGATTTAGACTCAAGTGTGCTCTCAGACAGTCACCATCAGAGAGAACGTTTTTATGAGGAATGCTAGATCGAGATAATGTGGTATTTTTGTTGTGTGCCAGCTGAAGAACCTTCTGGGATAGGGTGAAACAGAAGCTGCAGAGTTAACTAGCATTATGATTAGAAAGTCAGATGGGAGTGGATGAAAAGGTTTATTGAGATCGATTGTTATTTACCTGAGAGCACACAAGGAAAGTACCGGAGAACTGGAGTACTTCGGAGAGAAGAGGAGCTTAACAGGAAAGCAACTGACTATGTGTGGTCACATACTGTCATCAACGGGTGTCCTGACCTCACAACAGCAAGTTTCTGCCAATGGATCAATGAGAAACTGTTGCTAAATTCAACCCTCACACCTGGTTTTCCTCATTGAGTCTCTGTTGTAGAGACTGCACGCTGCAGGCTGCATGAGCTGGGTTTCTCCGTCGTAGAATCTCACAAAGGAACTTTTGTGAATGGCCATGAGAGAGATGATGTAGTCCAGTACCATGGCAAGTTTCTTCATAAAATGGCAGGCCTAGGTTTCATCAACAGATCCAATGCTCCTATTGAGGAAGCAAGATCTGCCTTTCCATCGGATCTGGATGGTCCCTCGCCAGGTGTGCTTGCTAAGAGAGTTGTTTTCATGCATGATTAGTCCATATATCATGTAAATGAAGATCAGCCTACTTTTTGGGAAGATAAGAATACCAATGTATTGAAATAAAAATGTACAGGAGCAGTAATTATGGTTTCAGATTTTGTGGAGGAAAGAGAAGGCTATTTAAGGCTTACATATGAGCAGTATCAAGAGGCAAAGAAACATGACCCAAGTATTGCCTTTCAGGCTCGTCAGTTTCTGGAATATGGGAGAGACAAGGAAGGGCACTGGACTAGTCAGAAGTTCATGAAGCAAATGGAGTTGGCAGTAAAAATAGCTGATTACAAAAGTGAGGCATGGCAGTATTTTTTGGTCTTTGACCATTCAAGTTGTCTCACTTGTGTATATACCAGAAGATGCCTTAGATGTTAACTATATGAACGTCAACCCAGGGAGTACACAAAGAATCATGAGAGATTGCTAGTGGAATGGGAAGCCTCAGGCAATGAGTTTTAATATAGGTGTTCAGAAAGGAATGAGGCAAGTTCTTGTGTAAACACAAATGTGATGGCGGCTGCTGAAATGAAGGAATGTTTAGCATCTTTCCCAGATTTGAAAAATCAGAAGTCTAAAGTTGAGATCTTCCTTGAATCGATAGGACATGTGGGATACTTTTTACCCAAATATCATTGTGAATTGAACCCAATCGAACGTGTGTGGGCTCAATCCAAACAATATACAAAAGCATACTGCAAATACACACTCCATAGTTTACGTGACAATATACCCAAAGGCTTGGATTCGGTGACTACTGAAAACAGAAATATTTCAAAAAGGCCAGAGAATACATGTTTGCTTATCTAGAAGGCATTCCTATTGGATCAGAGATGGAAACTCATGTACAAATGTACAAACAAGAAGTTTGAATACATGGATGGATTTCCGTAATATTTTTCCGAAAATGTGTAAATCACAATATTATTTTCTTTTCTTATCTTAAAGCATTATGTATACCAAATATGAAACTTCAATAAATGAATATACAAATAAATTGTTTCATAAAATAGCAAATAAATTCTCAATTTTCTAAAATATGAAGTCAACCAAAAAAATTGTCATCACATAATTTTCTTCTATATTCAACAAACCTGAGAAAAACCTACGAGAAAAAACGAAAAAAGTTAATAATGTCAAGTTGTAGATTGAAAAAAATTATTGGTTATCTACAAAAATTCAGTCCTTTTGGTTCAAAGGTCGTTACCATGGTAACATCCCTTTTTTATGAACGTGTGCCCTAGTGTACATTAATATGGTAATAATAGTTTTCTTCTAAACATTGTTCATAAAGCAAATATATTTAATTGCCATTTTTTTACATTCATGCCCTGTTGCACTATAGACCTTCAACTCAATCCTGTAATGTTCCTGATGGGCCAGTGAGTTGTAGCTGCTATGCCTTATGCAACTCCCTCATGTCAATTGAACCCCACTACGAATCCTAATTTCATAACATTTTTTTTTTAAGATATCCTACAAAACAGCTCAGTTGATCTTCTGCTTTGTCTTACTTTATTACTACCCTAACCAATGACAAGATTAGTCTCCACCAACTAGTTATTCTGCAACTCTCCATAACCCTGAAAACGAGAAGCAATCCATCATATGTGACACGATCTGCGAAAACGTGCCTTATGACCTTTTTTTTTGTTTTCATTTTATTGTTTTATGTGAAAGAGCTATAAAAAATACTTATAAAAATCTTGAAGTGACTTAGTAAAACATTATGACTTGGAAGTTACAGGGGCTTTTCTTTCATCCCATCAGGGACGCCTCGAACAAAATTCAATCAATTGAGATGTCAATTATCGTAGTTTAGGTCCACTTGGTTTGTGATGGTCTACTGCCGCTGCAACCGCTCTGGGAGGTGCAAGAATTGTTCTTGCGTGAAGGCTGGTAAGGTCTGCTCAGAGTGTCTTCCTAGGAAATTGGGAAACTGCGCCAATACTTCATGCTCCCTAATTAGTGCCCACCAGGTTGCAGTTCATCTTCCTGCTCCTTCAATATCTGGCCTACCATTGGACACTACAAGTCAACCTTGCCAGTCTGCTACTCAGCCTCCCCCTACTCCTTTCCTGCCATCTGCAACCCTGCCACCTACTCAATCCAACCGACCACCTGCAAGCTCGCTTTCAAATCATCACCCCATCCATTCAGCTATTCATCCTACCCCTACCTCCATCCAAACACCCTACTCCGTTAGCAACCTCTTACTCCCTTCCCTAGATTCTATCCTCCATGTGCCTAAGGGTTGAATGGGCTCGCTTACTGAGTGACTCCCTCTCTTTGATCAGTGAGAATACCACAGATTTAAATGCCAGGAATAAGTTTTTAATGCTTCCCAGATGTATCTTGTCTAGCCCGATTAAAGGAGGTCGCAGTCATTGGCGTGAAACTCTAAAGCTAGTGAGATTACGTATCCAGAAATGGCGCCATGGTGACATCCTGGATTTGTGGGCTAAAGTTGTGGATGATGCGACCTGCCGGTCCAAGTTGCTGAAGAGGAGGGGTAAGAATTTACCACCAAATCATATTAGGAAGACAAATGCTAGACGTGCTCGGCAGGCTGTGAAAGATGGGCAATTTAGGAAAGCTATTCAGGCTCTTTCCTCGGGCGGTCTCGCGCCTGCCTCACCTGAAGTTTTGGATGAGATGCTTGCCAAACACCCGCAGTCCCCTCTACCCCCGATTCCACCGTCCCAGTGTCCCCCATCACCGACCTTCAATGACGCACATGTTTTAAAGGCTTTGAAATCATTCCCTGGGGGTTCTGCTCCTGGTCCCTCCAACCTCAGAGCCACACACCTCAAAGAGGCTGTTCTGTGCCCTTCGCCTGTTCATGCGGCTCAAGCCCTCCAGGCACTCACTAGTGTCGTGAACTCCCTGGCTGCGGGTAAGGTCCCCCCCGAGGTTGTGTCCCATCTGTGTGGTGCCACCCTTCTGGCTAGCAAGAAAAAAGGTGGTGGTCACCGTCCTATTGCTGTGGGGGAGGTGCTACGCCGCCTCACTTCCAAATGCCTGTCACGCTTTGCGCAGGTAGAGGCTTTCAACATCCTCACTCCATTGCAGCTGGGTGTGGGTGTCAAGGTGGGATGTGAGGCTATTGTCCACTCTGTGGCCAATACCTTAGAAGACCCTTCCATCCCCTCCAATGAGTGCTGGACACTCCTCCTAGATTTTAAGAACGCCTTCAACAACATCTCTAGAGGAGCAATGTTCGAACAGATTAGAGCCCATATTCCATCCCTGTCTGCATGGTTTGAGTGTTGCTATGGCGCCCAGCCCATCCTCCACCTTGGAGAAGGGATTATCAGAAGCTGCAATGGCATCCAGCAAGGTGACCCTTTGGGTCCCTCGGGGTTTGCCCTAACGTTGCACCCTGTGGTGGAGAGGATCAAGAGGGAGGTACCCACTCTCCAGATCAATGCGTGGTACCTGGATGATGGAACTTTGTGTGGTTCTCCCTCTGATCTTGCCAAGGCCCTGGAGATCGTTGAAGAGGAGGGTTCCTCCAGAGATCTCTACTTAAATCGTGCAAAATCTCTCCTCTACATTCCTGCCAATGACGACTCCTCGGGCAACCCACTTCCATCTGAGATACCCATCACAAGAGAAGGTTTTGTCCTCCTGGGCAGCCCAATCGGGCCCCCCTCATTCTGCGAAGCCACGATGAGGAAGCGGGTGGAGAAAGTAATGGAGATACTGTCAAAATTACCGGACTTGGAGGACGCTCAGATGGAATCAGCTTTACTACGGTCCTGTCTCGCTCTCCCTAAGATATCCTTCTCGCTTCGTACCTGCCCTCCTCAGCATATAGTGGATGCCTGTACTCTCTTTGATGACAACATGCGGGAAGCTGTATCAGATCTGGTTGGGGGGCCTCTTTCAGATTGGGCGCGGTTAAAGGCTTCCCTACCCAGCTCTCGCGGCGGTCTTGACATTAGAAGGGCTTCCCAGCATGCTCCAGCGGCCTATATAGGTTCCCTGGAGCAGTCAAAAGGTCTGGTGGCTAGGATCCTTGGCCGCGAACCAGTCAATTTTCATCAAACCATCTCTGTTGAGGCTCTTGCGGACGCAGCTGGGAGGCCAGACTGGACATCATTAGAAGAGCTAGACATCCCTCACAGACAGAAGCCTCTGTCACGCTCCATAGATGACTGCTGCTTCCGGTTGCTACTTGAGTCCGCCCTTGATCAGAGGTCGACAGCCCTTGCTCTCTCATCTTCTCTCCCCCATGCGGGCGATTGGCTCAACGCCATCCCCTCCAGCTCTCTGGGCCTACACATTCAGGACAGGGATTTCCGTCTCTGTCTGGTGTATTGGCTAGGGCTGCGAATGATGAATGAGGACTCTCCCTGTCCTGTTTGCCACAGAATGGCTGATGCGTTTGGGGATCATTAAGTTGGTTGTGGGGGGAATGGAGACAGGATTCATAGACATGACTCCATTCGTGACGCACTTTTTTCGGCAGCACAGTCTGCTGCTCTAGCGCCACGGAGGGAGGCTCCATCCATGATACCTGGCTCCAGCAGTCGTCCAGCTGATGTCTACCTCCCTAACTGGACACGTGGCCAGCCGGCTGCACTGGATGTGACTGTTATTTCACCTATGCAACAGCAGACCATCGCAGGAGCAGCGAAAACCCCTGGATATGCACTCAGGGTAGGTGAAGACCGAAAAATGAGGATTCAGAGGAGTGCCACTCTGCAGGCATCCATTTCACTCCCCTGGTGGTGGAAGCTCTGGGAGGCTGGTGTGAGGAGGCTATTGTCACCATCAAAAGAATAGGTGGCCTGCAGGGACAGCGCCTTGGCATTGACCCCGTTGATAGCACCCGCCACTTATTTCAACGCTTGGCCATCGCCCTTTGGAGAGGAAACGCTTCACTGTGGGTCCAGAGGCAACCCATTCGCCTGGCAGAGGTAGATGGTGTAGTCTAATTAACTGAACTGTTTTCCATGACCCATCCCTGCAGAGGTGGATGGAGATGTTTAATCTGTATTATTATTTAATTTTCCGATAAGGATCGTTGCACTAAAAAAAAAAAAAAAATTAACTTCCGTATACTTCCGCGCGTATTCAATGACGTCATAATTAAAAAATTGGGAAAGACGGATGTTTTGGTGCAAGTTTACTTCGAGCGCTTCGGGTGAAAGCGCTACTCAAACGACTGCTAAAGTGAGGAGAAGAGTCTTGAAACTCTACATGTAGCTGAAGTAAGTCTTAGTATGCATAGCTAGATAGCTACTAGCTGTGGTCGTAACTTAAAAAAAAAATAACAAGAAAAACAAGGCTAACCTGTATTTTTTCCTAGGTTGCTATAAGCTTTGGGGTAGAGACTAGCATCTATAGCTTACATGATTGTCATTGGTTAGTAACTAGCAAAAGCAACTAGCTAGAAAAATAGCTAGCTAGTCCTCTAGCAGCAAGCAACTGGTCATCTAACTAGAAAATTAGCTAGCAAGCAGTCTAGCAATAACTACTAGCTATAAGGCAGGTGGCAGTTAATTCGTAGGTACTAAATAGGTATACACTGAACATGGCCATGTAAAGCTTTTATTTGAATAATAAAGTCAGTGTATTATACGATGATCTTCATAACCCCCATTCCCATCATGTCCACAATCCTCAGTATGGTGACCTTCATCCTCCATGTGGCAGCCCCAATCTTCCTCCAAGCTTGCTAATGTATGTTGTGATTGTAATGTCCATGTGATTGTAATTATAAGAATTGTATTTTGTATGTCTTCTTACTGCAACATTCCAACTCATCAAAATTCTCTTCATCAAGCTCATCATCAAGAGTGGGGAGAGTGAAGTAGTCTGCAACAACCTCCATCACAGATGCCATCCAGTTTCACGACCCGATTCTGTCTGTCTGACATACTTGCCAACTTTCCATAAGTTAATTCCGGGACATTAATTTTATATACGGCGCGAATTTTCGACCACACCCCCTAATTAGCGTGCGCCTTTCGCCATTAATTTTATACGCGACCTAACTAACCGGTTCGTCTCATTTTTTTAAATTTTTTTTTAACAAACAGCTGTGA
The DNA here is from genome assembly GCA_028752905.1 of Cladorhizidae sp. MBARI D1340-BT2. Lineage (NCBI taxonomy): Eukaryota > Metazoa > Porifera > Demospongiae > Poecilosclerida > Cladorhizidae > Cladorhizidae sp. MBARI D1340-BT2. The sequence goes on from JAQNBH010000015.1 coordinate 32,791,144, forward strand.
GGTAGTATTCTCTGTAGATTTCTGGAAGAGGCGGTTGAATTGATCCATTGAGGGCAAGATAAAAGAACAACAGAGGTTTCATCAGAGGATTCTCATGCCTTGAAAGAATTCTACAGACCTTAGCTGTTCAGCTTCCTCACAAGACAAGAAGAATGACTTCAAACCATCATACTGCCTGAGGTAACGATTCACACACTTCAGCAAGCTGAGCCATCGTGTGGGGCAATGCTTCAAAATCACCCCTGGCTCAGTGGTGAAAAGTGAACACCATAGGTTGACAAATTGCTGCTTCCTCTTGCTGCTATGATGGAAATATTAGAATATGTCGATGAAGAGCTGGTCAATGTTCACTGGGAGTGCCTTCAAACCAGCTTTGACTGTTAAATCAGCCAAATGGCAGATGCAACCAACATCATACAAAGTTGGGATCTCATCCTTAATCAGCTTCTGCACACCTGACCTCACTCCTTTCATAACATTGGTGGTATCAGACATGAAAGACAGTGCATTGTCAAACCTGAGCCCATTCTTAGTCAGTGACTCCTTCAAGGCCTGAAACAAGTTGGTAGCTGTACCAATGTTCACAACAGACATATCCAAGAATATCGTCTGTACTTCACCTATCTGTCAAGAAGCCTCACAAGAATTATGCAAGACTTATCCCTCTTGTCATTGGATTCATCAATCATCAAAGAGAATGGACCACTTGACATTGACTCAATGTGAAGTAAAGGAGCAAGAGCTTTCTTCACTATGGCGGTGGTTTTGGTGCGGGAACAGGATAATTTCTTTGCAATTTCAGAGTCTGGGAACATCTTGCTGAAAAGCTTGGTGGCATGGTCACTAGACAGAAAGGATATGTTGTGCTTAGCAACAAATGTAGCCCACCTGACCTCTGCTTCGATTACTTGATCACTTCTCTGATGTTGGAAGAGAGAGGTGTATGGAATAGTTGATAGCACAGCCTTTGACATATCCTTATGTTTCTTGCTCTTGAGGTGAGATGCGACATCATTACGGCCACCATGACGGCCACCATGGGTAACACCAAAGTCGATTGCACACAGAGTACATCGGGCATACAAGTGAACTAAAATGAAGGCAAGACTACTGACATTACTATTGCATTGAACACAAGCAGCACACTGTACCCATGATGTTATTATTTACCCTGTATTTGCTGTATTCCATGCTTACTTACTTTGTCAATCAATTTCATTATATATATTTTATTTATACCTTTGAAACTCTTGCCTATCGCCTGAAATTCTTCAATCCATTTATTGTCAAAATGGCATTCTCTCCTGCTACCATTTTGCTGAGATTGCAATTATCATAATTATAACTGTGCTGAGTTCACGTGAGTGCCGCACCTCCAATCGAAACAAGGTCAAAGGTTGTTTCGCACACCCGTAATGAAGTTTTTCTCTGCTAAAAAGTGTCCTGTTTTTGTTGCTTTACGAGTATTAAAGGACTAAACTGAACAAGCTTGAGACAGCAGTGGCCATCTAAGCGAGTGGAAGCGCAAGGTGCGCGTAGCTGTAAATTCCGGGACATTTCCGGGACAAGGACACCACCAGGACAATGCTCAAAATTCCGGGACTGTCCCGGCCATTCCGGGACTGACCCGGCCATTCCGGGACGGTTGGCAACTCTGAACTAATATTCTAGCTATCCACAAAAACAAATCAAATTATAACTTCAAATGCTACAATCCCAGCTCTCTCCTCTCTAACACTATGGAAAGGGTTATTCTAAAGTGGATGGAGCTACTGCTTAAGCTGTGTAAACCACCTAATACAATAGTCAGACAACAGAAAAGGCAGGAGCACTGATGATCAATTCATCTATCCCACAGAAATATCAAGAAGTATTCAAGGCAATGAGAAAATGTGTGTTCTAATGATCACTTGTCGTATTCCTAAGATGCAGTCTGGCCTAAAAACATTTGCCATAATCTTTCCAATACTCTTCATGGCAGACACATGGTACAGATTAGCAAGGAGATGATCTCTAACTGTTCTTTCTTGGTTCTGATGAGAACAGACAATCCAGGTGTACTACTATCAAGCAACTGGTACTCTAAGGCTCAGTCTTAGCTCCAGCTTTTTTCTAGATAATTCTCTTTAGATATTTTTAAAATGTGACTATACTGTTGATCTAAACCTGTGAACCAGTTAAATTTGACAATGAGTCGAAGACCACCTGCTCAGTCCTCTACCCGAGTAATCTGGATTTCACATATACACCTGCATGTGAAATTAAATGCCAATAAACTCACATCACACTCCCGTTCCTCCCCTGCCCTCCCCCCACCACCCCCCCCCCCCCCATCAGCCGTCATGTTCTCAATAAATGGACCTACTTGGGTCAATTGATTGGAATCATTCTTACAATTTTACCGTCAACATACTTGGAACATGGTTGATAAAAAATCAACAAGCATCTACTCAATCTGCTTTAGAGGCTGGTCATGTTTGGGTGAAGAGACTTATCAACACATTTCCACTATACTAGAATTCCTTCAGACACAAACAGAGTACTGCATCTCAGCTTTGCGGTGAAGTTCACACAAAAAAGGTTTACCCGTAGCCTTTCCAAAGTGTTATATGTGGGTGGCTAACCAACACTACCCACCAGCTACCATTATTACAAGCACCAACCCTCACTTATAAGGCATAAATCTGCTAGCTTACAAGCTACCTTGAAGGCTTTACATAACAATAAATCCACCATGCATCTCCAACCCTCTACTCAGGGACTCAAAATTCTGAAAGCCTTCTCGGGAGCTATTGTCCAGTTCCAAAGACACCTGTTTTTTCTGATGTCTGGCTATTCATTGAGGTTGTACATCTTAAGCAATACCGTCATCCACTTTAGGATAATCCTTTCCATTGGGACAGAGAGGAGAGTGGTGCGATTGTGGCATTTGGAGTCTTAATTTAATTTGCTTTTGTGGATAGCTACAATATTTTTGTTTGATCCAGATGCAGAGAAACCTAGTGGTTCTAGCCAATGATCAATTAGGATAACGAACCTGTTTTTAAGGAGATAACCAGCATGGATGAGTTGTTCAGCATGAATGTTGTTTGGACCAAGAACCTTTCAAGATCGAGTTTCTCAATTGCACTTTATAGCCAAGAAGGTGATACTTCTGTGGTAGGCACTATCCAAGAAATGAGAATGCTAGTTCTCCTGAAGTTGACATTTGATTTTGAGAGATAAGACTCGATTAAGGTGTTAGTTTTTTTCTCACTGTTGATTAAGGTCCAGGCAACCAAGTCAGGAATGAAGTGGTTGAGGTTCTGATTTGCTGTTTTTAGATGGAGATGGATGATGGATTTATTCCCCCATGTAATTTTAAAGGTGAATCTTCTTACTCATTGGATGTATAGGTGAAAAATTCATTAATTAAGCTGGCCACACTCAGGATCCCAATCTAGTATAATTTATATGTATTTAGAATGGAAGCCATGAGGAATGCTAGTCTTGGGTACAACACTGATTCTGTTACAGAAAGCAAGTTACGCATTCTCAGTGGCTAGAAAGTCTGGAGGATGGAGAGGTAGCTAATGTAACATTGTTTTTTCTCTTTCCATGACCAAACTGTCAACTGTTTGGAAGTTCTCTCACTTAGCTCAGAGAGATGGTGTTGGGCTGAGGAGAGATTGCCCTCGATGATGAGATGACAGTACCTGGAGGGTAAAAGCTGATTTATCACTTGTCTAAATGGTGCCATGTTGCTGTCTCCCCTCCACCAGGCTAGGTCAGTATTTATGTTCGTTACCTATGCCAAAGTGGACGATTTGATTAATAAGCGAAGCCCAGTTTTGGGAGTAGATGTGCCCCAAGTTTTGGAAATTGAAGTCACATTGTACAGCACTAACTGAAGGAAAGTTGTGCTTCTGAAGAGGTGGCTAAAAACATTGGTATGCAAACCTTGCACTTTGATGTTATGACATTGTAGAATATTGGTGTGTCTTAATATTTCAACTGTTGTGCAGTCATGCATAGTTGGCTTAACATACATTGATATACTGACACTCATTCCTGTGAACCAAGCTAGGAAAGCTGTGCCTTTCTACAACAATGAGCTTAGCATCAGAACTAGAATCATAAGTGTGCCAGTTTGGCTGTATATATGATGGATTGCTTCTCATTTATAGGGTTATGTTGAGTTGCAGAATAACTAGGATGGTTGGCTGGTAGAGATTAATCATGTCATTGGTTAGGGTAGTAAAAGTGTAAATTATAGCAGAAGATTAACTGAGAAAAGTACTGATTGGTAGGATAATTTTTCGAAAAACATTTAGCAATTACAATCCTTATGGTGTACAATTCAATATGAAGGAGTTGCATAAGGGATAGCAGCTACAACACACAGGCCATTAGGAACATTACAAGGATATATCAAGTTGAGATCAGTTGAAGGTCTATTCTACCATTAGGTAAGTACAATTAAAATAGATGCAAAATCCAGTAGATAAATGGTAACATCTACCAAAATAGGTCATAATTAGTATTCGGTGAAACCACATTTGCCAATAATCATCTTCTAAATTCTAATGAGCCTTTCTACATAATTAAGTTGCACTCATGCACACCCAATGGTAAATCCTATGTCATATTATATTAATATATAAAGGGGCACAATTGTAGTTAATAGATTGTTGCTACCTTATTAAGAAATAGTTATAACGATTGCATTTGTGCATTACTGATAGTGCTCGTTTTGAGATATTGAATTGCATTTTAAGAAAAGTGTATTTCTTGCATCGGCCAACAGTTTGGGAAGAAAACATCTGAGGACTGTAGCCAGGTTTTTGAAAATCCATTTCACCATCCTACCATTACATCAGTGATGAAATCATTTGTACTACCAAATTGTGTTGTATGATTTCTCTAGACAATTTTCTAAACCACTCGCTAGACATGACACTAGTCCTATCTGTTACTATGGACCTATTGTCAGCTGGAGGCATGTTCCTGTAATATTATCATGAAGCAAATCTAGGATGGTGTCAGATAGAAGTCACCCCGGCTGTTGTAGTCCACTGGTTGAATAACAATTTGATATGTATAGTGTTGTCTTCAATAATGTATGTTTTGTTTACAGTCACTAGATATTCCTTGGTCAAAGAAATGTCTAGTGATTGATACCAGAGCAAAGAATTATCACACATTATTTGCCTTCAGCCATGGGGAAGAAAATAGCTTTGAAAGGCTTCAAAAAGTGAGAGGATAAATCAGTGGGCAGGTCACCCAGCTGGGCTACCTGTCAACTCTCTATTCATGCAACACAAATATATCTATATAGCTGAAAACAGGTTAACAGAATAATTGAAATCTGACTGATTCTAGTCAACAAAGTGGATGGACTAAGGCATACCTATCTAGGTGCTAATACATGCTGCTTCCATTACGTCAACAATCATCTGGACCAGACATTGCTACTCTATGTGACCATGAGCCTTTTCATCACAGCTGAAAATTTCCTTTTCCATAATGACAATGTGGAACAACCCATCATGGTGGTTCATAGACTATTTGTCATAAATTCCGGTTCTACGGTGAAAAATTCTCTTATCAATGCTCTTTCTTGTGGTATGAACCGCTAAATTACTGTTCACCTCTAATATTGACTACTTTCGAATTAATTACTATGCGGTATTTAAGCACGTGCAAGGCCTGGGATTTATGACTTTACCTTACAGTAAGGTGAAGCGACGACCGAGGAGGGAGATCGAGCCAATGGGAATGCTGAATTCCACCCACACATGGCTAATCAGCAGCCACGAATGACTTCCAGTGTCCTCAGTCACTAAGCCAACCTTTGCTTGTTGTGTTGCAGTTGCATTTATCGTTTATTTTGCTTTTGACTAATCCAAAATTAGTTCGTCGGATGGTGATAACCAGCGTCATCACTCTGGATTATCTCGGAAGCAATTCTGGCAGGAAATGTGTGGTTGCCAAAATGAAACGCAATCTTTGTAAGACGTATGTCAGCTGCTACTCGAAGAATGAAGTTCCTTCTCGTAAGATTGGCGAAAAGTGTAATTCGATAACATTGGAATGGAGATAGTACAAGTTGTATCTGATGAATTTTTGAAAGTACGTGACTTTAATAGATAAAACGAGTACATTAGCAAACTTGTAACTTCACAGGTGGTGAGACATTCACAAGTGAAAGGCTGGCCTTCTAGAACCTTGCATCATTTTACTTCCAAAATACACTGCGAACAACAGGTGTTTGAAGTGTGCCGAAAAGCATCGTTTGGAATACATGGTATATCTGAGAAGTGAGTGTGCGTACTGTATTATCTAAAATAGGTATTACAGATGATGCGGAAGAGGACAAGAGGGGCAAAGGACCCACAGCTTTCATGATAAGTGACGAAGGAAAGAAGCTTGTCAAGAAACACATTAATAGCTTGGCTACAGTCTCCATCCATTACAGCCGAGGAAAAAGCCAACATAGGAAATACACACCCACTGCCATGAACATTAGGATTCTCTATGAGGAGTATTGCTGGTAGTTGCAGAAAAATCACAGAGATGCTGTAATTGTTTCGAGCAGTTTCTATCGCTGTGTCCTCCGAATAGTGACTCTCGCAATCTTTAGAATCGTGTTGTAGAAGAAGCTGCATTGGCTGCTAGAGAGGGTCTTGCTTAACAATCTCACCACCCTAAGCGCAAAACAGACCAAAAATATCATAATAAATCGACCGCACTCGGTTCAATATTAAATTTTTCCAAAATACGTGCAAAGGGTTGTCAATTGAATAGACTAGGTAAATGTGAGGTCAAAGTTCAAGTTGCAAAACTGGAAGAAAAAAATGTCATTACGATTCGAACGAGACAAGCTGCTATTCGACGATGATTTCGCTCTCTTGGACGGTGAATGCAGTGACCAAGAAGTTACAGAGATGCAGGAATACCTCGGAGATGACGCTGTGTCCCTGAGGACATGGCACGTCGAGTTAGACTGTGGTGATTCAGAAGGGGATCAGTAACAAGGTAAGTACAGTAGATATAGATAGCTAGAATATTGGAAGAAATGTCATTGGCTAAGTAAGGATATACAAAGTAGAGCATTGTTGATAGCTTGAACATTATACCTAGATCTTAAAGCTAGATAAATATTATTGTTAGCTAACAAGCTCTAGTTTCTGGCTACGGCAATAATATATGGTATGTCTCTGTGACAGGTTCTGCCTCAGACTTGGATACTGTAGGCTCAACTGGTTTAGCTTACTCTCCACAATCTCCACCAGCTTCTTCTCCTATTGTACTCTACGACCTTCCTCTCTTCCAATTCCTATTCCAACTTTGCATTCAATGCCAAGACGTGGCCATGGACGGATCCATTGACCATGTCGTGGACAAGGATATGGATGGGGACAGAGCCCGACAAGAGTCATGCTCGCAGACCATCATCTCTTTCTACTGGTCCATCAACTGCACCTGGTCACAATCAAAAAAGATAATGCTATTACAGATATGTATTACAGATAAGTATAACATATGTACAGTTTATTTATGAGTCACCATATTTTACCTGAAGATTTATCAGTGCATGGCTACAACTTGGTATGTAAGTGTTACATAATCTATATCACTATTTATCCAATATTGAAGTAATAAGAGAAAGAACATAAATAAACATATTCACAATCAGTAGTTTAGTCGCTAGGAGAATGTGGTTGATAAAAAATCAGCAAGCATCAATCAATCTCCTTGAGTGCAAACTGGGCATCTTTGAGTGCAGATTTGTCAACACTACTTTCCACAAGACTAGAATTTCTTCATGCACAAGCAGAGTACTGCAACTGATTATTGGGGAGAAGTTGCCACACAACAAAGGTTCACCCGTAGCTCAATTCTTAACAAAGGGTCATTTGTGGGTGGCTTATACCAACCGCCGGCCACCAGTTAACAATCTATGGGTACCAACCACCACTCATAAGGCATAACAATACATCCGCCCTTACAATATTATGCATCACCCACTATGTACTCATAGAATCTAAATTCTGAGACAGACTCCAAACCTGCCGAGAGATCCAGACTGAATGATTTTCTGCCTGTTTCCACAAACCAACTGCTTCCAAACAGCACAGAAAGAAATGCACCCACTCAATTAACTCCGAGTGAATTGTGTTATTCCAAGGCATGAATTCGCACATGTCACTTCACCGATTAGCGGGCAGAAATTGTGGAGAACATAATTATTATATAGCGCTCCATTTATTGTTTGGCACTAGTCTAGAACTCACTAAAACAACTCGACCATGATGAGAAATCCTGGTGATATATACAAACTTTACTCCTGAGGCTTCGTACAATAGAAGAATCTAGTGGTGGTATTTCATCTCATCTCACACGACACGTGCATGACAAAGAATAAATTAAACAAGCTGTCCGTCCACCTTAGTTGTATCTATATATAATTATACATAATTATATAAATATTTGTTTGTCCAATCAAAATAATCAATGATTGATTGTACTTCTATTAAGGCCTGTATCTTGCTGCAGAACACATTTGAGAAGTTTTCACTTAATTCGTCAACCAATAAAACACTTCAAAATACATTGTACTAGCAGTTTAATCAAGCACACTAGGAACTCTCAGTTGACACAATTTAGCTCAAATGACTTTAGCTACATTATCTCTAGTAACACTAACAGCTAGCATTCTAACTGCCCTTGGTCATAATTGTCATGAAGAACAAAGTTACTTAAGACTGAAAATCTGAGCTTCTGGAAGCAATTATTGTTTGGGAATAGCTTATAATTATTTTAATTGGCTGTCTAACACTAACCAACTAGATTATCATACCTTCTGAGGTTAGATCTGCTTCTTAGAAGAGCAGGAGACAAGAAGAAGATTGTGTTTGTTACCATTCTGATCTGGATATATACAAATGATTAGTTTTTCTGAGTGAAGAATGGGTGTAACACTAATATGCACTAAGTTGCCTATGTTGTAGATTTGCTATTCAAAATACGACATCAACACTAGGGCAAATAGCTAAAGTCTGAAGTCACATTGATCTATTACTTCTTAGTTACTACCATTCTAGTAAATTTTTTACTGTATTGCTGTTTCTTTGCAAACACACTCAATTCTATAGGCTATAGACAAGCTTTTGTGGTGTAGAAATGTTTAAGCTCTCAGTTATCCTCTGGAATATGATGTAGCTGAATCTCTATGATCCATAATATACTATTACAAGAAGCTTGTGTGTGTGTGTGTGTGTAAATTTAAATTACTAATCTTTGTATCTCAATAGACCTAATGTATAATATTTAAGTGGAGAAAAAGAGGCTTACTAACATACTTTAGCTCTATTTGCGAGATAATCTAGCTAGCTACACATAAACTGATCGACTTCAAAATCAATGATAAGTGTCTATTATTTTTTATGGACTTCATCGATAGCTAGCATTGACGTCATCCACCTTCGAGAAACTTGCTTAGGTTCAGGTTATGTGGAGCTCTGACGTATTATATTAAATGATATATAATATAACACTCAAAAGTTCATTAGAATTACATATTCTGTATATTATTAGAAGGGCAAGAAAACAGAAACTTCATTCCTACTTGCACAATGTGTAATAATAATTGTACACAGTCTAAAAATGCAATAAATTAGTATATCAACTCAATTCTTTGATTTTTTTAATCTATTGTTAATTATCTACATTGTGTTTAATAATATTTCGCATAATAAAGTGTGCTTGTGAGATTAGTTGAAATGTATGGCAATAGAGTTTGTATGGAATGGAGAAAACAATAATGGAATGGTGTAACAGCACAAAGAGGAAAATGGCATGGACATTGTTTGTAATCGGTAATGTCATGTTAAATGTAGAATAACGACCTAGTTATGTCCTTAGACATCAGGATTTAGATCCTGTGAAGGCCTATACATGCACAAATTGATGTGAGAGTAATGGCTTCACTTTGGACTGAATATTCTATATTCCTAAATGACAGATGCTCATTAGATACCTATGGCACTCTTGCCATTCATTTCTGTATTTATGGGCCAGCACCAGCCATGGATATAAGTTAAAGTCAATAGTGTCTGGTAAAAGGGTAAAAAATGGCTATCGAAGCATCCTGGCCCACTCAGACATAGATTTCTAGACATTCATTGGAGTATTCATGCAAATGTGGAATCCAATGTGAGCCCAGCCAAGTCTCAATCAAATAAAACCTTTTGGCATTTAATATAAAGGAGGGTTCAGTAATTACAGTAACTAGTAGAGAAAGGATATACGGAATCAAATCACATAATCTCAATGCCCACTTGATTGTTTCCCATTGACCTGCACATGTGCTTCAAAATCTTAGCCTCCTACTTCACTGTTGGCATTGGCATCCATCCCACTTATACCTAGGACTCCACATAATGCCCTGTGTATATACGACATCATCCTCCTACCCACAACTGGTATCTTCATTCTGATGAAGAGGAGTATTATTAGGGTTGTCCACTGCCACACAAGGTTATTGTCAACAACTGGAAACACAAGTTACCCTATAATAACACCAGGCTTCAGTTTGTCACCGACTATGGAACCACTTCCTCAGAAAATAATGGAAAAGCTTTGGTCAGGCCAGTTAATTGAAATGAAGTCCATTTCAACAGACAAAGAGTTCTGGCAATTCCATGAGGTGCTGCCAAAACATTATCAGATGTTGATGGACCTAACCACCACAAAAGGTCACATGTATGTTTCATGTACATGGAATTTCACTGTCTTAACGCTCTGACACAATCATGTCCACTTTACATGGACTTGACTTAAAATATCCTTGTTGATACACCACGTTGGTGAATACAGATGTATTTAGAAGATGTATTAATATAAAAATTTCCACCTTGGTCTTCCATGCTCTGAAATGGATCTCTTGAGCAATTCTCCAATTCTGCTCAAATGTGTCACAGTAGTTTTTCATACTGGCATGTGCTATTCCTTCAATAGAGTGATGATGGAAGATATGGTACAGAACAACAGTAGTTGCCATCAGAGATGATCTGTCTGAATTTCTAAGGGTTTTTAAAGGACACTACAGCACCACCAAGTTTGACACCATTTGATTCCACATGCTTCAGGCCATAAGTTTGTCAAGTACTTCACTGCCACTCCATGTCCATTTGATGGTACTTGAATGGATAGGCAAAATGCTGGGGCAGAGGGAGAGGGACGACCATTACCTCCCGACTGCTTTCCTCATGTGACTCTCTGGAATAGGAAAACAAATGGAGTGTAGAAGCATTACCTGAACCTAAGGAAGTTTGTCGATGGTGGATAATTCCAATGCTATCTATCAAAAAGAACAATATACATGATTTTGAGCTTGAACAGCTTATGTGTAGCTAGACAGATTATCTTGCTAGATGGAGCTAAATTATGATAGTAAGCCCCTCTCTCAACCCTCAAGTGTTATACATTAATCAATTATGGATATACTGGGATTGTTCTTCTGCACTCCTGTCTTGCTATTCCATAGTGATGTACAGTATTGATTAACCTTTCCTTAGGGAGAGAGAGGAGAGAGGTGGGAGTGTAGCTTTGGAGTCATAATTTGATTTATTTTTGTTGATGTCAAAAAGATTGTGTCATTTCAGGAATGAAGGGAATCCTACTGGTTTTAGCCAATTAATATTTAGGACCTGGAATCAGAGTTCTCATGGTGAGGACGTGCATAGATATATTATTCAAGCATGAATGTTGTTTAGATGAGAACACTTTCACACTTAAGTTTCTTAATTGCACCTTACAGTTTCGAAAATACCACTTCAGTAGTGATATATGCACTACCCACGAATGGAGGATGCTGGTTCTCCCAAAGTGTAAATTTGATTTTGTAATAGTAGACTCTATTGTCATTGTTGATTAGGATCCAGGTATCCTAGTCAGGAGTGGTGTGACAGAATTTCTCGTTTGCAGTTCATCGAATCAGTTGCTTGATTAGCTACAAAGCTATTTGGTTTGAATGGGTGAGGTTGATATTAAATAATGAATTTCCCACCAATTTGATATTAATTGGGAGGTATCTTTACCATAGGTGAAAACTTCATTAATTATTATGCTGGCCACACTCAGAATCCCAACCTAGTATGTACTTAGAATAGAAGCCACGGGGAATACAAGTCTTTGGTACAGAACTGATTTTGTTATAGAAAACAAGTTATGAACTCTCAATGGCTGGTAAATTAGGAAGATGGATGGATAGCTATTGAAATGCTGTTCTTTTGTATCCCAGACTGAAGCCCTGTCGACCGTTTGGATTTAGCTCAGAGAGATAGTGTTGTGGTGAGGAGTGATTAACACTGATGAGGATGGGTATGTGTACTGGTCAGTTTAAAACTGATTTATTACTCAACTGGATAGTGCCATGTTGCTGACACACCTCCACCAGGATATCAGTATTTTTGTTGGGTCACCCAATGATTTTAGTTGATGCAACATACAAGTTAAAGAGAAGAAAATGATCGAAGCCCAGTTCTGTGTGTAGATGTCCCCCAAGTTCATGTGTTGGCTATTTAAGTAAGATTGCACAGCACAAGTGGAAGTACTGCAGGAATGTTGTGCTTCTGAAGAGCAATTGTCAGTGACTTAAAATTATTGGTATGCCAAACTTGCACTTTGATTATATGACATTGGAGAATAGTGGTGGGGCTTAATATTTCAACTATTGTGCAGTCGTACATGGTTGATTTAACATACATTGATATGCGAGCGCACTCATTACTATGAACCAAGCCAGGGAAGCGGCCCATTCCTTCATAAACGAGCTAAGATTATAGTAAGAGGATCAAGAATCCCAGTTTGGTTATATATATTATGGAACACTTCTTGCTTATAGGTTCATGTTGAGTTACAGAATAACTATAGGATTGTTGGCTGGATGAGTCATTGGTTAGGAAAGTATTAAAGCAGAAGATTAACTGAGAAGAGTACAGTTTGGTAGTAGAAAAATGTTTTGCAATTAGAATTCATAATGGTGTTTAAAAGGGATGACGGAGGTGAATAAGGAATAGCAGCTTCAACTCATTGGTCATCTGTAACTTTACAAGGATGTATCAAGTGGAAATCAGTTGAAAGGCTATTCTACCATTAGACAAATACAGATACAAAATCCAGGAGACAGCATGGTAATATTTCTACCAAAATAGGCCATAATGAGTATTCAATTATTAAAGCAACCACATTTGCCAAAATTCTCTTCTAAGAACTAATGAGGTATTCTGAGTTGCACTCATGCACATACAATGATAAATCCCACTTTCAATATAAACATATAATATATATAAATGTGCTTTGTTGTATATAGTTAATAGTCTAGTTGTAACCTTATTTGGAAATAGTTTTAATGATTCAGTTTGTGCATTACTGTTAGTTGGTTTTGGGGGGAAATTGAATTGCATTTTAATCGTAACCATGTTTTGTGAAAATCTGCTATACCTTCCAATCTTTAGATCAATGATGAAAGCATCTGTACTAACTACCACTTTCTGTCATCTTTATTTCTCCAGACAATATTTTAAACCAATCACTAGACCTATTACACTCCCTAACTCTTACCCTGGCCCTAATGCCAGCTTAGACATGTTCCTTTCTAAATAATATTATCATAAAGCAATACTAGGATAGTGTCAGGAAAAAGTGACCCAGGATGTTGTCCACATGTTGAATCACAATCTGATGTCATTAGTAGAGTAGTATTTTCTTAAATAATGTCGTTTTTGACATACTGTAACTCTGTCAACAAACAAACATTTGTTTACAGTTAATTGATATTCTTCCTCAAAGAAATGTCTGGTAGTCAAAACGGTGTAAAGAATTATCACACATAAATTTGCCTTCAGTGATCACCCAGCTCAGGTATTTGTCAATATCTACCATTACTCTATTCATGCCACACAAATACATGTTGCTGAAAACAATATAACAGAATCCTTGAAATCTGGCTGATCCATGGCCGACAAAGTGGAAGGAGTAAGGCATACCTATATCTAGTTGCTCATACATGCTGCTTCCATTAGGTCAACACTCATCTGGACCAAACCTTACTACTCTATGTGACCATGGGCCTTATCATCACAGAGCCAAAAAATTCGTTTTCCAAAATGACAATGTGGAAGAACCCATCATGGTGGTTCATAGGATATTTTTCATAATCTTAAACCTTGGGCCTGCCCCATTGTTAAAGGTAGAGCTCTCTCCCTGTAAAACATACTAATATGGAAAGATTGCATTATCAGACAAAGAATATTGCTTGCTGCTTTGCTGAATTTCTAGGGGAACTAACTGTCAGGAAGTCCACTACGATTTCCTGTTTCTGAATTTGTTGAGAAGTATCAAGTAGCTCAGCTTTGATGATGACAGATATGGAATAGTTCGAGAGTCCTCTCTAAAGTATATAAGATAGAGAGGAATGGCTCATAGACATCACAATCTACTACCATCTTAAACTTACCTAAATTGCAGAATACTCAATATGTCCAGTACTAAACTTGGCCAAGTCATTCTCTTCATAATCATTTCAATGCAGTTTGCTGCACAATCACCCCTCTATCGGTGATAGGTGAACGATGAAGGATCCTTTATTTATGACAGCTGTCCTCAAAATAGAGTTGAAAAGTGTAATCAATCCAGTATTGATCATTGCACATCTTTGGGAGAAGCATTTCAAAACAGAACACAAGGTGGTTTGTCATTAGACACTCCCCAGCATGTCTTCAGTATGTTTGATCTCTTCTATTCTGGCATTCTAAGAGGTGAGAGAGCGCCAACACCCACACCAATCAATGCTACCATAGAGGAAAAAGAGAGAATAGCAAATATAAGATGTCGTGACTTACTCAGCAGTATCAAGTTGCCAACGAAGGATTCGGGGTCATGTCGCTGGAGGTACTCATGCAAATACAATCACAACCACTTCCCTAGTTTTCTTATCCAAGCTGAACTTCAAACGAAACCAGAGACTCCAGAGACAGTTGAGTGCACACCTCTTAAAGTCCGAGATTTGATGTTTGTGAGAACTGTTTGCCAATTTGATCGTAGTCGATCTCATTGGTGCCCTTGTGAAGGTGAAAAGATCATCACAGGTTACAAGTCGAACTCCTAACACTAATTTATTTCAATTGCCATTCTCAATCTGCAAACTAAGTGGTTTTCTTAAACTATATTATTATTCATGACCAAATTGATGTTCATTGGGACATAGATATTATAATTATTAAATAACGTATAATATAACACTGTCCTAGGGTGTCCTGTGACACGCCAGGAACTAGCTGCTGAATCTGGTTTAGCTATCACTAAGTGGGCTGCCACCAGGTAGCTAACTGTGCTACCACTGAACTGGGCTGACTGATCAAAGAAGAAGTTTAGTTAAAACCTTTATGGCTGAAGTACAATTAAGCAAAAGACAGAAAACTGAGAGACTCTAAAAGTAGAGCACCCCCCTGAATGATAATACTGGCAGACTCTCCTTGCAGGGTAAAACCAGTTCCCTTAATTAGGCAACTGGCCCTGCTAGGCGATATCTCCTTACAAGGAAATGCATGCACTGAACATCATAATAACAATGACTTAATGTGGCTGTGATGCTAACAACACTAATAGTGATAATTAATAATTAGGAACAGGTTCACACTCCTGCAGAGTAGCTGATTGTTGTTGCAAGTCCGTGTTAGGCAGGTCATCCGGTGACAAACACCATAAATGACAATAGTATTACATATACTGCAAAATGTTAGAGGGGCAAGAAAACAGAAATTCCATTCCGAGTCTCTCTATGTGTAATAATAGTTGTACACAATCTAAAATACATATGACAACTCAATTCATTGAAATATTACTTCATTGTAATAATTTATCTATTATTAATAATCTATAATGTGTTTACTATAATATTTAGCATAATAATGTGTGCTTTAGAAATTAGTTGAAATGTGTGGAAGTAGAATAGAGATGAGGAAGGAAGAAAACAACATAGGACTAGTAGTGTTATCAGCACAAACAGGAAAATGGCATGGACATGGTTTATAATCAGTAATGTCATGTTTAAAAGAAGAATCACAACTATTACTACTTAGATGCCAAGAGTTAGACTAAGCTTATACCTGTGCAAATTAATATGAGAGAAATAGCTTCAAAATAGACTGTAAATGTTATATATTCCTAAATGACAGATGGTCCATTAAACACTTATGGCATTATATAAATTTTGCCACTCTTTTCTGTACTTAATTATAATTACAGGGCCAGCACATCAGATATGGACATAAGTTTGAGGCAGTAGTTTCTCGTTAAAGGTTTAAGAATGACTTTAAATGTGCCCTGTAATATCCCACTCAGACATAAATAAGATTCAAGCTATAGACATGCATTGGAGTGTTCATGCAAATGTGTGATGCAACATGGGTCCAGGCAAGTCCGAAGAAAATAAAATCTTGTGGCATTTAATATTAATGAGGTATATAGAGGATGGGTCAGTCATTATAGTCACTAGCAGGAAAAAGATAAAGACTCTGAATCGAATCATATAATCACACTGCTCACTTGGTTTTGTCCCATTAGTCCAGCGCACGTGCTTAAACAATCTCACCTCACAATCGGCATTGGTGTACATCCCATAAGGACTCAACATGATGCTTAGTGTACAACAACAACATCCATACTGGTATCTTCACCTTGACCAACAGGAGTATTATAAGGGTGGTCCACTGCTACGCAAGCTTATTTTCCACAATCGAAAACACAAGTACCGCACCAGGTTTAAGTTTGTCACTGGCTATGGAACAACTTCCTCAGAAAATGGTAGAAAGGATTCGGTCCAGCCAGTTTATTGAAATGACCATTTCATTCCACATTCAGGCCCTATGTTTGGCAAGTTCTTCACTGCCAACCGTGTCCATGGGATTGCATTTTAATGGACAGACAAAATGCTGAGGCAGAAGGGTAACCACTACTAACTGACTGCTTTTCCCATATCATGCACTGCTGGAATACAAAAACAACCCATGGTTGAATTTCTATCTCCAATATGTGGTGATATAGTCATTAATTAAAGGAAACTGTAAATAGATGACATTGTGGAATATTTAATGTCTATAAGTGGTTTGTCTTCTTTCAGCCATTCTTGATAATATTTACTGTTGGTTAGGTTTGAGAAACGCAAGTAAGCAAAAGATGGATCAGAAAGCATATCAAGCAGCAAGAAACACACTCGAGAGCAAGCCACGAATGTTCATCCTAGAGAAAACTCTTTTCTGCCAAACTTAATTACTAGAAATGAATTTAAGGCATTGTGTGACTAGCAAAGCTGCATAAAATATCTATTTTAAATTTACATCATATTACTCTCTAAGCATTTTACTATTCCGAGCATAGCTGCAGGCTTAATACAACTGATTCCCGATCTGTAAATTATTGATGTCGTCATTAGATTGGATTGTACTATGAACAGCAGTATATTCCTCACAGTTTTTCAAGGAGTACAGGCTCAATATTGATCGTAATGATCATTTTCATTTTGAAACTCGTCCATGACCAGCATTTTCATTATCGCAAAATGTGTCTACAACTAGAGTTTGAGATGAATAAAGTGAGTGGCTAAGTCAGAATGAAACTTCACCCGAGCTTAAAGAAGCTTCTCTATCTTGAGCTGCTGGGTTTCTCACGATTTTTTTATAAAACCCAAATTTCATTTCTTTGTTCTGCTGTTTAAGAAACATTCTCTGACACTTCTCTCTCTCTCTCTACTTTTCTGAAGTCTATTTTCATTACCAAAACAAACAGCTAGATGTTCTGCTTAAAAAGATTGTGATTCTTCAGCTGTGCCATGTATTAATGTTATTAGTAGGCACATGCACATTCCAAATTTTTCACACCACCATAGCAAGACGGTGCTAAATCTGTGTACATTGGTGAGTGCTGTAGGAAAAGATCCCAGACCAGTGCAGATGCCTATGGTTCATGGCAATAGCATTCTCGTAGCACTCTCAAGTCAAAAGTTAGTTAGTAAAACATAACAAGTAGCGTAGCTCAAGCTAACCTAAACAGTGGGTGCTCAGTAATTATTCTGATGATTTATTTCTTTTGATCATGCCTAGTACAATGCAGTAGGTGTAGCTACAGATGAGGATTTTTGCTATAGCTTTCTCACAACTATCTGCAGCGCTCCTTGTATATAGTGTGTGTCACACTTTAGTATCATTTCAAGCTTATAGAAATCTTCATGTTTACTTTTATGGTGCTCCTCTCCTTGTATAAACATGGACAGATGGAGTGTAGATGCTTTACCTGAACATAAGGAAGTTTCTCGATGGTGGATGATGTCAATGCTAGTTAGCAAAGATGTGTATAAAAATAATAGAGATATGATTGATTTTTAACAGTAATAATTTATGTCTAGCTAGCTAGATTATCTTGCTAGATAGAGCTAAATTATGATAGTAAGCCCATCTCATCTCTCAAGTGTTGTACATTAGGAATATTAGATTGGTAGTTCAGGGTAATATTATTTTACACCCACACACATTCACACATATATTTAACGTAATATCATGCCAGAATACTGAGATTCAGCCACATTATATTCCAGAAGATAACTGACAATCTAAGCATTTGTACACCCCAAAAGCATGTCTATAGCCTTTAGTATTAAATAAGTTTGCCATAGAAACAGTTTTAGCAATATAGAAAAGAAATTGCACGCTGGGTATTTAACAGATCAATGGTGCTTCTCTTTAGCTAAACGAATAGAAAATCTTGCATGTAGACAACTTAGTGCATCCTAGCGTCACGCAAATTCTTCTCTCAGGAAAATTTATAATTCATGTCCAGATCGGAGTGGTAACCAACATAATCATATTGTTGCATCTTGCTCATCCAAGAAGCAGAACTATCACAGAATGTATGATGACCTAGTTGTTTAGTGTTAGATAACCAACTTAAAACTGAGCTATCCGCAACAAACAATTCCTTTCAGAACCTCAGATTGTGAGTCCTAAGTTATTTTGTTCTTCATGAAAATTATATTTAGCAAGCTCTAATGAAATGCTAGCTGTTAGTTTTACTAGAGCTAATGTAGCTAAATTCATTCTATCTAAATTGTGCCAACTGAGAGTACATTGACAGCAATAGTAAATATGATGAACAACTGCTAAAGTGATAATTTTCATCTTGTCTGTAAATGCACTTGTATATGTTCTGAACCAAGTGTGAGTGGAGGAGTGGTTTGACAACTGCAAAATAGGGGAGGTGAAAACTGTTGAGGAAAGGTAGTTTGTTCTTTGGATGGTCAAAGAAACTCCACTGCCACTGGCATACTTGTAAACTAAAATTTCAAGTGAAGCATTGGCTGTTGATGTTTTCCTATGCAAAGACTGTTGATGTTTTTCTCTGCAAAAATGCAGATAGCCATAGAAGTCATTGTCAGTGTCATCACCTGGGGGTGCATCGAAGCACTCGACCAAAATAACTGGGAGAAATTGTAACTAAAACTAATGATTCTATGCTTATTTCACAGTAAAAAGATAAATGAAGAAGGAAACGTCAATTACTTTAAGCTAAAATACAATAATATCTAACCACTAAATGCTGAAAGTAAGCTTGATTATTTGAGATGAATGTCGCATTCCTAGTTTTTATGGTGAAATATGGTACATACATAAATACATAGATAAAAACCTACATATGCATACACAAGACATGCTTGGCAATATCAAGTTTTCCTTCCAACTTCCTCGTGAGGGCTCGCTTCACTTACCTACAACCTTGTCCAAGATCAGTAAGCCTTGTGGATGGTAATTGTCCATGCAAGCTTCAACCATAATTGTAGGCAAGAGCACCTGGAATCAGCATGTGACTAAGTTCTTTGAATGGGACAGATGGAGAGAGGTACCATCAGTTAGAGTCAGTCCACTGTAGCCATTGAAAGGAAACATAACTGCTACTGTTGAATGGAGTGGTCATTCACTACTGTTATTACATAAGGCATCAACACTGCCCATTACTCCATTCACCAGCCCTTATTCAAGCCAAAGTAAACATCCAAGAAGCAGAACTATCACCGAAGGTATGATGATCTAGTTGTTTAATGTTAGATAGCTAACTTAAAACTTAGCTATCCACAACAAACAATTGCTTCAACTAATTCTCAAGCAAACTTTATTATGCTAAATATTATTAAACACATTATAGATGATTAATAATAGATTAAAATAATTATAATGATATAATAATATTTAAAAGAATTAAGTTGTTATAATTATGCATTTTAGATTGTGTACAACTATTATTACACATAGTGAAACTCGCAATGGAATTTCTGTTTTCTTGCCCCTCTAACATTTTTTGGTATATGTTTCGGTTGTTATAATTATGAATACATTATATGTATGTCCTAATGAACATCAATTTGGTCGTGAATAATAATATAATTTAAGACGACTACTTCTTTTGCAGATTGGAGAATGGCAATTTAGTCTTAGGAGTTCGACTTGTAACCTGTGATGATCTCTTCACCTTCACAAGGGCACCAATGAGATTGATTACGATCAAATTGGCAAATAGTTCTCACAAACATCAAATCTCGGACTTTAAGAGGTGTGCACTCAACTGTCTCTGGAGTCTCTGGTTTCGGTTGAAGTTCAGCTTGGATAAGAAAACTAGGGAAGTGGTCGTGATTGTATTTGCATGAGTAACTCCAGCGACATGACCCCGAATCCTTCGTTGGCAAATTAATAGTGCTGAGTAAGTCACCACATCTTATATTTGCTATTCTCTCTTTTTCCGCTTTGGAAGCATTGATTGGTGTGGGTGTTGGCACTCTCTCACCTCTTAGAATGCCAGAATAGAAGAGATCAAACATACTGAAGACATGCTGGGGAGTGTCTAATGACAAATCGCCTTGTGTTCTGTTTTGAAATGCTTCTCCCAAAGATGTGCAATGATCAATACTGGATTGATTGCACTTTTCAACTGTATTTTGAGGACAGCTGTCATAAATAAAGGATCTTTCATCGTTCACCTCTCGCCGATAGAGGGGTGATTGTACAGAAAACTGCACTGAAATGATTATGAAGAGAATGACTTGGCCATGTTTAGTACTGGACATATTGAGTATTCTGTAATGTAGTTCTAGGTAGATATGTTTAGATGGTAGTAGATTGTGATGTCTATGAGCCATTCCTCTCCATCTTATATACTTTAGGTAGGACTCTCGAACTTTTCCATATCTGCCACTATCAAAGCTAAGCTACTTGATACTTCCCAACAAATTCAGAAACAGGAAATGGTAGTGGACTTCCTGACAGTTAGTTCCTTAGCATTCCCCTAGAAATTCAGCAAAGCACCATGCAATCTTCTTTTCATCATCATACAATGTTTCCCTATTAGTATATTTTACAGAGAAAGCTCTATACCTTTAACAGTGGGGCAGGCCCAAGGTTTAAGATTATGGCAAGTAGTCTATGAACCACCATGATGGGTTCTTCCACATTGTTATTTTGGAAAAGCAAAGTTTTCATCTGTGATTAAAAGGCCCATGGTCACATAGAGTAGCAAGGTCTAGTCCAGGTGTTTGTTGACCTAATGGAAGCAGCATGTATGACCAACTAGATATAGGTGTGCCCATGTCCATCCACTTTGTTGGCAATGAATCTTCCAGATTTCATGGATTCTGTTAAATTGTTTTCAGCAAATTTATTTGTGTGGCATGAATAGAGTAATGGCAGATATTGTAAAGTACCTGATCTGGTTGATCACAAATTTTTTCACATGCAATTTTTAAGACTTTCTTCTTCAATGGCTGAAGGCAAATGAATGTGTGATAATTCTTTACTCTGGTATTGATCACAGGACATTTCTTTGTCATCAAGCAAAGAATATCTAAGTGACTGTAAAGAAAATGTTTGTTAACAGAGTTACAGTATGTAAAAAACATACATTATTTAAGAAAATACAAATCTAAAATGATATATCATTGTGATTCGTCAACCAGTGGACAACATCCTGAATGACTTATTCCTGACACTGTACTAGAATTGCTTTATGATAATATTCATACAGGAACATGCCTACAGCTGGCATTAGGGCCAGAGTAAGAGATACGGATAGTAATAGGTCTAGTGGTTGCTTTAGAATAATTTATTGTCTAGAGAAATCAGACAAAACAATGTGGTAGCTAGTACAACTGATTTCATCATTGATGTAATGGTTGGATGGTAAAACAGATTTTCAAAAACATGGTTACGGTCCTCAGATGTTTGCTTCCCAAACTGTTGGGCCATGCAAGTAATACACTTTTCTTAAAATGCAATTCAATTTCTCAAAAAGCACACTAACATTAATCCACAAACTCAATCGTTACAACTATTTCCTAATAAGGTTACAACTAGACTATTAACTACAACAAAGTATGTATAATTATTGTAAGTGGGATTTACCATTGTATTTGCATGAGTGCAACTCAGAATGCATTAGTTCTTAGAAGAAACTTTTTGGCAAATGTGGTTGCATTTATAATCGAATACTCATTATGGCCTATTTTGACACCATGGTGTCTCCTGGATTTTGCATATATTTTAGTTATACTTTTCTAATGGTAGAATAGCCATTCAACTGATCTCCACTTGATATATCATTGTAAACTTGCTGATGGCCAATGAGTTGTAGCTTATGCAACATCCTATGTTTATTTCAACACCATTATGAATTCAACACTGCCAATTGCTCTTCAGAAGCACAACTTTTCTGCAGCACCTCCACTAGTGCTCTACAATGAGACCTAAACTGCCAACACAGAAACTTGGGGAAAATCTACACTAAAAACTGGGCTTCAAATAGTAATCATTTCATACTCTTTGACTTGGGTGTTCCATCAACTTAGATCATTGGGTCAACAACACAAATACTGACCTAACCTGGTGGAGGTGTGACAGCAACATGGCACTATCCAGGCCAGTGATAAATCAGTTTTAACATGACCAGTACATAGCCATCCTCATCAGTGGTAATCCCTCCTCACCCCACCATTATCTCTCTGAGCTAATTCCAAATGGTCGACAGGTTCTCAGTCAGTGATACAGCAGAAACACCATTTCAATAGCTATCTCTCCATCTTCCAAATACTCCAGCCATAATGAAGAAACCTCCCCATTAATATCAAATTGGGGGGAAAATTCATTAGTTAGAAGATGTGGTAAATATCAACCTCTCCCACTTAAACCAAATAGCTTTGCAGCTAATCAACCACCTGATTCGATAAACAGAAACTGAAGAAATTCTGTCACAACACTCCTGACTTGGTTACCTGGATTCTAATCAACAATATCAATAGAATCTTCTCTCACAAAATCAAATGTCAACTTCGGAAGAAGCAGCATCCTTCATTCATCAATAGTGCATATTATATCACTACTAAAGTGGCATTTTCTAAAAACTGTAAAGTGCAATTAAGAAACCCAAGTATGCAAGTGTTCTCGTCCAAACAACATTCATGCTTGAATAACTTATCCATGCAGTTCCTCTCCATGATTACTGGTTCGAGGTCCTAATTGCTAATTGCCTAAGACCATTATGATTCCCTTCAACACTGAAGTCACACAATGTTGTTGTCATCAACAAAAATAAACCAAATTATGACTCCAAAACTACAATCCCACCTGTCTCCTCTGAAATATAGCCATTCTTTTAAACTTTAGTCTTGAACTATTGCATATCTGCTATCATCAAAGCTGATACTTCCCAACCAATTCAGAAGCAGAAAATGGTAACAGAGCTCCTGACAGTTAGTTGGCTACTTCCCTTCAGCAGCAAGCTAACTTCATTTTGTTGATCATACAATTTTCCCTATCGGTATGTGTGCTGGGAGAACTCTCTACCTTCAATGGAGGGGCAGGCCAAAGGTTTAAGGTTATGAGAAGTAGTCTATGAACCACCATGCTCAGTTGTTCCACACTGTCCTTTTAGAAGAGGAAATTTTCAGCTCGGATTAAAAGGCTCATGGTCAAATAGAGTAGCAAAGTCTGGTCCAGGGAATTGTTGACCAAATGGAAGCAGCATGGATATATGTATGCTCTATTGCATAGACACTGTTGACCATAGATCAGCCAAATTTCACGGATTCTGTTATATTGTTTTCAGCAACATGTATTTGAGTGGTATGAATATGTAGCTATTGACAAGTACCCCAGCTGGGGGATCTGCCCACTGATTTATCCTATCCCACTTTTGAAGCTAAGTCCTTCAAATGGCTGGAGACAAATCAATGTGTGATAATTCTTTGCTCTGTTAATGATCACCATACATTACTCAGATATTTTCTTCCCAAACTGTTGGCCCATGCAAGTAATACACTTTTCTTAGAATGCATTTCAGTTTCTCAAAAAGCGCACTAACCGTAATGCACAAACTCAATCATTAAAACTATTTCCTAACAAGGTCACAACTAGCTACAACAATGTCCCTTTAGATTACATATACATATATATGATATTGGGATTTACCATCATGTGTGCATGAGTGCATCTTAATTAGCTAATAATTATGTAGAATGCCTCATTAGATCTTAGAAGAGTTTTATTGGTATATGTTGACTCATTATGGCCAATTTTGATAGAAATTTTAACATGGTGTCTCTTTGTTTTGAATTTATTTAAATTTTAGTTATCTAATGGTAGCAACAGGGCATCATTCTCTTATCTCCGAAGAACTACGGTTTCATGCAGGTACTACGGACAATTCTGACACGCCCATTTGCGGGAAAGTGGAGAAGAGTTTTAGTCTTGACCGAGTTGTTTTGTGTAGTTCGTAGCCCTATTTCTCGTTAGTTATGCCACCAAAGAGCAAAAGGAGGATTCAGCCCCAGAAGGCATTGACTCGTGGTAGAGAGAAGCTTGCTCGCGTTTCCGGAGCGGCAAGAAGAGCCGGCTTTTTCACCTGAAACACTCCAACCTGCGGACTTGTTTGCCGCTATACCTGCTCCTGATGATGATGATGAGTCTGTAGACCTAACTTTTGATTTAGACTCAAGTGTGCTCTCAGACAGTTACCATCAGAGAGAATGTTTTTGTGACGAATGGGTTCTTGAGATAATCTTGTTTTTCTTGGTATTTTTCTTGTGTGCCAGCTGAAGAACCTTCTGGGAAAGGGTGAAACAGAAGCTGCAGAGTTAAATAGCATTATGATTATAAAGTCAGATAGAACTGTTAGAGTGGATGAAAAGGTTTATGGAGATTGATTGTTAATTACCTGAGAGCAGACAAGGAAAGTACCAGAGAATTGGAATACTTTGGAGAGAAGAGGAGCTTAACAGGAAAGCAACTGACTATGTGAGGTCACATACTGTCATCAAGGGGTGTCCTAACCTCACAACAGCAAGTTTCTGCCAATGGATCAATGAGAAACTGTTGCCAAATTCAACCCCCACACCTGGTTTTCCTCATCGAGTCTCTGTTGAGACTGCATGCTGCTGGCTGCATAAGCTGGGTTTCTCCGCCGTAGAATCTCACAAAGGAACTTTTGTGGATGGCTATGAGAGGGATGATGTAGTCCAGTACCGTGGCAAGTTTCTTTGTAAAATGGCAGGCCTAGGTTTCATCAACAGATCCAATGCTCCTACTGATGAAGCAAGATCTGTCCTTCCATCGGATCTGGAAGGTCCCTCACCAGGTGTGCTTGGTAAGAGAGTTGTTTTCATGCATGATGAATCCATACATCATGTAAATGAAGATCAGCCTACTTTTGGGGGAGGTAAGAATACCCATGTATTGAAGTAAAAGTAAAGGAGCAGGAATTATGGTTTCCGATTTTGTGGAGGAAAGAGAAGGCTAACATATGAGCAGTATCAGGAGGCAAAGAAACATGACCCAATAATTATTGCCTTTCAGGCTCGTCAGTTTCTAGAATATGGTGGAGACAAGGAAGGGTACTGGACTAGTCAGAAGTTCATGAAGCAAATGGAGTTGGCAGTCAAAATAGCTGATTACAAAAGTGAGGGATGGCAGTGTTTTGGGGTCTTTGACCATTCAAGTTGTCACACTTGTGTACCAGAAGATGCCTTAGATGTTAACTATATGAACGTCAATCCAGGGGATAAACAAAGAATCATGAGAGATTTAGGAAGCCTCAGGCAATGAATTTTAATATAGGTGTTCAGAAAGGAACGAGGCAAGTTCTTACAGAAAGAGGTGTAAACACAAATGTGATGGCTCCTGCTGAAATGAATATAGCATTTTTCCCAGATTAAAAAAACAACAGAAGTCCAAAGTTGAGATCTTCCTTGAATTTATAGGAC
Organism: Cladorhizidae sp. MBARI D1340-BT2; assembly: GCA_028752905.1. Taxonomy (NCBI): domain Eukaryota; kingdom Metazoa; phylum Porifera; class Demospongiae; order Poecilosclerida; family Cladorhizidae; species Cladorhizidae sp. MBARI D1340-BT2. The sequence goes on from JAQNBH010000015.1 coordinate 32,817,479, forward strand.
ATGTGGGATTCTTTTTACCCAAATATCATTGTGAATTTAACCCAATCGAACGTATGTGGGCTCAATCCAAACAATATACAAAAGCATACTGTAAATACACACTCCATAGTTTATGTGATATACCCAAAGGTTTGGTTTCGATAACTACTGAAAATATTCAGAAATATTTCAGAAAGGCCAGAGAATACATGTTTGCTTATCTAGAAGTGGATCAGAGATGGAAACTCGTGTAAAAATCTACAAACAAGAAGTTCGATTATTTCCGAAATGAAGTAATATTTTTCCGAAAATGTGTAAATCACAATATTGCACTTTTTTCTCATTTCTTCACGTAACTTTGTTTTCTTATCTTTAAGAATTATGTATACCAAATACGAAATTTAAATTAAAAAATATTGAATATACAATACATTTTTTCATAAATAGTAATAATTGATAAATCAATTCTCTAATATATTAAGTCAGCCAAAAAAATTAAGTCATCACGTAACTTTTTCTACCTTCAACAAACCTATGAGAAAAAGAGAAAAAAGATAATAATGTCAAGTTGTATGGAGGTACATACATATGAAAATTTGTTATCTACAAAAATGCAGCCATTTTGGTTCAAAGGTCATTCCATGGTAACATCCATTTTTTATGAATGTGTGCCCTAGTGTACATTAATATGGTAATAATAGTTTTCTTCTAAACATTGTTCATAAAGCAATTGCCATTTTTGACATTCTTGGAAGTAGATGCCCTGTGCACTATAGATCTTCAACTGATCTCCACTTAAATCAATCCTTGTAATGTTCCTGATGGGCCAGTGAGTTGTAGCTACTATGCCTTATGCAACTCCCTCATGGTCAATTGAATTCCACTATGAATCCTAATTTCATTACATTTTTTTAAAAGATTTCCTACAAAACAGCTCAGTTGATCTTCTGCTTTGTCTTACTTTAATACTACCCTAACCAATGACAAGATTAATCTCCACCAGCCAACCATCTTAATTATTCTGCAACTCTCCATAACCCTGAAAACGAGAAGCAATCCATCATAATTATATATATACAGCCAATTGTGATTCTACTTGAGATACTTAGCTCTTTGAAGCAAGAAGGGACAGCTTCCCTTGCTTCATTCACAGGAATGAATCCCATGGCATATCCATATTATGTTAAGTCAACCATTTTTGGCTGCCCAATATTTAAAATATTAAGCCCCACCATTATTCTGCAATGTCATATCGTCAAAGTGCAAGGTTGGCATGCCCCTAAGTTCATTGGGTCACTGATATAAATCCTGATCCAGGCTGGTGGAGAGGTGACAGAAAACATGGCACCATCTAGACAAGGGATACATCATTTTTAACCCTCCAAGTACAGACAGCTCCTCATTGAAGGTAATCTAACCTCTTCCCAACACCATCTCTCTGAGATAAGAGATAAAACTTCCAAACGGTCGATGGGGCCTCAGTAAGGCAAATAGCAGAAACAACATTGCAATAGATATCACTCCATTTTCCACACCTTCCATCCACTGAGAATGCATAACTTACTTTTTGTAACAGAATCAGTGACGTATCCATGACTTGCATTCCCCATGGCTTCCATTCTGTACATACTCGATTGGGATCCCGGTTTAATTAATGAAGTTTTCACCTATGCCTCCAATGAGTAAGAAGCATCCCCATTAGAATTACACTGAGAGGAAAATCCTTTAGTTAGAAGATTTGAAATAAATCAACCTCATCCTTTCAAACCAAATAACTTGGGAGTTAATCATCCACCAGAATCTATAAACAGCAAACCAGAAACTTGGCCACATCACTGCTGACTTGGTTTCCTGGACCCTAATCAAGAATGACAAAACCCCACACCCATATATAGAGTCTTCTCTCACAAAATCAACAGCAGGAAAAGTAGCATTCTCCCTTCTGAAATAGTGTCTTACCACTGAAGTATCACCTTCCAAGATATAAAGAGCAATTAAAAAAACTCTAGCAGCATGAAAGATTCCTGGTCCGAACAACATTCATGCTGAGCAAGTCATCACAATGCCGGTTATTTCCTTAAGAACTGCCTCCTGGTCTGAATTTCTCATTGCCTGAACCAGTAACATTCTCTGCATCCTGGAAGAGACACAATATTCTAGCTATCCACAAAAAGAAATCAAATTGTAACTCCAAATGCTACAATCCCAACTCTCTCCTCTCTATCCCTATGGAAATGGTTATTCTAAAGTGGATGGAGCTACTGCTTAAGCTGTGCAAATCACCTCAAACAATAGTCAGACAACAGAAAAGGCAGGAGCACTGATGATCAATTCATCTATCTCACAGAAATATCAAGAAGTATTCAAGGCAATGAGAAAATGTGTGCTCTAATGATCAACTTGTCGTATTCCTAAGATGCAGTCTGGCTTAAAAACATTTGCCATAACCTTTCCAATACTCTTCATGAACGATTGCATTTATGCATTACTGATAGTTCTTTTTGAGATATTGAATTGCATTTTAAGAAAGGTGTATTTATTGCATCAGCCAACAGTTTGGGAAGCAAACATCTGTGGACTGTAGCCAGGTTTTTGAAAATCCATTTCACCATCCTACCATTACATCAGTGATGAAATCATTTGTACTAGCTACCAAATTGTGTTGTATGACACTTCTAGACAATTTTCTAGACCACTCGCTAGACGTGACACTATCCCTATCTGTTACTATGGCCCTATTGTCAGCTGGAGGCATGTTCCTATAATATTATCATGAAGCAAATCTAGGATGATGTCAGATAGAAGTCACCCTGGCTGTTATCCACTGGTTGAATCACAATTTGATATGTCATTTGTAGACTAGTATTGTCTTCAATAATGTATGTTTTGTTTACAGTCTCACTAGATATTCCTTGCTCAAAGAAATGTCTAGTGATTGATACCAGAGCAAATAATTATCACACATTATTTGCCTTCAGCCATGGGGAAGAACATAGCTTTGAAAGGCTTCAAAAAGTGAGATAGGATAAATCAGTGGGCAGGTAACCCACCTGTCAATAGCTACTATTACTCTATTCATGCAACACAAATATATCTAGCTGAAAACAGGTTAACAGAATAATTGAAATCTGGCTGATTCTAGTCAACAAAATGGATGGACTAATCTAATACATGCAGCTTCCATTACATCAACAATCATCTGGACCAGACCTTGCTACTCTATGTGACCATGATCACAGCTAAAAATTTCCTTTTCCATAATGACAATGTGGAACAACCCATCATGGTGGTTTATGGACTATTTGTCATAAATTCCGTGTTCTACGGTGAAAAATTCTCTTATCATTCAATTCTCTTTCTTGTGGTATGAACTGCTCAGTCACTAAGCCAACCTTTGCTTGTTGTGTTGCTGTGGGTTTATCGTTTATTTTGGTTTTGACTAATCCAAAATTAGTTCGTCAGATGGTGATAACCAGCCTCATCACTCTGGATTATCTCGGAAGCGATTGTGGCATGAAGACCAGTGGAAATGTGTGGTTGCCAAAATGAAATACAATCTTTGTAAGACCTATGTCAGCTGCTACTCGAAGAAGGAAGTTCCTTCTCGAAGATCGGCGTAAAGTGTAATTTGATAAGATTGGAATGGAGATAGTACAAGTTGTATCTGATGAATTTTGGAAAGTAGGTGACTTTAATAGATAAAACGAGTACATAAGCAAACTTGTAACTTCACAGGAGGTGAAACATTCACAAGTGAAAGGCAGGCCTTCTATCATTTTACTTCCAAAATACACTGCGAACAACAGGTGTTTGAAGTGTGCCGAAAAGCATTTTTTGGAATACATGGTATATCTGAGAAGTGAGTGCGCGCATTATCTAAAGCAGGTATTACAAGTGATGTGGAAGAGGAAAAGAGGGTCAAAGGACCCACAGCTTTCATGATAAGTGACGAAGGAAAGAAGCTTGTCAAGAAACACATTAATAGCTTGGCGACAGTCTCCAGCCATTACAGCCGAGGAAAAAGCCCATATAGGAAATACACACCCACTGCCATGAACATTAGGATTCTCTATGAGGAGTATTGCTGGTAGTTGCAGAAAAATCACAGGGATGGTGAGGTTGTTTCGAGCAGTTTCTATCGCTGTGTGTTAACTCAGAAGTTTAACATCGGTTTCAGCCTCTGAATAGTGACTCTCGCAATTTTAGAATCGTGTTGTAGAATAAGCTGCATTGGCTGCTAGAGAGGGTCTTGCTTAACACTCTCACCGCCCTAAGCACCTTACAAGCGCAAAACCGAGGACCTTCACCAAAAAAAATCATAATAAATCGACCGCATTCGGTTCAATATTTTGCCAAAATACGTGCAAAGGGTTGTTCTACAAATAAGGAACATTTTAATCGTAGGTAACTAGGTAAATGCGAGGTCAAAGGTCAAACTTGCAAAACTGGAAGAAAATGTCATTACGATTCGACCGAGACAAAGCTGCTATTCGACGACGATTTCGCTGTCTTGGACGGTGAACGCAGTGACCAAGAAGTTACAGGGATACAGGAATACCTCGGAGATTACGCTGTGCTCCCTGAGGACATGACAGATCTCAGGAGAGCAGTTGAGATTCTGTCGAGTTAGACTGGTGATTCAGAAGGGGATCAGTAACAAGGTAAGTACAGTAGATATAGATAGCTAGAACATTGGAATAAATGTCATTGGCTAAGTAAGGATATACAAAGTAGAGCATTGTTGATAGCTTGAACATTATACCTAGCTCTAAAGCTAGATAAATATTATTGTTAGCTAACAAGCTGGCTATGGCAATAATATATGGTATGTCTCTGTGACAGGTTCTGCCTCAGACTTGGATACTGTAGGCCCTACTGATTTAGCTTACTCTCCGCAATCTCCACCAGCTTCTTCTCCTATTGTACTCTCCTCCTCTACGACCTACCTCTCTTCCAATTCCTATTCCAACTTTGCATTCAATGCCAAGATGTGGCCGTGGACGGATCCATTGACCATGTCGTGGACAAGGATATGGATGGGGACAGAGCCCGACAATAAGCTCTTGGAGTCATGCTCGCAGACCATCATCTCTTTCTACTGGTCCATCAACTGCACCTGGTCACAATCAAAAAAGATAATGCTATTACAGATAATTATGTATTACAGATAAGTATAACATAATTATGTACAGTTTATTTATGAGCCACCATATTTTACCTGAAGATTTATCAGTGCATGGCTACAACTTGGTATGTAAGTGTTATATAATCTATATCACTATTTATCCAATATTGAAGTAATAAGAGAAAGAACATAAATTATTATAAACATATTCACAATGTAGTTTAGTCGCTAGCAGAATGTGGTTGATAAAAAATCAGCAAGCATCAATTAATCTCCTTGAGTGCAAACTGGGCATCTTTGAGTGAAGATTTGTCAACACTACTTTCCACAAGACTTCATGCACAAGCAGAGTACTACAACTGATTATTGGGGAGAAGTTGCCACACAACAACCTGTAGCTCAATTCTTAACAAAGGGTCATTTGTGGGTGGCTTATACCAACCGCCAGCCCACCAGATAACAACCTATGGGCACCAACCACCACTCATAAGGCATAACAATACATCCACCCTTACAATATTATGCATCACCCACTATGTACTCATAGAATCTAAATTCTGAGACAGACTCCAAACCTGCCGAGAGATCCAGACTGAATGATTTTCTGCCTGTTTCCACAAACCAACTGCTTCCAAACAGCACAGAAAGAAATGCACCCACTCAATTAACTCCGAGTGAATTGTGTTATTCCAAGGCATGAATTCGCACATGTCACTTCACCGATTAGCGGGCAGAAATTGTGGAGAACATATTATATAGCGCTCCATTAATTGATTGGCACTAGTCTAGAACTCACTAAAACAACTCGACCATGATGAGAAATCCTGGTGATATATACAAACTTCACTCCTGAGGCATCGTACAATAGAAGAATCTAGCGGTGGTATTTCATCTCACACGACACGTGCATGACAAGAATAAATTAAACAAGCTGTCCACATTAGTTGTATCTATATATAATTATACATAATTATATAAATATTTGTTTGTCCAATCAAAATAATCAATGATTAATTGTACTTCTATTAAGGCCTGTATCTTGCTGCAGAACACATCTGAGAAGTTTTCACTTAATTCGTCAACCAATAAAACACTTCAAAATACATTGTACTAGCAGTTTAATCAAGCACACTAGGAACTCTCAGTTGACACAATTTAGCTAAAATGACTTGAGCTACATCATCTCTAGTAACACTAACAGCTAGCATTCTAACTGCCCTTGGTCATAATTGTCATGAAGAACAAAGTTACTTAAGACTGAAAATCTGAGCTTCTGGAAGCAATTGTTGTTTGAGAATAGCTTATAATTATTTTAATTTTCTGTCTAACATTAAACAACTAGATTATCATACCTTCTGAGGTTAGATCTGCTTCTTAGAAGAGCAGGAGGCAAGAAGAAGATTGTGTTTGTTACCATTCTGATCTGGATACAAATGATTAGTTTTTCTGACTGAAGAATGGGTGTAACACTAATATGCACTAAAACTGTTGGGCCATGCAAGTAATACACTTTTCTTAAAATGCAATTCAATTTCTCAAAAAGCACACTAACATTAATCCACAAACTCAATTGTTACAACTATTTCCTAATAAGGTTACAACTAGACTATTAACTACAACAAAGTGTATATATATTGAAAGTGGGATTTACCATTGTATTTGCATGAGTGCAACTCAGAATGCATTAGTTCTTAGAAGAAATTTTTTGGCAAATGTGGTTGCATTTATAATCGAATACTCATTATGGCCTATTTTGACACCATGGTGTCTCCTGGATTTTGCATATATTTTAGTTATACTTTTCTAATGCCATTCAACTGATCTCCACTTGATATATCATTGTAAACTTGCTAATGGCCAATGAGTTGTAGCTGCTATTCCTTATGCAACATCCTATGTTTATTTCAACACCATTATGAATTCAACACTGCCAATAGCTCTTCAGAAGCACAACTTTTCTGCAGCACCTCCACTAGTGCTCTACAACGAGACCTAAACTGCCAACACAGAAACTTGGGGAACATCTACACTAAAAACTGGGGTTCAAATAGTAATAATTTCATACTCTTTGACTTGGGTGTTCCATCAACTTAGATCATTGGGTCAACAACACAAATACTGACCTAACCTGGTGGAGGTGTGACAGCAACATGGCACTATCCAGGCCAGTGATAAATCAGTTTTAACCTGACTAGTACATAGCCATCCTCATCAGTGGTAATCCCTCCTCACCCCAACATTATCTCTCTGAGCTAATTCCAAATGGTCGACAGGTTCTCAGTCAGTGATACAGCAGAAACACCATTTCAATAGCTATCTCTCCATCTTCCAAACACTCCAGCCAAGAATCCAATAATGAAGAAACCTCCCCATTAATATCAAATTGGGGGGAAAATTCATTAGTTAGAAGATGTGGTAAATATCAACCTCTCCCACTTAAACCAAATAGCTTTGCAGCTAATCAACCACCTGATTCGATAAACAGACACAGAAGAAATTCTGCCACAACAATCCTGACTTGGTTACCCGGATCTAATCAACAATGTCAATAGAATCTACTCTCACAAAATCAAATGTCAACTTCGGAAGAAGCAGCATCCTTCATTCGTCAATAGTGCATATTATATCACTACTCAAGTGGCATTTTCTAAACTGTAAAGTGCAATTAAGAAACTCAAGTATGCAAGTGTTCTCGTCCAAACAACATTCATGCTTGAATAACTTATCCATGCAGTTCCTCCCCATGAATACTGGTTCGAGGTCCTAATTGCTAATTGCCTAAGACCAATACGATTCCCTTCAACACTGAAGTCACACAATGTTGTTGACATCAACAAAAATAAAACAAATTATGACTCCAAAACTACAATCCCACCTCTCTGCTCTGAAATATAGCCATTCTTTTAAACTTTAGTCTTGAACTATTGCATATCTGCTATCATCAAAGCTGAACTACTTGATACTTCCCAACCAATTCAGAAGCAGAAAATGGTAGTAGAGCTCCTGACAGTTAGTTGGCTACTTCCCTTCAGCAGCAAGCTAACTTCATTTTGTTGATCATACAATTTTCCCTATCGGTATGTGTGCTAGGAGAACTCTCTACCTTCAATGGAGGGGCAGGCCAAAGGTTTAAGATTATGAGAAGTAGTCTATGAACCACCATGCTCAGTTGTTCCACACTGTCCTTTTAGAAGAGGAAATTTTCAGCTCGGATTAAAAGGCTCATGGTCACATAGAGTAGCAAAGTCTGGTCCAGGGAATTGTTGACCAAATGGAAGCAGCATGGATGAGCACCTAGATATATGTATGCTCTATTGCATAGACACTGTTGACCATAGATCAGCCAAATTTCACGGATTCTGTTATATTGTTTTCAGCAACATGTATTTGAGTGGTATGAATATGTAGCTATTGACAAGTACCCCAGCTGGGGAATCTGCCCACTGATTTATCCTATCCCACTTTTGAAGCTAAGTCCTTCAAATGGCTGGAGACAAATCAATGTGTGATAATTCTTTGCTCTGTTAATGTTCACCATACATTACTCAGATATTTTCTTCCCAAACTGTTGGCCCATGCACTTTTCTTAGAATGCATTTCAGTTTCTCAAAAAGCGCACTAACCGTAATGCACAAACTCAATCATTAAAACTATTTCCTAACAAGGTCACAACTAGCTACAAAAATGTCCCTTTAGATTACATATACATATATATGACATTGGGATTACCATCATGTGTGCATGAGTGCATCTTAATTAGCTAATATGTAGAATGCCTCATTAGATCTTAGAAGAGTTTTATTGGTAAATGTTGACTCATTATGGCCAATTTTGATACAAATGTTAACATGGTGTCTCTTTGTTTTGAATTTATTTAAATTTTAGTTATCTAATGGTAGCAACAGGGCATCATTCTCTTATTTCCGAAGAACTACGGTTTCAGCTAATTTGTTCAGGTACGGATAAATTTACGGACAATTCTGACACGCCCATTTGCGGGAAGAGTCTTAGTCTTGACCGAGTTGTTTTGTGTACTTCGTAGCCCTATTTCTCGTTAGTTATGCCACCAAAGAGCAAAAGGAGGATTCAGCCCCAGAAGGCATTGACTCGTGGTAGAGAGAAGCTTGCTCGCGTTTCCGGAGCATTAAATGAGGCAAGAAGAGCCGCCTGAAACACTCCAACTTGCTGACTTGTTTGCCGCTATACCTGCTCCTGATGATGATGATGAGTCTGTAGACCTAACTTTTGATTTAGACTCAAGTGTGCTCTCAGACAGTTACCATCAGAGAGAATGTTTTTGTGAGGAATGGGTTCTTGAGATAATCTTGTTTCTCTTGCTATTTTTCTTGTGTGCCAGCTGAAGAACCTTCTGGGAAAGGGTGAAACAGAAGCTGCAGAGTTAAATAGCATTATGATTATAAAGTCAGATAGAACTGTAGAGTGGATGAAAAGGTTTATGGAGATTGATTGTTAATTACCTGAGAGCAGACAAGGAAAGTACCAGAGAACTGGAGTACTTTGGAGAGAAGAGGAGCTTAACAGGAAAGCAACTGACTATGTGAGGTCACATACTGTCATCAAGGGGTGTCTTAACCTCACAACAGCAAGTTTCTGCTAATGGATCAATGAGAAACTGTTGCCAAATTCAACCCCCACACCTGGTTTTCCTCATCGAGTCTCTGTTGATGCCCTTCCATCTGATCTGGAAGGTCCCTCACCAGGTGTGCTTGGTAAGAGAGTTGTTTTCATGCATGATGAATCCATACATCATGTAAATAAAGATCAGCCTACTTTTTGGGGAGGTAATTATTGAAGTAAAAGTAAAGGAGAAGGAATTATGGTTTCCGATTTTGTGGAGGAAAGAGAAGGCTAACATTATGAACAGTATCAGGAGGCAAAGAAACATGACCCAATATTGCCTTTCAGGCTCGTCAGTTTCTAGAATATGGTGGAGACAAGGAAGGGTACTGGACTAGTCAGAAGTTCATGAAGCAAATGGAGTTGGCAGTCAAAATAGCTGATTACAAAAGTGAGGGATGGCAGTGTTTTGGGGTCTTTGACCATTCAAGTTGTCACACTTGTGTACCAGAAGATGCCTTAGATGTTAACTATATGAACGTCAATCCAGGGGATAAACAAAGAATCATGAGAGATTTAGGAAGCCTCAGGCAATGAATTTCAATATAGGTGTTCAGAAAGGAACGAGGCAAGTTCTTACAGAAAGAGGTGTAAACACAAATGTGATGGCTCCTGCTGAAATGAATATAGCTTCTTTCCCAGATTTAAAAAATAACAGAAGTCCAAAGTTGAGATCTTCCTTGAATTTATATATAGGACATGTGGGATTCTTTTTACCCAAATATCATTGTGAATTGAACCCAATCGAACGTATGTGGGCTCAATCCAAACAATATACAAAAGTATACTGTAAATACACACTCCATAGTTTATGTGAAAATATACCCAAAGGTTTGGTTTCGATAACTACTGAAAATATTCAGAAATATTTCAGAAAGGCCAGAGAATACATGTTTGCTTATCTAGAAGTGGATCAGAGATGGAAACTCGTGTAAAAATCTACAAACAAGAAGTTCGATTATTTCCGAAATGAAGTAATATTTTTCCGAAAATGTGTAAATCACAATATTGCACTTTTTTTCTCATTTAACTTTGTTTTCTTATCTTTAAGAATTATGTATACCAAATACGAAACTTCAATAAAAAAATATTGAATATACACATACATTTTTTCATAAATAGTAATAATTGATAAATCAATTCGCTAATATATTAAGTCAACAAAAAAAATAAGGTCATCACGTAACTTTCTTCTACATTCAACAAACCTATGAGAAAAAGAGAAAAAAGTTAATAATGTCAAGTTGTATGGAGGTACATATGAAAATTTGTTATCTACAAAAATGCTGCCATTTTGGTTCAAAGGTCATTCCCATGGTAACATCCCTTTTTTTATGAATGTGTGCCCTAGTGTACATTAATATGGTAATAATAGTTTTCTTCTAAACATTGTTCATAAAGCAAATATATTTAATTGCCATTTTTGACATTCTTGGAAGTAGATGCCCTGTGCACTATAGATCTTCAACTGATCTCCACTTAATCAATCCTTGTAATGTTCCTGATGGGCCAGTGAGTTGTATCTGCTATGCCTTATGCAACTCCCTCATGGTCAATTGAACTCCACTACGAATCCTAATTTCATTAAATTTTTTTAAAGATTTCCTACAAAACAGCTCAGTTGATCTTCTGCTTTGTCTTACTTTAATACTACCCTAACCAATGACAAGATTAGTCTCCACCAGCCAACCATCTTAATTATTCTGCAACTCTCCATAACCCTGAAAACGAGAAGCAATCCATCATAATTATATATATACAGCCAATTGTGATTCTGCTTGGCTCTTTGAAGCAAGAAGGGACAGCTTCCCTTGCTTCATTCACAGGAATGAATCCCATGGCATATCCATATTATGTTAAGTCAACCATTTTTGGCTGCGCAATATTTAAAATATTAAGCCCCACCATTATTCTGCAATGTCATATCGTCAAAGTGCAAGGTTGGCATGCCCCTAAGTTCATTGGGTCACTGATATAAATCCTGATCCAGGCTGGTGGAGAGGTGACAGCAAACATGGCACCATCTAGACAAGGGATACATCATTTTTAACCCTTCCAAGTACAGACCTCTCCTCATTGAAGGTAATCTACCCTCTTCCCAACACCATATCTCTGAGCTAAGAGATAAAACTTCCAAACGGTCGATGGGGCCTCAGTAAGGCAAATAACAGAAACAACATTGCAATAGATATCACTCCATCTTCCACACCTTCCAGCCACTGAGAGTGCATAACTTACTTTTTGTAACGGAATCAGTGATGTATCCATGACTTGCATTCCCCATGGCTTCCATTCTGTGCATACTCGATTGGGATCATGGGAGTGGCCAGTTTAATTAATGAAGTTTTCACTTCTGCCTCCAATGAGTAAGAAGCATCCCCATTAGAATTACACTGAGAGGAAAATCCTTTAGTTAGAAGATTTGAAATAAATCAACCTCATCCTTTCAAACCAAATAACTTGGGAGTTAATCATCCACCAGAATCTATAAACAGCAAACCAGAAACTTGGCCACATCACTGCTGACTTGGTTTCCTGGATCCTAATCAAGAATGACAAAACCCCACACCCATATATAGAGTCTTCTCTCACAAAATCAACAGCAGGAAAAGTAGCATTCTCCCTTCTGAAATAGTGTCTTACCACTTAAGTATCACCTTCCAAGATAAAAAGAGCAATTAAAAAACTCTAGCATGAAAGATTCCTGGTCCGAAAAACATTCATGCTGAACAAGTCATCACAATGCCGGTTATTTCCGTAAGAACTGCCTCCTGGTCTGAATTTCTCATTGCCTGAACCAGTAACATTCTCTGCATCCTGGAAGAGACACAATATTCTAGCTATCCACAAAAACAAATCAAATAATAACTCCAAATGCTACAATCCCAACTCTCTCCTCTCTATCCCTATGGAAAGGGTTATTCAAAGTGGATGGAGCTACTGCTTAAGCTGCCTCAAACAATAGTCAGACAAAAGAAAAGGCAGGAGCACTGATGATCAATTCATCTATCTCACAGAAATATCAAGAAGTATTCAAGGCAATGAGAAAATGTGTGCTCTAATGATCAACTTGTCGTATTCCTAAGATGCAGTCTGGCTTAAAAACATTTGCCATAACCTTTCCAATACTCTTCATGAACGAATGCATTTGTGCATTACTGATAGTTCTTTTTGAGATATTGAATTGCATTTTAAGAAAGGTGTATTTATTGCATCGGCCAACAGTTTGGGAAGCAAACATCTGAGGACTGTAGCCAGGTTTTTTAAAAATCCATTTCACCATCCTACCATTACATCAGTGATGAAATCATTTGTACTAGCTACCAAATTGTGTTGTATGACTTCTCTAGACAATTTTCTAGACCACTCGCTAGATGTGACACTATCCCTATCTGTTACTATGGCCCTATTGTCAGCTGGAGGCATGTTCCTATAATATTATCATGAAGCAAATCTAGGATGATGTCAGATAGAAGTCACCCTGGCTGTTGTCCACTGGTTGAATCACAATTTGATATGTCATTTGTAGACTAGTATTGTCTTCAATAATGTATGCTTTGTTTACAGTCACTAGATATTCCTTGCTCAAAGAAATGTCTAGTGATTGATAACCAGAGCAAAGAATTATCACACATTATTTGCCTTCAGCCATGGAGAAGAACATAGCTTTGAAAGGCTTCAAAAAGTGAGATAGGATAAATCAGTGGGCAGGTCACCCAGCTGGGCCACCTGTCAATAGCTACTATTACTCTATTCATGCACAACACAAATATATCTAGCTGAAAACAGGTTAACAGAATAATTGAAATCTGGCTGATTCTAGTCAACAAAATGGATGGACTAATCTAATACATGCAGCTTCCATTACGTCAACAATCATCTGGACCAGACCTTGCTACTCTATGTGACCATGAGCCTTTTCATCACAGTTGAAAATTTCCTTTTCCATAATGACAATGTGGAACAATCCATCATGGTGGTTTATAGACTATTTGTCATAAATTCCGTGTTCTACGGTGAAAAATTCTCTTATCATTCAATGCTCCTTCTTGTGGTATGAACTGCTCAGTCACTAAGCCAACCTTTGCTTGTTGTGTTGCTGTTGGGTTTATCGTTTATTTTGCTTTTGACTAATCCAAAATTAGTTCGTCAGATGGTGATAACCAGCCTCATCACTCTGGATTATCTCGGAAGCGATTGTGGCATGAAGACCAGTGGAAATGTGTGGTTGCCAAAATAAAATGCAACCTTTGTAAGACCTATGTCAGCTGCTACTCGAAGAAGGAAGTTCCTTCTCGAAGATCGGCGAAAAGTGTAATTTGATAAGATTGGAATGGAGATAGTACAAGTTGTATCTGATGAATTTTGGAAAGTAGGTGACTTTAATAGATAAAACGAGTACATAAGCAAACTTGTAACTTCACAGGAGGTGAAACATTCACAAGTGAAAGGCAGGCCTTCTATCATTTTACTTCCAAAATACACTGCGAACAACAGGTGTTTGAAGTGTGCCGAAAAGCATTTTTTTGAATACATGGTATATCTGAGAAGTGAGTGCGCGTATTGTATTATCTAAAGCAGGTATTACAAGTGATGTGGAAGAGGACAAGAGGGTCAAAGGACCCACAGCTTTCATGATAAGTGACGAAGGAAAGAAGCTTGTCAAGAAACACATTAATAGCTTGGCGACAGTCTCCAGCCATTACAGCCGAGGAAAAAGCCCATAATTTATAGGAAATACACACCCACTGCCATGAACATTAGGATTCTCTATGAGGAGTATTGCTGGTGGTTGCAGAAAAAGCACAGGGATGCTGTGGTTGTTTCGAGCAGTTTCTATCGCTGTGTGTTAACTCAGAAGTTTAACATCGGTTTCAGCCTCTGAATAGTGACTCTCGCAATTTTAGAATCGTGTTGTAGAAGAAGCTGCAGTGGCTGCTAGAGAGGGTCTTGCTTAACACTCACACTGCCCTATGCACCTTACAAGTGCAAAACAGAGGACCTTCACCAAAAAAAATCATAATAAATCGACCGCATTCGTTTCAATATTTTGCAAAATACGTGCAAAGGGTTGTTCTACGAATAAGGAACATTTTAATTGAATAGCTAACTAGGTAAATGCGAGGTCAAAGGTCAAACTTGCAAAACTAGAAGGGAAAAATGTCATTACGATTCGACTGAGACAAAGTTTTGGAGCTGCTATTCGACGACGATTTCGCTCTCTTGGACGGTGAACTGCAGTGACCAAGAAGTTACACAGGGAAACAGTAATACCTCGGAGATGACGCTGTGCTCCCTGAGGACATGGCAGATCTCAGGAGAGCAGTTGATTCTGTCGAGTTAGACTGTGGTGATTCAGAAGGGGATCAGTAACAAGGTAAGTACAGTAGATATAGATAGCTTGAACATTGGAAGAAAGTCATTGGCTAAGTAAGGATATACAAAGTAGAGCATTGTTGATAGCTTGAACATTATACCTAGCTCTAAAGCTAGATAAATATTATTGTTAGATAACTAGCTATATATAGTTTCTGGCTATGGCAATAATATATGATATGTCTCTGTGACAGGTTCTGCCTCAGACTTGAATACTGTAGGCCCAACTGGTGTAGCTTACTCTCTGCAATCTCCACCAGCTTCTTCTCCTATTGTACTCTCCTCCTCTACTACCTTCCTCTCTTCCAATTCCTATTCCAACTTTGCATTCAATGCCAAGATGTGGCCATGGATGGGTCCATTGACCATGTCGTTGACAAGGACATGGATGAGGTCAGAGCCCGACAATAAGCTCTTACAGTCATGCTCGCAGACCATCATCTCTTTCTACTGGTCCATCAACTGCACCTGGTCACAATCAAAAAAGATAATGCTATTACAGATATGTATTACAGATAAGTATAACATATGTACAGTTTATTTATGAGCCACCATATTTTACCTGAAGATTTATCAGTGCATGGCTACAACTTGGTATGTAAGTTTTACATAATCTATATCACTATTTATCCAATATTGAAGTAATAACAGAAAGAACATAAATTATTATAAACATATTCACAATCTGTAGTTTATTCGCTAGGAGAATGTGGTTGATAAAAAAATCAGCAATCTCCTTTAGTGCAAACTGGGCATCTTTGAGTGCAGATTTGTCAACACTACTTTCCACAAGAGACTAGAATTTCTTCATGCACAAGCAGAGTACTACAACTGATTATTGGGGAGAAGTTGCCACACAACAAAGGATCACCCGTAGCTCAATTCTTAACAAAGGGTCATTTGTGGGTGGCTTTACCTTATACCAACCGCCAGCCACCACTTAACAACCTATGGGCACCAACCACCACTCATAAGGTGGCATAACAATACATCCGCCCTTACAATATTATGCATCACCCACTATGTACTCATAGAATCTAAATTCTGAGACAGACACCAAACCTGCCGAGAGATCCAGACTGAATGATTTTCTGCCTGTTTTCACAAACCAACTGCTTCCAAACAGCACAGAAAGAAATGCACCAACTCAATTAACTCTGAGTGAATTGTGTTATTCCAAGGCATGAATTCGCACATGTCACTTCACCGATTAGCGGGCAGAAATTGTGGAGAACATATTATATAGCGCTCCATTTATTGATTGGCACTAGTCTAGAACTCACTAAAATAACTCTACCATGATGAGAAATCCTGGTGATATATACAAACTTCACTACTGAGGCATCGTACAATAGAAGAATCTAGCGGTGGTATTTCATCTCACATGACACGTGCATGACAAAGAATAAATTAAACAAGCTGTCCACCTTAGTTGTATCTATATATAATTATACATAATTATATAAATATTTGTTTGTCCAATCAAAATAATCAATGATTGATTGTACTTCTATTAAGGCCTGTATCTTGCTGCAGAACACATCTGAGAAGTTTTCACTAAATTCGTCAACCAATAAAACACTTCAAAATACATTGTACTAGCAAGCACACTAGGAACTCTCAGTTGACACAATTTAGCTCAAATGACTTTAGCTACATTATCTCTAGTAACACTAACAGCTAGCATTCTAACTGCCCTTGGTCATAATTGTCATGAAGAACAAAGTTACTTAAGACTGAAAATCTGAGCTTCTGGAAGCAATTGTTGTTTGGGAATAGCTTATGATTATTTTAATTGGCTGTCTAACATTAAACAACTAGATTATCATACCTTCTGAGGTTAGATCTGCTTCTTAGAAGAGCAGGAGGCAAGAAGAAGATTGTGTTTGTCACCATTCTGATCTGGATACAAATGATTAGTTTTTCTGAGTGAAGAATGGGTGTAACACTAATATGCACTAAGTTGCCTATGTGCTAGATTTGCTATTCAAAATACCACATCAACACTAGGGCAAATAGCTAAAGTCTGAAGTCACATTGATCTGTTACTTGTTAGTTACTACCATTCTAGTATTTTTTTACTGTATTGCTGTTTCTTTGCAAACACACTCAGTTCTATAGGCTATAGACAAGCTTTTGTGGTGTAGAAATGTTTAAGCTCTCAGTTATCCTCTGGAATATGTTGTAGCTGAATCTCTATGATCCATAATATACTATTACGAGAAGCTTGTGTGTGTGTGTGTGTGTGTAAATTTAAATTACTAATCTTTGTATCTCAATAGACCTACTGTATAATATTTAAGTGGAGAGAAAGAGGCTTACTAACATACTTTAGCTCTATTTGCGAGATAATCTAGCTAGC
Organism: Cladorhizidae sp. MBARI D1340-BT2; assembly: GCA_028752905.1. NCBI lineage: Eukaryota > Metazoa > Porifera > Demospongiae > Poecilosclerida > Cladorhizidae > Cladorhizidae sp. MBARI D1340-BT2. Next base: position 32,834,959 of record JAQNBH010000015.1, read on the forward strand.
TACACATAAACTGATCGACTTCAAAATTAATGATAAGTGTCTATTATTTTTTATGGACTTCATCGATAGCTAGCATTGACATCATCCACCTTCGAGAAACTTGCTTAGGTTCAGGTTATGAGGAGCTCTGACATATTATATTAAATGATATATAATATAACACCCAAAAGTTCATTAGAATTACATATTCTGTATATTATTAGAAGGGCAAGAAAATAGAAATTTCATTCCTACTTGCACAATGTGTAATAATAATTGTACACAGTCTAAAATGCAACAAATTAGTATATCAACTCAATTCTTTGATTTTTTAAATCTATTGTTAATTATCTACATTGTGTTTAATAATATTTCGCATAATAAAGTGTGCTTGTGAGATTAGTTGAAATGTATGGCAATAGAGTTGGTATGGAATGGAGAAAACAATAGTGGAATGGTGTAACAGCCCAAAGAGGAAAATGGCATGGACATGGTTTGTAATCGGTAATGTCATGTTAAATGTAGAATAACGACTAGAGGATCACCTAGTTATGTCCTTAGACATCAGGATTTAGATCCTGTGAAGGCCTATACATGCACAAATTGATGTGAGAATAATGGCTTCACTTTGGACTGAATATTCTATATTCCTAAATGACAGATGCTCATTAGACTCTTGCCATTCATTTCTCTAAATTATAGCTACTGGGCCAGCACCAGACATGGATATAAGTTAAAGTCAATAGTGTCTTGTAAACGGGTTAAAAATGACTATCGAAGCATCCCAGTCCACTCAGACATAGATTTCTAGACATGCATTGGAGTATTCATGCAAATGTGGAATCGAATGTGAGCCCAGGCAAGTCTCAATCAAATAAAATCTTGTGGCATTTAATATTTATGAGATATATAAAGGAGGGTTCAGTCATTACAGTAACTAGCAGGGAAAGGATATACGGAATCAAATCACATAATCTCAATGCCCACTTGGTTGTTTCCCATTGACCTGCACATGTGCTTCAAAATCTTAGCCTCCTACTTCACTGTTGGCATTGGCATCCATCCCACTTATATCTAGGACTCCACATAATGCCCTGTGTATATACGACATCATCCTCCTACCCACAACTGGTATCTTCATTCTGATGAAGAGGAGTATTATCAGGGTTGTCCACTGCCACACAAGGTTATTGTCCACAACTGGAACCACAAGTTACCCTATAATAACACCAGGCTTCAGTTTGTCACCGACTATGGAACCACTTCCTCAGAAAATAATGGAAAAGCTTTGGTCAGACCAGTTAATTGAAATGAAGTCCATTTCAACAGACAAAGAGTTCTGGCAATTCCATGAGGTGCTGCCCGAACATTATCAGATGTTGATGGACCTAACCACCACAAAAGGTCACATGTATGTTTCATGTACATGGAATTTCACTGTCTTAACGCTCTGACACAATCATGTCCACTTTACATGGACTTGACTTAAAATATCCTTGTTGATACACCATGTTGGATGTATTTAGAAGATGTATTAATTATAAAAATTTCCACCTTGGTCTTCCATGCTCTGAAATGGATCTCTTGAGCAATTCTCCAATTCTGCTCAAATGTGTCACAGTAGTTTTTCATACTGGCATGTGCTATTCCTTCAATAGAGGTTGATGGAAGATATGGTACAGAACTGCAGTAGTTGCCATCAGAGATGATCTCTCTGAATTTCTAAGGGTTTTTAAAGGACACTACAGCACCACCAAGTTTGACGCCATTTGATTCCACATGCTTCAGGCCATAAGTTTGTCAAGTACTTCACTGCCACTCCATGTCCATTTGATGGTACTTGAATGGATAGGCAAAATGCTGGGGCAGAGGGACGACCATTACCTCCCGACTGCTTTCCTCATGTGACTGTCTGGAATAGGAAAACAAATGGAGTGTAGAAGCATTACCTGAAACCTAAGGAAGTTTGTCGATGGTGGATAATTCCAATGCTATCTATCAAAAAGAACAATAGACATGATTTTGAGCTTGAACAGCTTATGTGTAGCTAGACAGATTATCTTGCTAGATGGAGCTAAATGATGATAGTAAGCCCCTCTCTCAACCCTCACGTGTTATACATTAAGCAATTATGGATATACTGGAATTGTTCTTCTGCACTCCTGTCTTGCTATTCCATAGGGATGTACAGTATTGATTAACCTTTCCTTAGGGAGAGAGTGGAGAGAGGTGGGAGTGTAGCTTTGGAGTCATAATTTGATTTATTTTTGTTGATGTCAAAAAGATTGTGTCATTTCAGGAATGAAGGGAATCCTACTGGTTCTAGCCAATTAATATTTAGGACCTGGAATCAGTTCTCATGGTGAGGACGTGCATAGATATGTTATTCAAGCATGAATGTTGTTTAGATGAGAACACTTTCATGCTTAAATTTCTTTGCACCTTACAGTTTCGAAAATACCACTTCAGTAGTGATATATGCACTACCCACGAATGGAGGATGCTGGTTCTCCCAAAGTTAAAATTTGATTTAGTAATATTAGACTCTATTGTCACTGTTGATTAGGATCCAGGTATCCTAGTCAGGAGTGATGTGGCAGAATTTCTCGTTTGCAGTTCATCTAATCAGTTGCTTGATTAACTACAAAGCTATTTGGTTTAAATGGGTGAGGTTGATATTAAATAATGAATTTCCTCCCAATTTGATATTAATGGGGAGGTATCTTTACCATTGGATGCATAGATGAAAACTTCATTAATTATTATGCTGGCCACACTCAGAATCCCAACCTAGTATGTACTTAGAATAGAAGCCACGGGGAATACAAGTCTTTGGAACAGAACTGATTTTGTTATAGAAAACAAGTTATGAACTTTCAATGGCTGGAGAATTTGGAAGATGGATGGATAGCTATTGAAATGCTGTTCTTTTGTATCCCAGACTGAAGTCCTGTCGACCGTTTGGATTTAGCTCAGAGAGATAGTGTTGTGGTGAGGAGTGATTAACACTGATGAGGATGGGGCCAGGTTAAAACTGATTTATTACTCACCTGGATAGTGCCATGTTGCTGACACACCTCCACCAGGCTATCAGTATTTTTGTTGGGTCACCCAATGATTTTAGTTGATGCAACATACAAGTTAAAGAGAAGAAAATGATCGAAGCCCAGTTCTGTGTGTAGATGTCCCCCAAGTTCCTGTGTTGGCTATTTAAGTAAGATTGCACAGCACAAGTGGAAGTACTGCAGGAATGTTGTGCTTCTGAAGAGCAATTGTCAGTGACTTAAAATTATTGGTATGCCAAACTTGCACTTTGATTATATGACATTGGAGAATAGTGGTGGGGCTAAATATTTCAACTGTTGTGCAGTCGTACATGGCTGATTTAACATACATTGATATGCGAGCGCACTCATTCCTGTTAACCAAGCCAGGGAAGCGGTCCATTCCTTCATAAACGAGCTAAGATTATAGTAAGAGGATCAAGAATCCCAGTTTGGCTATATATATTATGGAACACTTCTTGCTTATAGGTTCATGTTGAGTTACAGAATAACTAGGATTGTTGGCTGGATGAGTCATTGGTTAGGGAAGTATTAAAACAGAAGATTAACTGAGAAGAGTACAGTTTGGTAGTAGAAAAATGTTATGCAATTAGAATTCATAATGGTGTTTAAAAGGGATGACGGAGGTGAATAAGGAATAGCAGCTTCAACTTATTGGTCATCTGTAACTTTACAAGGATGTATCAAGTGGAAATCAGTTGAAGGGCTATTCTACCATTAGACAAATACAGATACAAAATCCAGGAGACAGCATGGTAATATTTCTACCCATAATGAGTATTCGATTATTAAAGCAACCACATTTGCCAAAATTCTCTTCTAAGAACTAATGAGGTATTCTGAGTTGCACTCATGCACATACAATGGTAAATCCCGCTTTCAATATATACATCTAATATATATAAATGTGCTTTGTTGTATAAATTATAGTTAATAGTCTAGTTGTAACCTTATTAGGAAATAGTTTTAATGATTCAGTTTGTGCATTACTGTTAGTGGGTTTTGGGGGGAAATTGAATTGCGTTTTAATCGTAACCATGTTTTGTGAAAATCTGCTCCGACCTTTAGATCAATGATGAAAGCATCTGTACTAACTACCACTTTCTGTCATCTTATTTCTCCAGACAATATTTTAAACCAATCATTAGACCTATTACACTCCCTAACTCTTACCCTGGCCCTAATGCCAGCTTAAGACATGTTCCTTTTTAAATAATATTATCATAAAGCAAACTAGGATAGTGTAAGGAAAAAGTGACCCACGATGTTGTCCACATGTTGAATCACAATCTGATATGTCATTAGTAGAGTAGTATTTTCTTAAATAATGTAGTTTTTGACATACTGTATCTCTGTCAACAAACATTTGTTAACAGTTAATTGATATTCCTTCCTCAAAGAAATGTCTGGTAGTCAAAATGGTGTAAAGAATTATCACACATAAATTTGCCTTCAGCCAGTAGAGAAGAACGTCTTCAAAAGTGCAATAGAATATATCAGTGTGATCACCCAGCTCAGGTATTTGTCAATATCTACCATTACTCTATTCATGCCACACAAATACATGTTGCTGAAAACAATATAACAGAATCCTTGAAATCTGGCTGATCCATGGCCGACAAAGTGGAAGGACTAAGGCATACCTATATCTAGTTGCTCATACATGCTGCTTCCATTAGGTCAACATTCATCTGGACCAGACCTTACTACTCTATGTGACCATGGGCCTTATCATCACAGAGCCAAAAAAAATCGTTTTCCAAAATGACAATGTGGAAGAACCCATCATGGTGGTTCATAGGTCATAATCTTAAACCTTGGGCCTGCCCCTTTGTTAAAGGTAGAGCACTCTCCCTATAAAACATACTAATATGGAAAAATTGCATGATCAGACAAAGAATATTGCTTGCTGCTTTGCTGAATTTCTAGGGGGATGCTAGGGAACTAACTGTCAGGAAGTCCACTACGATTTCCTGTTTCTGAATTTGTTGAGAAGTATCAAGTAGCTCAGCTTTGATGATGGCAGATATGGAATAGTTTGAGAGTCCTCTCTAAAGTATATAAGATAGAGAGGAATGGCTCATAGAGATCACAATCTACTACCATCTTAAACTTACCTAAATTGCAGAATACTCAATATGTTCAGTACTAAACTTGGCCAAGTCATTCTCTTCATAATCATTTCAGTGCAGTTTACTGCACAATCACCCCTCTATCGGTGACAGGTGAACGATGAAGGATCCTTTATATATGACAGCTGTCCTCAAAATAGAGTTGAAAAGTGTAATCAATCCAGTATTGATCATTGCGCATCTTTGGGAGAAGCATTTCAAAACAGAACACAAGGCGGTTTGTCATTAGACACTCCCCAGCATGTCTTCAGTATGTTTGATCTCTTCTATTCTGGCATTCTAAGAGGTGAGAGAGCGCCAACACCCACACCAATCAATGCTACCATAGAGGAAAAAGAGAGAATAGCAAATATAAGATGTCGTGACTTACTCAGCAGTATCAAGTTGCCAATGAAGGATTCGGGGTCATGTCGCTGGAGGTACTCATGCAAATACAATCACAACCACTTCCCTAGTTTTCTTATCCAAGCTGAACATCAAACAAAACCAGAGACTCCAGAGACAGTTGAGTGCACACTTCTTAAAGTCCGAGATTTGATGTTTGTGAGAACTGTTTGCCAATTTGATCGTAGTCGATCTCATTGTTGCCCTTGTGAAGGTGAAGAGATCATCACAGGTTACAAGTCGAACTCGTAACACTAATTTATTTCAATTGCCATTCTCAATCTGCAAACTAAGTAGTTTTCTTAAACTATATTATTATTCATGACCAAATTGATGTTCATTGGGAGACATAGATATTATATTAAATAATGTATAATATAACACCATAAATGACAATAGTATTACATATACTGCAAAATGTTAGACGGGCAAGAAAACAGAAATTCCATTCCGAGTCTCACTATGTGTAATAATAGTTGTACACAATCTAAAATGCATATGACAACTCAATTCATTGAAATATTACTTCATTGTAATAATTTATCTATTATTAATAATCTACAATGTGTTTACTAATATTTAGCATAATAATGTGTGCTTTAGAAATTAGTTGAAATGTGTGGAAGTAGAATAGAGATGAGGAAGGGAGAAAACAACAGAGGACTAGTAGTGTTATCAGCACAAACAGGAAAATGGCATGGACATGGTTTATAATCAGTAATGTCATGTTTAAAAGAAGAATCACAACTATACTCCTTAGATGCCAGGAGTTAGACCAAGCTTATACTTGTGCAAATTAATATGAGAGAAATAGCTTCACAATAGACTGTAAATGTTATATATTCCTAAATGACAGATGGTCCATTACACACCTGTGGCATTATATAAATTTTGCCACTCTTTTCTGTACTTAATTATAATTACAGGGCCAGCACATCAGACATGGACATAAGTTTGAGGCAGTAGTTTCTCGTTAAAGGTTTAAGAATGACTATAAATGTGCCCTGTAATATCCCACTCAGACAGAAATAAGATTCAAGCTCTAGACATGCATTGGAGTGTTCATGCAAATGTGTGATGCAACATAGGTCCAGGCAAGTCCGAAGAAAATAAAATCTTGTGGCATTTAATATTAATGAGGTATATAGAGGATGGGTCAGTCATTATAGTCACTAGCAGGAAAAGGATAAAGACTCTGAATCGAATCATATAATCACACTGCTCACTTGGTTGTGTCCCATTAGTCCAGCGCACGTGCTTAAACAATCTCACCTCACAATCGGCATTGGTGTACATCCCATAAGGACTCAACATGATGCTTAGTGTACAACAACAACATCCATACTGGTATCTTCACCTTGACCACCAGGAGTATTATAAGGGTGGTCCACTGCTACCCAAGCTTATTTTCCACAATCGAAACCACAAGTACCGCACCAGGTTTATGTTTGTCACTGGCTATGGAACAACTTCCTCAGAAAATGGTAGAAAGGATTCGGTCCAGCCAGTTTATTGAAATGACCATTTGATTCCACATTCAGGCAGCAAGTTCTTCACTGCCAACCGTGTCCATGGGATTGCATTTTAATGGACAGACAAAATGCTGAGGCAGAAGGGTAACCACTACTAACTGACTGCTTTTCCCATATCATGCACTGCTGGAATACAAAAACAACCCATGGTTGAATTTCTATCTCCAATATGTGGTGATGTAGTCATTAAAGGAAACTGTAAATAGATGACATTGTGGAATATTTAATGTCTACAAGTGGTTTGTCTTCTTTCAGCCATTCTTGATATCATTTACTGTTTGTTAGGTTTGAGAATCGCAGGTAAGCAAAAGATGGATCAGAAAGCATATCATGCAGCAAGAAACACACTCGAGAGCAAGCCACGAATGTTCATCCCAGAGAAAACTCTTTTCTGCCAAACTTAATTACTAGAAATGAATGTAAGGCATTGTGAGACTAGCAAAGCTGCATAAAAAATCTATTTTAAATTTACATCATATTACTCTCTAAGCATTTTACTATTCCGAGCATAGCTGCAGGCTTAATACAACTGATTCCCGATCTGTAAATTATTGATGTCATTCGATTGGATTGTACTATGAACAGCAGTATATTCCTCAAAGTTTTCAAAGAGTACAAGCTCAATATTGATCGTAATGATCATTTTCATTTTGAAACTCGTCCATGACCAGCATTTTCATTATAGCCAAATGTGTCTACAACTAGAGTTTGAGATGAATAGAGTGATTGGCTAAGTCAGAATGAAACTTCACCCGAGCCTAAAGAAGCTTCTCTATCTTGGGCTGCTGGGTTTCTCATGATTTTTTTATAAAACTCAAATTTCATTTCTTTGTTCTGCTGTTTAAGAAACATTCTCTGACACTTCTCTCTCTCTCTCTACTTTTCTGAAGTCTATTTTCATTACCCGTTCCGGCAAAACAAACAGCTAGATGTTCTGCTTAAAAAGATTGTGATTCTGCAGCTGTGCCATGTATCAATGTTATTAGTAGGCACATGCACATTCCAAATTATTCACACCACCATAGCAAGACGGTGCTAAATCTGTGTACATTGGTGAGTGCTGTAGGAAAAGATCCCAGACCAGTGCAGATGCTAACACACCTATGGTTCATAGCTATAGCATTCTCGTAGCACTCTCCAGTTAAAAGTTAGTTAGTAAAACATAACAAGTAGCGTAGCTCAAGCTAACCTAAACAGTGGGTGCTCAGTAATTATTCTGATGATTTATTTCTTTTGATCATGCCTAGTACAATGCAGTAGGTGTAGCTACAGATGAGGATTTTTGCTATAGCTTTCTCACAACTATCTGCAGCGCTCCATTGTATATAGTGTGTGTCACACTTTAGTATCATTTCAAGCTTATAGAAATCTTCATGTTTACTTTTATGGTGCTCCTCTCCTTGTATAAACATGGACAGATGGAGTGTAGATGCTTTACCTGAACATAAGGAAGTTTCTCGATGGTGGATGATGTCAATGCTAGTTAGCAAAGATGTGTATAAAAATAATAGAGATATGATTGATTTTTAACAGTAATAATTTATGTCTAGCTAGCTAGATTATCTTGCTAGATAGAGCTAAATTATGATAGTAAGCCCATCTCATCTCTCATGTGTTATACATTAGGAATATTAGATTGGTAGTTCAAGGTAATATTATTTCACACCCACACACATTCACACATATATTTAACGTAATATCATGCCAGAATACTGAGATTCAGCCACATTATATTCCAGAAGATAACTGACAGTCTAAGCATTTATACACCCCAAAAGCATGTCTATAGCCTTTAGTATTAAATAAGTTTGGCATAGAAACAGTTTTAGATATATAGAAAAGAAATTGCATGCTGGGTATTTAACAGATCAATGGTGCTTCTCTTTAGCTATTTACCGTAGGGTTAATGTGGTATATATTTATCAACGAATAGAAAATCTTGCATGTAGACAACTTAGTGCATCCTAGCATCACGCAAATTCTTCTCTCAGAAAAATTTATAATTCATGTCCAGATCGGAGTGGTAACCAACATAATCATATTGTTGCATCTTGTTCATCCAAGAAGCAGAACTATCACAGAATGTATGATGATCTAGTTGTTTAGTGTTAGATAACCAACTTAAAACTGAGCTATCCGCAACAAACAATTCCTTTCAGAACCTCAGATAGTGAGTCCTAAGTTATTTTGTTCTTCATGAAAATTATATTTAGAAAGCTCTAATGAAATGCTAGCTGTTAGTTTTACTAGAGCTAATGTGGCTAAATTCATTCTATCTAAATTGTGCCAACTGAGAGTACATTGACAGCAATAGTAAATATGATGAACAACTGCTATAGTGATAATTTTCATCTTGTCTGTAAATGCAGTTGTATATGTTCTGAACAAGAAAACTCTGTAAAAGTTTCAATAAATAATTGATATTAATGTTAATGTTTGAATAACCTATGAAAATTAGGAACAAGGAATGTATTCGAGTAGGAAGAGCTGGAAGTTTGAGTGGAGGAGTGGTTTGACAACTGCAAAATAGGGGAGGTGAAAACTGTTGAGGAAAGGTAGTTTGTTCTTTGGATGGTCAAAGAAACTCCACTGCCACTGGCATACTTGTAAACTAAAATTTCAAGTGAAGCATTGGCTGTTGATGTTTTCCTCTGCAAAGACTGTTGATGTTTTTGCAAAAATGCAGATAGCCATAGAAGTCATTGTCAGTGTCATCACCTGGGGGTGCATTGAAGCACTCCACCAAAATAACTGGGAGAAATTGTAACTAAAACTAATGATTCTATGCTTATTTCACAGTAAAAAGATAAACGAAGAAGGAAACATCAGTTGCTTTAAGCTAAAATACAATAATATCTAACCACTAAATGCTGAATGTAAGCTTGATTATTTGAGATGAATGTCGCATTCCTAGTTTTTATGGTGAAATGTGGTACATACATACATACATAGATAAAAACCTACATGCATACACAAGACATGCTTGGCAATATCAAGTTTTCCTTCCAACTCCCTCGTGAGGGCTCGCTTCACTTACCTACAACCTTGTCCAAGATCAGTAAGCCTTGTGGATGGTAATTGTCCATGCAAGCTTCAACCATAATTGTAGGCAAGAGCACCTGGAATCAGCATGTGACTAAGTTCTTTGAATGGGACAGATGGAGAGAGGTACCATCAGTTAGAGTCAGTCCACTGTAGCCATTGAAAGGAAACATAACTGCTACTGTTGAATGGAGTGGTCATTCACTACTATTTTTACATAAGGCATCAACACTGCCCATTACTCCATTCACCAGCCCTTATTCAAGCCAAAGTAAACATCCAAGAAGCAGAACTATCACCGAAGGTATGATGATCTAGTTGTTTAATGTTAGATAGCTAACTTAAAACTTAGCTATCCACAACAAACAATTGCTTCAACTAATTCTCAAGCAAACTTTATTATGCTAAATATTATTAAACACATTATAGATTAGTAATAATATTTTAAAATAATTATAATTATATAATAATATTTAAAGGAATTAAGTTGTCATAATTATGCATTTTAGATTGTGTACAACTATTATTACACATAGTGAAACTCGCAATGGAATTTCTGTTTTCTTGCCCCTCTAACATTTTGCGGTATATGTTTCGGTTGTTATAATTATGAATACATTATATGTATGTCCTAATGAACATCAATTTGGTCATGAATAATAATGTAATTTAAGAAGACTACTTCTTTTGCAGATTGGAGAATGGCAATTTAGTCTTAGGAGTTCGACTTGTAACCTGTGATGATCTCTTCACCTTCACAAGGGCACCAATGAGATTGATTACGATCAAATTGGCAAATTGTTCTCACAAACATCAAATCTCGGACTTTAAGAGGTGTGCACTCAACTGTCTCTGGAGTCTCTGGTTTCGGTTGAAGTTCAGCTTGGATAAGAAAACTAGGGAAGTGGTCGTGATTGTATTTGCATGAGTACCTCCAGCGACATGACCCCGAATCCTTCGTTGGCAAATTAATAGTGCTGAGTAACTCACCACATCTTATATTTGCTATTCTCTCTTTTTCCGCTTTGGAAGCATTGATTGGTGTGGGTGTTGGCACTCTCTCACCTCTTAGAATCCCAGAATAGAAGAGATCAAACATACTGAAGACATGCTGGGGAGTGTCTAATGACAAACCGCCTTGTGTTCCGTTTTGAAATGCTTCTCCCAAAGATGTGCAATGATCAATACTGGATTGATTGCACTTTTCAACTGTATTTTGAGGACAGCTGTCATAAATAAAGGATCTTTCATCGTTCACCTCTCGCCGATAGAGGGGTGATTGTACAGAAAACTGCACTGAAATGATTATGAAGAGAATGACTTGGCCAAGTTTAGTACTGGACATATTGAGTATTCTGTAATGTAGTTCTAGGTAGATAGGTTTAGATAGGTTTAGATGGTAGTAGATTGTGTTGTCTATGAGCCATTCCTATGTATGTTTTACAGGGAAAGCAGGCCCAAGGTTTAAGATTATGAAAATTAGTCTATGAACCACAATGATGTGTTCTTCCACATTGTTATTTTGGAAAAGCAAAGTTTTCCTCTGTGATGACAATGCCCATGGTCACATAGAGTAGCAAGGTCTAGTCCAGATGTTTGTTGACCTAATGGAAGCAGCATGTATGACCAACTAGATATAGGTGTGCCCATGTCCATCCACCTTGTTGGCAATGAATCTTCCAGATTTCATGGATTCTGTTAAATTGTTTTCAGCAAATTTATTTTTGTGGCATTAATAGAGTAATGGCAGATATTGCAAAGTACCTGATCTGGTCGATCACAAATTTTTTCACATGCAATTTTTAAGACTTTCTTCTTCAATGGCTGAAGGCAAATGAATGTGTGATAATTCTTTACTCTGGTATTGATCACAGGACATTTCTTTGTCATCAAGCAAAGAATATCTAAGTGACTGTAAAGAAAATGTTTGTTAACAGAGTTACAGTATGTAAAAAACATACATTATTTAAGAAAATACTAATCTAAAATGATGATTCAACCAGTGGACAACATCCTGAATGACTTATTCCTGACACTATACTAGAATTGCTTTATGATAATATTCATACAGGAACATGCCTACAGCTGGCATTAGGGCCAGAGTAAGAGATACGGATAGTAATAGGTCTAGTGGTTGCTTTAGAATAATTTATTGTCTAGAGAAATCAGACAAAACAATTAGTCCAATGGCTGCCGAAACCCCCCCTCCCCCCCCAGTCTATATAACTGCCACTGTGATTTTATGTTAGTTTAAACACAGGTGTTTACAAAAATGCTTGATATACATGCAATTTTTGGTTGCAAGTATGTTAAATGAGCAATCCAAGATGGCCGCTGTGCACTGCTGGCTAAATTTGATACAAAATACTATTTTTTAATCGAATTGATGTAAATATAATTTGGGATTGGAGAAATTTATTGGAGACATAATTTGTCCATTTTGAGGTCTTCCTTGTAAAAAAAATATGGTCACTGGTGAGGTTAAAAATAGCAGTTGATTAAGTTTGCATAGATTCGTAATTAATTAGGCAGTGTCAATTGGATAGTATCAACTTGCATCTTCTGATTTATATTTTTTTCATGTACTTTTCTTTTTAATAGCCTTTGTTAGGCTAGTAACCTGTTCATTGTTAGCCAGCTTATTGTGTTACCAGGGCCCTTCTCTGTGGACTAGTTGTATATAAAGGTTCAAATATACAGTATAATTGTTGTTGCACTTATAACCTTCAGAATTCATTGCAACTTGAAAGCAAGGTGAGGCAGCCATTAGTTAGCTGTTGTAGACTAGCTACTAGAATTTGTGTAATTTTTAATTGCTCTTATATGTTCCAAGTGGGTAATAATGGCTGATGAGAAACCACTGCAATTAAAGAAGGATGTCAAGAAAAGGGGAACACTTGATTGTATAGTCTGTTATACACCAGGATGCAAGGATAAAATATATTCAGTTAGCAAAGCAATCTTTGAATCAATACAAAAAGCTGCAAGGACCCATCAGTTAATTGACAAAACAGACTCTGAGCAGTGTGGCAGTATAATTATGTGAAGGCATCCCTGATAGCATTGTAAATGGCTACCATTGTAAGTATTATCAGCGTTTCATATCAACTTCAAGAATTACTAAACGAAAACATAGTGAGATTAAAGATCAATGTGATGAGGTTAAAAATCCTCGCCAAAAAAGCAAATCCAACACATCAACTCTACTTCCTCAGGATCATTGCTTCTTGTGTTGAGATGAAAAAGCATAATGATAAACTGATCAAGTTAGCTTCTAAGTCACGTGAGTCTGAAATTAAAGAGAAAATTATCTTAAATCAAGACCCTAAACTGATGTCTTTACTTCATTTGGATCTGATTGCCAAGGATGCAAAATATCACAAATCATGCTTTGAGTCGTATATCCCACCCGAAAAAGGATATCTGCCACAACCAGTGAATCAGTCGATTCCAAAGAATCCTTGGCTGCACAAAAAGCTGCATTTCACCATGTATGTGAACCTGTGGATAATCAAATCATGAAGGGAGCACACGTAGAACGTATCACAATGTTGAGGGAGAGATACCTTGAATATTTGCTATGTTATCATCCCCTAGATTCTATAATCAGGACTACAAAACATACAAACTCAAGGCTAAACTAATGAAACACTTCGGCCATACCATCAAATTCTGGCAACCAAACTACCGCAGTGGATTAATATATTCCAGTCATGTTCCACAAGTTGCTGCAATTGAAGTTACATTTGAAGCTGCTCCCATTCAAGGAATCTTGACATTGTTGGAGATTGCTGGAATGCATGGAAAAGAAGAGTCTAAGCATCTCCACAAAGATGTTAGGGCAGCACAAATTAGGAAGTCTGAAGAGGCAGTGATAAGGACTATATATGAACACGATCAAGAGCTATATCAATCCATTTGACTCGGAGAGACAAAATGTTATTGTATGCCTTTCCTCTGGAATTCCTGCATCTCAAGAACTAGTCGTTGACCTCCTTGATGATACACCTGGAGAAAGAGCATTGAAAGACTTCCTGGAACTGCGAGTATCTGGAGGCTTTGTAAAATTTCATGAGCCAATCAAGAAGAGGAACCATCTGACATTCCAAAAGCAAGCTGAGAGTAAGACTATCAAGGCCAGGAACAAATGTATTTCTATACAAGCTCAGCGCAATTTGTTTGGGCAGCTCATCCTTTTATCAGCTCAACATAACATCAGTTTGGAGAAAGCATTGTCATTTGAACTTGGAGTGATTCCTTGGAGTATGGCAACTGCAGATGGATGCCCAGACAAATCAACACTCCTGCATCATCTTGAAGGGGACTTCCAGATAAGTTAGTGGCCACATAATGCTGCTACCATCATTGATGCTGCAGCACACATCCAGGCTCAATCAATCACAAGAACCTTTGGGGAACTAGCAGAGCAATTGTGGAATACCTTGCCTAAAACTCACCGTGTCGATTTTGTAAATGACACCTACATTCAGGCATCAATTAAGTCCGTTGAGATTTCAAAGGCTTCTTGTCGAACAATCAAACCAAGAGCCAGCTCTCAAAGTTTATCTTGAAGGAATGGCAGTCTCCAAAATATGCCTCTAGGCTATGGGGTCACCAGATCATGTTCACTCTAGGTAAAGAGTGCTGGGAATTGACGAGTGATGTTGAGTTGTACTCACTGACCTACAATGATCTTAACAGCAATAAGGTAAACAAAAGGAGGAGGATCGATATCGTTGCAGTGCAACATCACATTGGTGCCAGTGTTAGTGAAGCAGTCCTAGGCTTTCATGCTTTCACCGGGTGCGACACTACCAGTGCATTTATGAGAAAGGGGAAGGTCAAGCCTTACAAGAAAATGCTGAGTGATCCTGCATTCATTAACACTTTTGGCCAGCTGGACATGATGAAATTGTCACTGAAGAGGATCATAAGGTGTTAGAGAAATTTACATGTTATATATATGGCTCGAAGACCACATCTTTTACCGGTTCGATGTTTTCTTCCAACGCTTTTCAACAAGGAAATCTAAATGACTACTGAGCACTGACATTGGCATAGATATCAGCCTACTGCCACCTTGACAATCTAGTCTCAAAATACACATTCAAAGAGCAAACTTCTAATCATACATTTGGTGGAGAGCACTGATCAAATCTCCACAAATTCCATCTCCATTGAAACATGGTTGGGTCTTAGAGCAAGGCTCACTGCGTTTCCAGTGAACTCACAATGAGATAATGCCAACTGACATAGAAGAAATCCTGGTTAGCTGCCAGCAGTCAAACCAAAAATTAATGAAGATGAAGATGAAGAGTCACCAATATGTAGCTCTGAGGATACTTACTATGAATCAGACTAAGTTTGAATGCATCCATGACCACATCATATAATTTTACAATGAAGATGACCTTAAAATGGATAAATTGTTTTCTAATGAATTCCTTGACCCAAAATTAGTTAAAATTGATATTGCACATGGTTTTTTAATCAAAAGAAAACATTTTGCCCAAATTTAGCCAATGGCGCACAGCGGCCATTTTGAATTGCTGATATACCAGACATGCAACCGGATAATGCATGTATATCAAGTCATTTTGTAAATAACTATGTTTGAACTAACAGAAAATCAGAGTGCAGGTTATATAGACTGGGGGGGGGGACCTTTTCAGTATCTAGCCACTGGTCTAAATATGGTAGCTAGTACAAATGATTTCATCATTGATGTAATGTTTGGATGGTAAAACAGATTTTCAAAAACATGGTTACGGTCCTCAGATGTTTGCTTCCCAAACTGTTGGGCCATGCAAGTAATACACTTTTCTTAAAATGCAATTCAATTTCTCAAAAAGCACACTAACATTAATCCACAAACTCAATCGTTACAACTATTTCCTAATAAGGTTACAACTAGACTATTAACTACAACAAAGTATATATATATTGAAAGTGGGATTTACCATTGTATTTGCATGAGTGCAACTCAGAATGCATTAGTTCTTAGAAGAATTTTTTTGGCAAATGTGGTTGCATTTATAATCGAATACTCATTATGGCCTATTTTGACACCATGGTGTCTCCTGGATTTTGCATATATTTTAGTTATACTTTTCTAATGCCATTCAACTGATCTCCACTTGATATATCATTGTAAACTTGCTAATGGCCAATGAGTTGTAGCTGCTATTCCTTATGCAACATCCTATGTTTATTTCAACACCATTATGAATTCAACACTGCCAATAGCTCTTCAGAAGCACAACTTTTCTGCAGCACCTCCACTAGTGCTCTACAACGAGACCTAAACTGCCAACACAGAAACTTGGGGAATATCTACACTAAAAACTGGGCTTCAAATAGTAATCATTTCATATTCTTTGACTTGGGTGTTCCATCAACTTAGATCATTGGGTCAACAACACAAATACTGACCTAACCTGGTGGAGGTGTGACAGCAACATGGCACTATCCAGGCCAGTGATAAATCAGTTTTAACATGACCAGTACATAGCCATCCTCATCAGTGGTAAACCCTCCTCATCCCACCATTATCTCTCTGAGCTAATTCCAAATGGTCGACAGGTTCTCAGTCAGTGATACAGCAGAAACACCATTTCAATAGCTATCTCTCCATCTTCCAAACACTCCAGCCATAATGAAGAAACCTCCCCATTAATATCAAATTGGGGGGAAAATTCATTAGTTAGAAGATGTGGAAAATATCAACCTCTCCCACTTAAACCAAATAGCTTTGCAGCTAATCAACCACCTGATTCGATAAACAGAAACAGAAGAAATTCTGCCACAACACTCCTGACTTGGTTACCTGGATTCTAATCAACAATATCAATAGAATCTTCTCTCACAAAATCAAATGTCAACTTCGGAAGAAGCAGCATCCTTCATTCATCAATAGTGCATATTATATCACTACTCAAGTGGCATTTTCTAAACTGTAAAGTGCAATTAAGAAACTCAAGTATGCAAGTGTTCCCGTCCAAACAACATTCATGCTTGAATAACTTATCCATGCAGTTCCTCTCCATGATTACTGGTTCGAGATCCAAATTGCTAATTGCCTAAGACCATTACGATTCCCTTCAACACTGAAGTCACACAATGTTGTTGACATCAACAAAAATAAACCAAATTATGACTCCAAAACTACAATCCCACCTGTCTCCTCTGAAATATAGCCATTCTTTTAAACTTTAGTCTTGAACTATTGCATACCTGCTATCATCAAAGCTGATACTTCCCAACCAATTCAGAAGCAGAAAATGGTAGTAGAGCTCCTGACAGTTAGTTGGCTACTTCCCTTCAGCAGCAAGCTAACTTTTTGTTGATCATACAATTTTCCCTATCGGTATGTGTGCTGGGAGAACTCTCTACCTTCAATGGAGGGGCAGGCCAAAGGTTTAAGGTTATGAGAAGTAGTCTATGAACCACCATGCTCAGTTGTTCCACACTGTCCTTTTAGAAGAGGAAATTTTCAGCTCGGATCATGGTCACATAGAGTAGCAAAGTCTGGTCCAGGGAATTGTTGACCAAATGGAAGCAGCATGGATGAGCACCTAGATATTGCATAGACACTGTTGACCATAGATCAGCCAAATTTCACGGATTCTGTTATATTGTTTTCAGCAACATGTATTTGAGTGGTATGAATATGTAGCTATTGACAAGTACCCCAGCTGGGGGATCTGCCCACTGATTTATCCTATCCCACTTTTGAAGCTAAGTCCTTCAAATGGCTGGAGACAAATCATTCTACGCTCTGTTAATGATCACCATACATTACTCAGATATTTTCTTCCCAAACTGTTGGCCCATGCAAGTAATACACTTTTCTTAGAATGCATTTCAGTTTCTCAAAAAGCGCACTAACCATAATGCTCAAACTCAATCATTAAAACTATTTCCTAACAAGGTCTACAACAATGTCCCTTTAGATTACATATATAAATGAAGATCAGCCTACTTTTTGGGGAGGTAAGAATACCCATGTATTGAAGTAAAAGTAAAGGAGCAGGAATTATGGTTTCCGATTTTGTGGAGGAAAGAGAAGGCTAACATATGAGCAGTATCAGGAGGCAAAGAAACATGACCCAATAATTATTGCCTTTCAGGCTCATCAGTTTCTAGAATATGGTGGAGACAAGGAAGGGTACTGGACTAGTCAGAAGTTCATGAAGCAAATGGAGTTGGCAGTCAAAATAGCTGATTACAAAAGTGAGGGATGGCAGTGTTTTGGGTCTTTGACCATTCAAGTTGTCACACTTGTGTACCAGAAGATGCCTTAGATGTTAACTATATGAACGTCGTCAATCCAGGGGATAAACAAAGAATCATGAGAGATTTAGGAAGCCTCAGGCAATGAATTTTAATATAGGTGTTCAGAAAGGAACGAGGCAAGTTCTTACAGAAAGAGGTTTAAACACAAATGTGATGGCTCCTGCTGAAATGAATATAGCATCTTTCCCAGATTAAAAAAAAAACAGAAGTCCAAAGTTGAGATCTTCCTTGAATTTATAGGACATGTGGGATTCTTTTTACCCAAATATCATTGTGAATTGAACCCAATCGAACGTATGTGGGCTCAATCCAAACAATATACAAAAGCATACTGTAAATACACACTCCATAGTTTATGTGAAAATATACCCAAAGGTTTGGTTTCGATAACTACTGAAAATATTCAGAAATATTTCAGAAAGGCCAGAGAATACATGTTTGCTTATCTAGAATTGGATCAGAGATGGAAACTCATGTAAAAATCTACAAACAAGAAGTTCGATGATTTACGAAATGAAGTAATATTTTTCCGAAAATGTGTAAATCACAATATTGCACTTTTTTCTCATTTCTTCACGTAACTTTGTTTTCTTATCTTTAAGAATTATGTATATATACCAAATACGAAACTTCAATAAAAAAATATTGATTATACACATAAATTTTTTCATAAATAGTAATAATTGATATATCAATTCTCTAATATATTAAGTCAACCAAAAAAATAAAGTCATCATGTAACTTTTTCTACCTTCAACAAACCTATGAGAAAAAGAGAAAAAAGTTAATAATGTCAAGTTGTATGGAGGTACATATGAAAATTTGTCATCTACAAAAATGCTGCCATTTTGGTTCAAAGGTCATTCCCATGGTAACATCCATTTTTTATGAATGTGTGCCCTAGTGTACATTAATATGGTAATAATAGTTTTCTTCTAAACATTGTTCATAAAGCAAATATATTTAATTGCCATTTTTGACATTCTTGGAAGTAGATGCCCTGTGCACTATAGATCTTCAACTGACCTCCACTTAAATCAATCCTTGTAATGTTCCTGATGGGCCAGTGAGTTGTAGCTGCTATGCCTTATGCAACTCCCTCATGGTCAATTAAACTCCACTATGAATCCTAATTTCATTACATATTTTTTAAAGATTTTCTACAAAACAGCTCAGTTGATCTTCTGCTTGGTCTTACTTTAATACTACCCTAACCAATGACAAGATTAGTCTCCACCAGCCAACCATCTTAATTATTCTGCAACTCTCCATAACCCTGAAAACGAGAAGCAATCCATCATAATTATATATATAGAGCCAATTGTGATTCTACTTGAGATACTTAGCTCTTTGAAGCAAGAAGGGACAGCTTCCCTTGCTTCATTCACAGGAATGAATCCCATGGCATATCCATATTATGTTAAGGCAACCATTTTTGGCCGCGCAATATTTAAAATATTAAGCCCCACCATTATTCTGCAATGTCATATCGTGAAAGTGCAAGATAGGCATGTCCCTAAGTTCATTGGGTCACTGATATAAATCCTGATCCAGGCTGGTGGAGAGGTGACAGCAAACATGGCACCATCTAGACAAGGGATACATCATTTTTAACCCTTCCAAGTACAGACCTCTCCTCATTGAAGGTAATCTACCCTCTTCCCAACACCATATCTCTGAGCTAAGAGATAAAACTTCCAAACGGTCGATGGGGCCTCAGTAAGGCAAATAACACCAGAATCTATAAACAGCAAACCAGAAACTCGGCCACATCACTGCTGACTTGCTTTCCTGGACCCTAATCAAGAATGACAAAACCCCACACCCATATAATTATAGTCTTCTCTCACAAAATCAACAGCAGGAAAAGTAGCATTCTCCCTTCTGAAATAGTGTCTTACCACTGAAGTATCACCTTCCAAGATATAAAGAGCAATTAAAAAAACTCTAGCATGAAAGATTCCTGGTCCTAACAACATTTATGCTGAGCAAGTCATCACAATGCCGGTTATTTCCTTAAGAACTGCCTCCTGGTCTGAATTTCTCATTGCCTGAACCAGTAACATTCTCTGCATCCTGGAAGAGACACAATATTCTAGCTATCCACAAAAACAAATCAAATTATAACTCCAAATGCTACAATCCCAACTCTCTCCTCTCTATCCCTATGGAAAGGGTTATTCTAAAGTGGATGGAGCTACTGCTTAAGCTGTGCAAATCACCTCAAACAATAGTCAGACAACAGAAAAGGCAGGAGCACTGATGATCAATTCATCTATCTCACAGATATATCAAGAAGTATTCAAGGCAATGAGAAAATGTGTGCTCTAATGATCAACTTGTCGTATTCCTAAGATGCAGTCTGGCTTAAAAACATTTGCCATAACCTTTCCAATACTCTTCATGAACGAATGCATTTGTGCATTACTGATAGTTATATTGAATTGCATTTTAAGAAAGGTGTATTTATTGCACAGGCCAACAGTTTGGGAAGCAAACATCTGAGGACTGTAGCCAGGTTTTTGAAAATCCATTTCACCATCCTACCATTACATCAGTGATGAAATCATTTGTACTAGCTATCAAATTGTGTTGTATGACTTCTCTAGACAATTTTCTAGACCACTCGCTAGATGTGACACTATCCCTATCTGTTACTATGGCCCTATTGTCAGCTGGAGGCATGTTCCTATAATATTATCATGAAGCAAATCTAGGATGATGTCAGATAGAAGTCACCCTGGCTGTTGTCCACTGGTTGAATCAAAATTTGATATGTCATTTGTAGACTAGTATTGTCTTCAATAATGTATGTTTTGTTTACAGTCACTAGATATTCCTTGCTCAAAGAAATGTCTAGTGATTGATACCAGAGCAAATAATTATCACACATTATTTGCCTTCAGCCATGGGGAAGAACATAGCTTTGAAAGGCTTCAAAAAGTGAGATAGGATAAATCAGTGGGCAGGTCACCCACCTGTCAATAGCTACTATTACTCTATTCATGCAACACAAATATATCTAGCTGAAAACAGGTTAACAGAATAATTGAAATCTGGCTGATTCTAGTCAACAAAATGGATGGACTAATCTAATACATGCAGCTTCCATTACATCAACAATCATCTGGACCAGACCTTGCTACTCTATGTGACCATGAGCCTTTTCATCACAGTTGAAAATTTCCTTTTCCATAATGACAATGTGGAACAATCCATCATGGTGGTTTATAGACTATTTGTCATAAATTCCGTGTTCTACGGTGAAAAATTCTCTTATCATTCAATTCTCTTTCTTGTGGTATGAACTGCTCAGTCACTAAGCCAACCTTTGCTTGTTGTGTTGCTGTGGGTTTATCGTTTATTTTGGTTTTGACTAATCCAAAATTAGTTCGTCAGATGGTGATAACCAGCCTCATCACTCTGGATTATCTCGGAAGCGATTGTGGCATGAAGACCAGTGGAAATGTGTGGTTGCCAAAATGAAATACAATCTTTGTAAGACCTATGTCAGCTGCTACTCGAAGAAGGAAGTTCCTTCTCGAAGATCGGCGAAAAGTGTAATTTGATAAGATTGGAATGGAGATAGTACAAGTTGTATCTGATGAATTTTGGAAAGTAGGTGACTTTAATAGATAAAACGAGTACATAAGCAAACTTGTAACTTCACAGGAGGTGAAACATTCACAAGTGAAAGGCAGGCCTTCTAGAAACTTGCATCATTTTACTTCCAAAATACACTGCGAACAACAGGTGTTTGAAGTGTGCCGAAAAGCATTTTTTGGAATACATGGTATATCTGAGAAGTGAGTGCGTGCATTGTATTATCTAAAGCAGGTATTACAAGTGATGTGGAAGAGGACAAGAGGGTCAAAGGACCCACAGCTTTCATGATAAATGTCGAAGGAAAGAAGCTTGTCAAGAAACACATTAATAGCTTGGCGACAGTCTCCAGCCATTACAGCCGAGGAAAAAGCCCACATAGGAAATACACACCCACTGCCATGAACATTAGGATTCTCTATGAAGAGTATTGCTGGTAGTTGCAGGAAAATCACAGGGATGCTGAGGTTGTTTCGAGCAGTTTCTATCGCTGTGTGTTAACTCAGAAGTTTAACATCGGTTTCAGCCTCTGAATAGTGACTCTCGCAATTTTAGAATCGTGTTGTAGAAGAAGCTGCATTGGCTGCTAGAGAGGGTCTTGCTTAACACTCTCACCGCCCTAAGCACCTTACAAGCGCAAAACCGAGGACCTTCACCACAAAAAATCATAATAAATCGACCGCATTCGGTTCAATATTTTGCCAAAATACGTGCAAAGGGTTGTTCTACAAAATTAATAAGGAACATTTTAATTCAATAGCTCGTAGGCAACTAGGTAAATGAGAGGTCAAAGGTCAAACTTGCAAAACTGGAAGAAAAAAATGTCATTACGATTCGACCGAGACAAAGCTTTGGAGCTGCTATTCGACGACGATTTCGCTCTCTTGGACGGTGAATGCAGTGACCAAGGAGTTACAGGGATACAGGAATACCTCGGAGATGACGCTGTGCTCCCTGAGGACATGACAGATCTCAGGAGAGCAGTTGATTCTGTCGAGTTAGACTGTGGTGATTCAGAAGGGGATCAGTAACAAGGTAAGTAAAGTAGATATAGATAGCTAGAATATTGGAATAAATGTCATTGGCTAAGTAAGGATATACAAAGTAGAGCAATGTTGATAGCTTGAACATTATACCTAGCTCTAAAGCTAGATAAATATTATTGTTAGTTAACAAGCTCTAGTTTCTGGCTATGGCAATAATATAATATGGTATGTTTCTGTGACAGGTTCTGCCTCAGACTTGGATACTGTAGGCCCAACTGGTTTAGCTTACTCTCCGCAATCTCCACCAGCTTCTTCTCCTATTGTACTCTCCTCCTATACGACCTTCCTCTCTTCCAATTCCTATTCCAACTTTGCATTCAATGCCAAGACGTGGCCGTGGATGGATCCATTGACCATGTCGTGGACAAGGATATGGATGTGGACAGAGCCCGACAATAAGCTCTTGGAGTCATGCTCGCAGACCATCACCTCTTTCTACTGGTCCATCAACTGCACCTGGTCACAATCAAAAAAGATAATGCTATTACAGATATGTATTACAGATAAGTAGAACATATGTACAGTTTATTTATGAGCCACCATATTTTACCTGAAGATTTATCAGTGCATGGCTACAACTTGGTATGTAAGTGTTACATAATCTATATCACTATTTATCCAATATTGAAGTAATAAGAGAAAGAACATAAATTATTATAAACATATTCACAATCTGTAGTTTATTCGCTAGGAGAATGTGGTTGATAAAAAATAAGCAAGCATCAATCAATCTCCTTCAGTGCAAACTGGGCATCTTTGAGTGCAGATTTGTCAACACTACTTTCCACAAGACTAGAATTTCTTCATGCACAAGCAGAGTACTACAACTGATTATTGGGGAGAAGTTGCCACACAACAAAGGTTCACCCGTAGCTCAATTTTTTACAAAGGGTCATTTGTGGGTGGCTTATACCAACCGCCAGCCACCAGTTAACAACCTATGGGCATCAACCACCACTCATAAGGCATAACAATACATCCGCCCTTACAATATTATGCATCACCCACTATATACTCATAGAATCTAAATTCTGAGACAAACTCCAAACCTGCCGAGAGATCCAGACTGAATGATTTTCTGCCTGTTTCCACAAACCAACTGCTTCCAAACAGCACAGAAAGAAATGCACCCACTCAATTAACTCCGTGTGAATTGTGTTATTCCAAGGCATGAATTCGCACATGTCACTTCACCGATTAGCGGGCAGAAATTGTGGAGAACATATTATATAGCGCTCCATTTATTGATTGGCACTAGTCTAGAACTCACTAAAACAACTTAACCATGATGAGAAATCCTGGTGATATATACAAACTTCACTCCTGAGGCATCGTACAATAGAAGAATCTAGCGGTGGTATTTCATCTCACACGACACGTGCATGACAAAGAATAAATTAAACAAGCTGTCCACATTAGTTGTATCTATATTATATATACATAATTATATAAATATTTGTTTGTCCAATCAAAATAATCAATGATTAATTGTACTTCTATTAAGGCCTGTATCTTGCTGCAGAACACATCTGAGAAGTTTTCACTTAATTCGTCAACCAATAAAACACTTCAAAATACATTGTACTAGCAGTTTAATCAAGCACACTAGGAACTCTCAGTTGACACAATTTAGCTCAAATGACTTTAGCTACATTATCTCTAGTAACACTAACAGCTAGCATTCTAACTTCCCTTGGTCATAATTTGTCATGAAGAACAAAGTTACTTAAGATCTGAGCTTCTGGAAGCAATTGTTGTTTGGGAATAGCTTATAATTAATTTAATTGGCTGTCTAACATTAAACAACTAGATTATCATACCTTCTGAGGTTAGATCTGCTTCTTAGAAGAGCAGGAGGCAAAAAGAAGATTGTGTTTGTTACCATTCTGATCAGGATACAAATGATTAGTTTTTCTGAGTGAAGAATGGGTGTAACACTAATATGCATTAAGTTGCCTATGAGCTATTCAAAATACCACATCAACACTAGGGTAAATAGCTAAAGTCTGAAGTCACATTGATCTGTTACTTGTTAGTTACTACCATTCTAGTAATTTTTTTACTGTATTGCTGTTTCTTTGCAAACACACTCAGTTCTACAGGCTTTTGTGGTGTAGAAATGTTTAAGCTCTCAGTTATCCTCTGGAATATGTTGTAGCTGAATCTCTATGATCCATAATATACTATTACGAGAAGCTTGTGTGTGTGTGTGTGTGCGTGTAAATTTAAATTACTAATCTTTGTATCTCAATAGACCTAATGTATAATATTTAAGTGGAGAGAAAGAGGCTTACTAACATACTTTAGCTCTATTTGCGAGATAATCTAGCTAGTTACACATAAACTGATCGACTTCAAAATCAATGTTAAGTGTCTATTATTTTTTATGGACTTCATCGATAGCCGTCATCCACCTTCGAGAAACTTGCTTAGGTTCAGGTTATGTGGAGCTCTGACATATTATATTAAATGATATATAATATATCACCCAAAAGTTCATTAGAATCACATATTCTGTATATTTTTAGAAGGGCAAGAAAATAGAAATTTTATTCCTACTTGCATAATGTGTAATAATAATTGTACACAGTCTAAAATGCAACAAATTAGTATATCAACTCAATTCTTTGATTTTTTAAATCTATTGTTAATTATCTACATTGTGTTTAATAATATTTCGCATAATAAAGTGTGCTTGTGAGATTAGTTGAAATGTATGGCAATAGAGTTGGTATGGAATGGAGAAAACAATAGTGGTATGGTGTAACAGCCCAAAGATGAAAATGGCATGGACATGGTTTGTAATCGGTAATGTCATGTTAAATGTAGAATAACGACTAGAGGATCACCTAGTTATGTCCTTAGACATCAGGATTTAGATCCTGTGAAGGCCTATACATGCACAAATTGATGTGAGAGTAATGGCTTCACTTTGGACTGAATATTCTATATTCCTAAATGACAGATGCTCATTAGATACCTATGGCACTCTTGCCATTCATTTCTGTATTTAATTATAGCTACTGGGCCAGCACCAGACATGGATATAAGTTAAAGTCAATAGTGTCTGGTAAAAGGGTAAAAAATGGCTATCGAAGAATCCTGGCCCACTCAGACATAGATTTCTAGACATTCATTGGAGTATTCATGCAAATGTGGAATCCAATGCGAGCCCAGGCAAGTCTCAATCAAATAAAACCTTGTGGCATTTAATATTTATGAGATATATAAAGGAGGGTTCAGTCATTACAGTAACTAGCAGGGAAAGGATATACGGAATCAAAACACATAATCTCAATGCCCACTTGGTTGTTTCCCATTGACCTGCACATGTGCTTCAAAATCTTAGCCTCCTACTTCACTGTTGGCATTGGCATCCATCCCACTTATATCTAGGACTCCACATAATGCCCTGTGTATATACGACATCATCCCTACCCACAACTGGTATCTTCATTCTGATGAAGAGGAGTATTATCAGGGTTGTCCACTGCCACACAAGTTTATTGTCCACAACTGGAAACATAAGTTACCCTATAATAACACCAGGCTTCAGTTTGTCACCGACTATGGAACCACTTCCTCAGAAAATAATGGAAAAGCTTTGGTCAGACCAGTTAATTGAAATGAAGTCCATTTCAACAGACAAAGAGTTCTGGCAATTCCATGAGGTGCTGCCCGAACATTATCAGATGTTGATGGACCTAACCACCACAAAAGGTCACATGTATGTTTCATGTACATGGAATTTCACTGTCTTAACGCTCTGACACAATCATGTCCACTTTACATGGACTTGACTTAAAATATCCTTGTTGATACACCATGTTGGATGTATTTAGAAGATGTATTAATTATAAAAATTTCCACCTTGGTCTTCCATGCTCTGAAATGGATCTCTTGAGCAATTCTCCAATTCTGCTCAAATGTGTCACAGTAGTTTTTCATACTGGCATGTGCTATTTCTTCAATAGAGGTTGACGGAAGATATGGTACAGAACAGCAGTAGTTGCCATCAGAGATGATCTCTCTGAATTTCTAAGGGTTTTTAAAGGACACTACAGCACCACCAAGTTTGACGCCATTTGATTCCACATGCTTCAGGCCATAAGTTTGTCAAGTACTTCACTGCCACTCCATGTCCATTTGATGGTACTTGAATGGATAGGCAAAATGCTGGGGCAGAGGGACGACCATTACCTCCCGACTGCTTTCCTCATGTGACTGTCTGGAATAAGAAAACAAATGGAGTGTAGAAGCATTACCTGAAACCTAAGGAAGTTTGTCGATGGTGGATAATTCCAATGGTATCTATCAAAAATAACAATAGACATGATTTTGAGCTTGAACAGCTTATGTGTAGCTAGACAGATTATCTTGCTAGATGGAGCTAAATGATGATAGTAAGCCCCTCTCTCAACCCTCACGTGTTATACATTAAGCAATTATGGATATACTGGAATTGTTCTTCTGCACTCCTGTCTTGCTATTCCATAGGGATGTACAGTATTGATTAACCTTTCCTTAGGGAGAGAGTGGAGAGAGGTGGGAGTGTAGCTTTGGAGTCATAATTTGATTTATTTTTGTTGATGTCAAAAAGATTGTGTCTTTCAGGAATGAAGGGAATCCTACTGGTTCTAGCCAATTAATATTTAGGACCTGGAATCAGTTCTCATGGTGAGGACGTGCATAGATATGTTATTCAAGCATGAATGTTGTTTAGATGAGAACACTTTCATGCTTAAGTTTCTTTGCACCTTACAGTTTCGAAAATACCACTTCAGTAGTGATATATGCACTACCCACGAATGGAGGATGCTGGTTCTCCCAAAGTTAAAATTTGATTTTGTAATATTAGACTCTATTGTCACTGTTGATTAGGATCCAGGTATCCTAGTCAGGAGTGATGTGGCAGAATTTCTCGTTTGCAGTTCATCTAATCAGTTGCTTGATTAACTACAAAGCTATTTGGTTTGAATGGGTGAGGTTGATATTAAATAATGAATTATCTCCCAATTTGATATTAATGGGGAGGTATCTTTACCATTGGATGCATAGGTGAAAACTTCATTAATTATTATGCTGGCCACACTCAGAATCCCAACCTAGTATGTACTTAGAATAGAAGCCACGGGGAATACAAATCTTTGGTACAGAACTGATTTTGTTATAGAAAACAAGTTATGAACTTTCAATGGCTGGAGAATTTGGAAGATGGATGGATAGCTATTGAAATGCTGTTCTTTTGTATCCCAGACTGAAGTCCTGTCGACCGTTTGGATTTAGCTCAGAGAGATAGTGTTGTGGTGAGGAGTGATTAACACTGATGAGGATGGGGCCAGGTTAAAACTGATTTATTACTCACCTGGATAGTGCCATGTTGCTGACACACCTCCACCAGGCTATCAGTATTTTTGTTGGGTCACCCAATGATTTTAGTTGATGCAACATACAAGTTAAAGAGAAGAAAATGATCGAAGCCCAGTTCTGTGTGTAGATGTCCCCCAAGTTCCTGTGTTGGCTATTTAAGTAAGATTGCACAGCACAAGTGGAAGTACTGCAGGAATGTTGTGCTTCTGAAGAGCAATTGTCAGTGACTTAAAATTATTGGTATGCCAAACTTGCACTTTGATTATATGACATTGGAGAATAGTGGTGGGGCTAAATATTTCAACTGTTGTGCAGTCGTACATGGTTGATTTAACATACATTGATATGCGAGCGCACTCATTCCTGTTAACCAAGCCAGGGCAGCGGTCCATTCCTTCATAAACGAGCTAAGATTATAGTAAGAGGATCAAGAATCCTAGTTTGGCTATATATATTATGGAACACTTCTTGCTTATAGGTTCATGTTGAGTTACAGAATAACTAGGATTGTTGGCTGGATGCGTCATTGGTTAGGGAAGTATTAAAACAGAAGATTAACTGAGAAGAGTACAGTTTGGTAGTAGAAAAATCTTATGCAATTAGAATTCATAATGGTGTTTAAAAGGGATGACGGAGGTGAATAAGGAATAGCAGCTTCAACTTATTGGTCATCTGTAACTTTACAAGGATGTATCAAGTGGAAATCAGTTGAAGGGCTATTCTACCATTAGACAAATACAGATACAAAATCCAGGAGACAGCATGGTAATATTTCTAACCCATAATGAGTATTCGATTATTAAAGCAACCACATTTGCCAAAATTCTCTTCTAAGAACTAATGAGGTATTCTGAGTTGCACTCATGCACATACAATGGTAAATCCCGCTTTCAATATATACATATAATATATATAAAGTGCTTTGTTGTATAAATTATAGTTAATAGTCTAGTTGTAACCTTATTAGGAAATAGTTTTAATGATTCAGTTTGTGCATTACTGTTAGTGGGTTTTGGGGGGAAATTGAATTGCGTTTTAATCGTAACCATGTTTTGTGAAAATCTGCTCCGACCTTTAGATCAATGATGAAAGCATCTGTACTAACTACCACTTTCTGTCATCTTATTTCTCCAGACAATATTTTAAACCAATCATTAGACCTACTACACTCCCTAACTCTTACCCTGGCCCTAATGCCAGCTTAAGACATGTTCCTTTTTAAATAATATTATCATAAAGCAAACTAGGATAGTGTCAGGAAAAAGTGACCCAGGATGTTGTCCACATGTTGAATCACAATCTGATATGTCATTAGTAGAGTAGTATTTTCTTAAATAATGTAGTTTTTGACATACTGTATCTCTGTCAACAAACATTTGTTAACAGTTAATTGATATTCCTTCCTCAAAGAAATGTCTGGTAGTCAAAACGGTGTAAAGAATTATCACACATAAATTTGCCTTCAGCCAGTAGAGAAGAACGTCTTCAAAAGTGCAATAGAATATATCAGTGTGATCACCCAGCTCAGGTATTTGTCAATATCTACCATTACTCTATTCATGCCACACAAATACATGTTGCTGAAAACAATATAACAGAATCCTTGAAATCTGGCTGATCCATGGCCGACAAAGTGGAAGGACTAAGGCATACCTATATCTAGTTGCTCATACATGCTGCTTCCATTAGGTCAACACTCATCTGGACCAGACCTTACTACTCTATGTGACCATGGGCCTTATCATCACAGAGCCAAAAAAAATCGTTTTCCAAAATGACAATGTGGAAGAACCCATCATGGTGGTTCATAGGTCATAATCTTAAACCTTGGGCCTGCCCCTTTGTTAAAGGTAGAGCACTCTCCCTATAAAACATACTAATATGGAAAGATTGCATGATCAGACAAAGAATATTGCTTGCTGCTTTGCTGAATTTCTAGGGGAATGCTAGGGAACTAACTGTCAGGAAGTCCACTACGATTTCCTGTTTCTGAATTTGTAGAGTATATAAGATAGAGAGGAATGGCTCATAGAGATCACAATCTACTACCATCTTAAACTTACCTAAATTGCAGAATACTCAATAGGTTCAGTACTAAACTTGGCCAAGTCATTCTCTTCATAATCATTTCAGTGCAGTTTACTGCACAATCACCCCTCTATCGGTGACAGGTGAACGATGAAGGATCCTTTATATATGACAGCTGTCCTCAAAATAGAGTTGAAAAGTGTAATAAATCCAGTATTGATCATTGCGCATCTTTGGGAGAAGCATTTCAAAACAGAACACAAGGCGGTTTGTCATTAGACACTCCCCAGCATGTCTTCAGTATGTTTGATCTCTTCTATTCTGGCATTCTAAGAGGTGAGAGAGCACCAACACACACACCAATCAATGCTACCATAGAGTAAAAAGAGAGAATAGCAAATATAAGATGTCGTGACTTACTCAGCAGTATCAAGTTGCCAATGAAGGATTCGGGGTCATGTCGCTGGAGGTACTCATGCAAATACAATCACAACCACTTCCCTAGTTTTCTTATCCAAGCTGAACATCAAACAAAACCAGAGACTCCAGAGACAGTTGAGTGCACACTTCTTAAAGTCCGAGATTTGATGTTTGTGAGAACTGTTTGCCAATTTGATCGTAGTCGATCTCATTGTTGCCCTTGTGAAGGTGAAAAGATCATCACAGGTTACAAGTCGAACTCGTAACACTAATTTATTTCAATTGCCATTCTCAATCTGCAAACTAAGTAGTTTTCTTAAACTATATTATTATTCATGACCAAATTGATGTTCATTGGGAGAAATAGATATTATATTAAATAATGTATAATATAACACCATAAATGACAATAGTATTACATATACTGCAAAATGTTAGACGGGCAAGAAAACAGAAATTCCATTCCGAGTCTCACTATGTGTAATAATAGTTGTACACAATCTAAAATGCATATGACAACTCAATTCATTGAAATATTACTCCATTGTAATAATTTATCTATTATTAATAATCTACAATGTGTTTACTAATATTTAGCATAATAATGGGTGCTTTAGAAATTAGTTGAAATGTGTGGAAGTAGAATAGAGATGAGGAAGGGAGAAAACAACATAGGACTAGTAGTGTTATCAGCACAAACAGGAAAATGGCATGGACATGATTTATAATCAGTAATGTCATGTTTAAAAGAAGAATCACAACTATTACTCCTTAGATGCCAAGAGTTAGACTAAGCTTTACCTGTGCAAATTAATATGAGAGAAATAGTTTCACAATAGACTGTAAATGTTATATATTCCTAAATGACAGATGGTCCATTAAACACCTATGGCATTATATAAATTTTGCCACTCTTTTCTGTACTTAATTATAATTACAGGGCCAGCACATCAGACATGGACATAAGTGTGAGGCAGTAGTTTCTCGTTAAAGGTTTAAGAATGACTATAAATGTGCCCTGTAATATCCCACTCAGACATAAATAAGATTCAAGCTCTATAGACATGCATTGGAGTGTTCATGCAAATGTGTGATGCAACATGGGTCCAGGAAAGTCCGAAGAAAATAAAATCTTGTGGCATTTAATATTAATGAGGTATATAGAGGATGGGTCAGTCATTATAGTCACTAGCAGGAAAAGGATAAAGACTCTGAATCGAATCATATAATCACACTGCTCATTTGGTTGTGTCCCACTAGTCCAGCGCACGTGCTTAAACAATCTCACCTCCCAATCGGCATTGGTGTACATCCCATAAGGACTCAACATGATGCTTAGTGTACAACAACAACATCCATACTGGTATCTTCACCTTGACCAACAGGAGTATTATAAGGATGGTCCACTGCTACGCAAGCTTATTTTCCACAATCGAAACCACAAGTACCGCACCAGGTTTAAGTTTGTCACTGGCTATGGAACAACTTCCTCAGAAAATGGTAGAAAGGATTCGGTCCAGCCATTTATTGAAATCACCATTTGATTCCACATTCAGGCCCTAAGTTGGGCAAGTTCTTCACTGCCAACCGTGTCCATGGGATTGCATTTTAATGGACAGACAAAATGCTGAGGCAGAAGGGTAACCACTACTAACTGACTGCTTTTCCCATATCATGCACTGCTGGAATACAAAAACAACCCATGGTTGAATTTCTATCTCCAATATGTGGTGATGTAGTCATTAAAGGAAACTGTAAATAGATGACATTGTGGAATATTTAATGTCTACAAGTGGTTTGTCTTCTTTCAGCCATTCTTGATATCATTTACTGTTCGTTAGGTTTGAGAATCGCAGGTAAGCAAAAGATGGATCAGAAAGCATATCATGCAGCAAGAAACACACTCGAGAGCAAGCCACGAATGTCCATCCTAGAGAAAACTCTTTTCTGCCAAACTTAATTACTAGAAATGAATGTAAGGCATTGTGAGACTAGCAAAGCTGCATAAAAAATCTATTTTAAATTTACATCATATTACTCTCTAAGTATTTTACTATTCCGAGCATAGCTGCAGGCTTATAATACAACTGATTCCCGATCTGTAAATTATTGATGTCATTAGATTGGATTGTACTATGAACAGCAGTATATTCCTCACAGTTTTCAAGGTCAATATTGATCGTAATGATCATTTTCATTTTGAAACTCGTCCATGACCAGCATTTTCATTATAGCAAAATGTATCTACAACTAGAGTTTGAGATGAATAGAGTGAGTGGCTAAGTCAGAATGAAACTTCACCCGAGCCTAAAGAAGCTTCTCTATCTTGGGCTGCTGGGTTTCTCATGATTTTTTTATAAAACTCAAATTTCATTTCTTGGTTCTGCTGTTTAAGAAACATTCTCTGACACTTCTCTCTCTCTCTCTACTTTTCTGAAGTCTATTTTCATTACCAAAACAAACAGCTAGATGTTCTGCTTAAAAAGATTGTGATTCTTCAGCTGTGCCATGTATTAATGTTATTAGTAGGCACATGCACATTCCAAATTATTCACACCACCATAGCAAGACGGTGCTAAATCTGTGTACATTGGTGAGTGCTGTAGGAAAAGATCCCAGACCAGTGCAGATGCCTATGGTTCATGGCAATAGCATTCTCGTAGCACTCTCAAGTCAAAAGTTAGTTAGTAAAACATAACAAGTAGCGTAGCTCAAGCTAACCTAAACAGTGGGTGCTCAGTAATTATTCTGATGATTTATTTCTTTTGATCATGCCTAGTACAATGCAGTAGGTGTAGCTACAGATGAGGTTTTTTGCTATAGCTTTCTCACAACTATCTGCAGCGCTCCTTGTATATAGTGTGTGTCACACTTTAGTATCATTTCAAGCTTATAGAAATCTTCATGTTTACTTTTATGGTGCTCCTCTCCTTGTATAAGCATGGACAGATGGAGTGTAGATGCTTTACCTGAACATAAGGAAGTTTCTCGATGGTGGATGATGTCAATGCTAGTTAGCAAAGATGTGTATAAAAATAATAGAGATATGATTGATTTTTAACAGTAATAATTTATGTCTAGCTAGCTAGATTATCTTGCTAGATAGAGCTAAATTATGATAGTAAGCCCATCTCATCTCTCAAGTGTTGTACATTAGGAATATTAGATTGGTAGTTCAGGGTAATATTATTTTACACCCACACACATTCACACATATATTTAACGTAATATCATGCCAGAATACTGAGATTCAGCCACATTATATTCCAGAAGATAACTGACAGTCTAAGCATTTGTACACCCCAAAAGCATGTCTATAGCCTTTAGTATTAAATAAGTTTGCCATAGAAACAGTTTTAGCAATATAGAAAAGAAATTGCACGCTGGGTATTTAACAGATCAATGGTGCTTCTCTTTAGCTATTTACCGTAGGGTTAATGTGGTATATATTCATCAACGAATAGAAAATCTTGCATGTAGACAACTTAGTGCATCCTAGCGTCACGCAAATTCTTCTCTCAGGAAAATTTATAATTCATGTCCAGATCGGAGTGGTAACCAACATAATCATATTGTTGCATCTTGCTCATCCAAGAAGCAGAACTATCACAGAATGTATGATGACCTAGTTGTTTAGTGTTAGATAACCAACTTAAAACTGAGCTATCCGCAACAAACAATTCCTTTCAGAACCTCAGATTGTGAGTCCTAAGTTATTTTGTTCTTCATGAAAATTATATTTAGCAAGCTCTAATGAAATGCTAGCTGTTAGTTTTACTAGAGCTAAATTCATTCTATCTAAATTGTGCCAACTGAGAGTACATTGACAGCAATAGTAAATATGATGAACAACTGCTATAGTGATAATTTTCATCTTGTCTGTAAATGCACTTGTATATGTTCTGAACCAAGTGTGAGTGGAGGAGTGGTTTGACAACTGCAAAATAGGGGAGGTGAAAACTGTTGAGGAAAGGTAGTTTGTTCTTTGGATGGTCAAAGAAACTCCACTGCCACTGGCATACTTGTAAACTAAAATTTCAAGTGAAGCATTGGCTGTTGATGTTTTCCTCTGCAAAGACTGTTGATGTTTTTCTCTGCAAAAATGCAGATAGCCATAGAAGTCATTGTCAGTGTCATCACCTGGGGGTGCATCGAAGCACTCGACCAAAATAACTGGGAGAAATTGTAACTAAAACTAATGATTCTATGCTTATTTCACAGTAAAAAGATAAATGAAGAAGGAAACGTCAATTACTTTAAGCTAAAATACAATAATATCTAACCACTAAATGCTGAAAGTAAGCTTGATTATTTGAGATGAATGTCGCATTCCTAGTTTTTATGGTGAAATATGGTACATACATAAATACATAGATAAAAACCTACATATGCATACACAAGACATGCTTGGCAATATCAAGTTTTCCTTCCAACTTCCTCGTGAGGGCTCGCTTCACTTACCTACAACCTTGTCCAAGATCAGTAAGCCTTGTGGATGGTAATTGTCCATGCAAGCTTCAACCATAATTGTAGGCAAGAGCACCTGGAATCAGCATGTGACTAAGTTCTTTGAATGGGACAGATGGAGAGAGGTACCATCAGTTAGAGTCAGTCCACTGTAGCCATTGAAAGGAAACATAACTGCTACTGTTGAATGGAGTGGTCATTCACTACTGTTATTACATAAGGCATCAACACTGCCCATTACTCCATTCACCAGCCCTTATTCAAGCCAAAGTAAACATCCAAGAAGCAGAACTATCACCGAAGGTATGATGATCTAGTTGTTTAATGTTAGATAGCTAACTTAAAACTTAGCTATCCACAACAAACAATTGCTTCAACGAATTCTCAAGCAAACTTTATTATGCTAAATATTATTAAACACATTATAGATTAAAATAATTATAATGATATAATAATATTTAAAAGAATTAAGTTGTTATAATTATGCATTTTAGATTGTGTACAACTATTATTACACATAGTGAAACTCGCAATGGAATTTCTGTTTTCTTGCCCCTCTGGCATTTTTTGGTATATGTTTCGGTTGTTATAATTATGAATACATTATATGTATGTCCTAATGAACATCAATTTGGTCGTGAATAATAATATAATTTAAGACGACTACTTCTTTTGCAGATTGGAGAATGGCAATTTAGTCTTAGGTGTTCGACTTGTAACCTGTGATGATCTCTTCATCTTCACAAGGGCACCAATGAGATTGATTACGATCAAATTGGCAAATAGTTCTCACAAACATCAAATCTCGGACTTTAAGAGGTGTGCACTCAACTGTCTCTGGAGTCTCTGGTTTCGGTTGAAGTTCAGCTTGGATAAGAAAACTAGGGAAGTGGTCGTGATTGTATTTGCATGAGTAACTCCAGCGACATGACCCCGAATCCTTCGTTGGCAAATTAATAGTGCTGAGTAAGTCACCACATCTTATATTTGCTATTCTCTCTTTTTCCGCTTTGGAAGCATTGATTGGTGTGGGTGTTGGCACTCTCTCACCTCTTAGAATGCCAGAATAGAAGAGATCAAACATACTGAAGACATGCTGGGGAGTGTCTAATGACAAATCGCCTTGTGTTCTGTTTTGAAATGCTTCTCCCAAAGATGTGCAATGATCAATACTGGATTGATTGCACTTTTCAACTGTATTTTGAGGACAGCTGTCATAAATAAAGGATCTTTCATCGTTCACCTCTCGCCGATAGAGGGGTGATTGTACAGAAAACTGCACTGAAATGATTATGAAGAGAATGACTTGGCCATG
The DNA here is from genome assembly GCA_028752905.1 of Cladorhizidae sp. MBARI D1340-BT2. Classification (NCBI taxonomy): domain Eukaryota; kingdom Metazoa; phylum Porifera; class Demospongiae; order Poecilosclerida; family Cladorhizidae; species Cladorhizidae sp. MBARI D1340-BT2. The sequence continues at coordinate 32,871,637 of JAQNBH010000015.1, forward strand.
TTTAGTACTGGACATATTGAGTATTCTGTAATGTAGTTCTAGGTAGATATGTTTAGATGGTAGTAGATTGTGATGTCTACGAGCCATTCCTCTCCATCTTATATACTTTAGGTAGGACACTCGAACTTTTCCATATCTGCCACTATCAAAGCTAAGCTACTTGATACTTCCCAACAAATTCAGAAACAGGAAATGGTAGTGGACTTCCTGACAGTTAGTTCCTTAGCATTCCCCTAGAAATTCAGCAAAGCACCATGCAATCTTCTTTTCATCATCATACAATGTTTCCCTATTAGTATATTTTACAGAGAAAGCTCTATACCTTTAACAGTGGGGCAGGCCCAAGGTTTAAGATTATGGCAAGTAGTCTATGAACCACCATGATGGGTTCTTCCACATTGTTATTTTGGAAAAGCAAAGTTTTCATCTGTGATTAAAAGGCCCATGGTCACATAGAGTAGCAAGGTCTAGTCCAGGTGTTTGTTGACCTAATGGAAGCAGCATGTATGACCAACTAGATATAGGTGTGCCCATGTCCATCCACTTTGTTGGCAATGAATCTTCCAGATTTCATGGATTCTGTTAAATTGTTTTCAGCAAATTTATTTGTGTGGCATGAATAGAGTAATGGCAGATATTGTAAAGTACCTGATCTGGTTGATCACAAATTTTTTCACATGCAATTTTTAAGACTTTCTTCTTCAATGGCTGAAGGCAAATGAATGTGTGATAATTCTTTACTCTGGTATTGATCACAGGACATTTCTTTGTCATCAAGCAAAGAATATCTAAGTGACTGTAAAGAAAATGTTTGTTAACAGAGTTACAGTATGTAAAAAACATACATTATTTAAGAAAATACAAATCTAAAATGATATATCATTGTGATTCGTCAACCAGTGGACAACATCCTGAATGACTTATTCCTGACACTGTACTAGAATTGCTTTATGATAATATTCATACAGGAACATGCCTACAGCTGGCATTAGGGCCAGAGTAAGAGATACGGATAGTAATAGGTCTAGTGGTTGCTTTAGAATAATTTATTGTCTAGAGAAATCAGACAAAACAATGTGGTAGCTAGTACAACTGATTTCATCATTGATGTAATGGTTGGATGGTAAAACAGATTTTCAAAAACATGGTTACGGTCCTCAGATGTTTGCTTCCCAAACTGTTGGGCCATGCAAGTAATACACTTTTCTTAAAATGCAATTCAATTTCTCAAAAAGCACACTAACATTAATCCACAAACTCAATCGTTACAACTATTTCCTAATAAGGTTACAACTAGACTATTAACTACAACAAAGTATGTATAATTATTGTAAGTGGGATTTACCATTGTATTTGCATGAGTGCAACTCAGAATGCATTAGTTCTTAGAAGAAACTTTTTGGCAAATGTGGTTGCATTTATAATCGAATACTCATTATGGCCTATTTTGACACCATGGTGTCTCCTGGATTTTGCATATATTTTAGTTATACTTTTCTAATGGTAGAATAGCCATTCAACTGATCTCCACTTGATATATCATTGTAAACTTGCTGATGGCCAATGAGTTGTAGCTTATGCAACATCCTATGTTTATTTCAACACCATTATGAATTCAACACTGCCAATTGCTCTTCAGAAGCACAACTTTTCTGCAGCACCTCCACTAGTGCTCTACAATGAGACCTAAACTGCCAACACAGAAACTTGGGGAAAATCTACACTAAAAACTGGGCTTCAAATAGTAATCATTTCATACTCTTTGACTTGGGTGTTCCATCAACTTAGATCATTGGGTCAACAACACAAATACTGACCTAACCTGGTGGAGGTGTGACAGCAACATGGCACTATCCAGGCCAGTGATAAATCAGTTTTAACATGACCAGTACATAGCCATCCTCATCAGTGGTAATCCCTCCTCACCCCACCATTATCTCTCTGAGCTAATTCCAAATGGTCGACAGGTTCTCAGTCAGTGATACAGCAGAAACACCATTTCAATAGCTATCTCTCCATCTTCCAAATACTCCAGCCATAATGAAGAAACCTCCCCATTAATATCAAATTGGGGGGAAAATTCATTAGTTAGAAGATGTGGTAAATATCAACCTCTCCCACTTAAACCAAATAGCTTTGCAGCTAATCAACCACCTGATTCGATAAACAGAAACTGAAGAAATTCTGTCACAACACTCCTGACTTGGTTACCTGGATTCTAATCAACAATATCAATAGAATCTTCTCTCACAAAATCAAATGTCAACTTCGGAAGAAGCAGCATCCTTCATTCATCAATAGTGCATATTATATCACTACTAAAGTGGCATTTTCTAAAAACTGTAAAGTGCAATTAAGAAACCCAAGTATGCAAGTGTTCTCGTCCAAACAACATTCATGCTTGAATAACTTATCCATGCAGTGCCTCTCCATGATTACTGGTTCGAGGTCCTAATTGCTAATTGCCTAAGACCATTATGATTCCCTTCAACACTGAAGTCACACAATGTTGTTGTCATCAACAAAAATAAACCAAATTATGACTCCAAAACTACAATCCCACCTGTCTCCTCTGAAATATAGCCATTCTTTTAAACTTTAGTCTTGAACTATTGCATATCTGCTATCATCAAAGCTGATACTTCCCAACCAATTCAGAAGCAGAAAATGGTAACAGAGCTCCTGACAGTTAGTTGGCTACTTCCCTTCAGCAGCAAGCTAACTTCATTTTGTTGATCATACAATTTTCCCTATCGGTATGTGTGCTGGGAGAACTCTCTACCTTCAATGGAGGGGCAGGCCAAAGGTTTAAGGTTATGAGAAGTAGTCTATGAACCACCATGCTCAGTTGTTCCACACTGTCCTTTTAGAAGAGGAAATTTTCAGCTCGGATTAAAAGGCTCATGGTCAAATAGAGTAGCAAAGTCTGGTCCAGGGAATTGTTGACCAAATGGAAGCAGCATGGATATATGTATGCTCTATTGCATAGACACTGTTGACCATAGATCAGCCAAATTTCACGGATTCTGTTATATTGTTTTCAGCAACATGTATTTGAGTGGTATGAATATGTAGCTATTGACAAGTACCCCAGCTGGGGGATCTGCCCACTGATTTATCCTATCCCACTTTTGAAGCTAAGTCCTTCAAATGGCTGGAGACAAATCAATGTGTGATAATTCTTTGCTCTGTTAATGATCACCATACATTACTCAGATATTTTCTTCCCAAACTGTTGGCCCATGCAAGTAATACACTTTTCTTAGAATGCATTTCAGTTTCTCAAAAAGCGCACTAACCGTAATGCACAAACTCAATCATTAAAACTATTTCCTAACAAGGTCACAACTAGCTACAACAATGTCCCTTTAGATTACATATACATATATATGATATTGGGATTTACCATCATGTGTGCATGAGTGCATCTTAATTAGCTAATAATTATGTAGAATGCCTCATTAGATCTTAGAAGAGTTTTATTGGTATATGTTGACTCATTATGGCCAATTTTGATAGAAATTTTAACATGGTGTCTCTTTGTTTTGAATTTATTTAAATTTTAGTTATCTAATGGTAGCAACAGGGCATCATTCTCTTATCTCCGAAGAACTACGGTTTCATGCAGGTACTACGGACAATTCTGACACGCCCATTTGCGGGAAAGTGGAGAAGAGTTTTAGTCTTGACCGAGTTGTTTTGTGTAGTTCGTAGCCCTATTTCTCGTTAGTTATGCCACCAAAGAGCAAAAGGAGGATTCAGCCCCAGAAGGCATTGACTCGTGGTAGAGAGAAGCTTGCTCGCGTTTCCGGAGCGGCAAGAAGAGCCGGCTTTTTCACCTGAAACACTCCAACCTGCGGACTTGTTTGCCGCTATACCTGCTCCTGATGATGATGATGAGTCTGTAGACCTAACTTTTGATTTAGACTCAAGTGTGCTCTCAGACAGTTACCATCAGAGAGAATGTTTTTGTGACGAATGGGTTCTTGAGATAATCTTGTTTCTCTTGGTATTTTTCTTGTGTGCCAGCTGAAGAACCTTCTGGGAAAGGGTGAAACAGAAGCTGCAGAGTTAAATAGCATTATGATTATAAAGTCAGATAGAACTGTTAGAGTGGATGAAAAGGTTTATGGAGATTGATTGTTAATTACCTGAGAGCAGACAAGGAAAGTACCAGAGAATTGGAATACTTTGGAGAGAAGAGGAGCTTAACAGGAAAGCAACTGACTATGTGAGGTCACATACTGTCATCAAGGGGTGTCCTAACCTCACAACAGCAAGTTTCTGCCAATGGATCAATGAGAAACTGTTGCCAAATTCAACCCCCACACCTGGTTTTCCTCATCGAGTCTCTGTTGAGACTGCATGCTGCTGGCTGCATAAGCTGGGTTTCTCCGCCGTAGAATCTCACAAAGGAACTTTTGTGGATGGCTATGAGAGGGATGATGCAGTACCGTGGCAAGTTTCTTTGTAAAATGGCAGGCCTAGGTTTCATCAACAGATCCAATGCTCCTACTGATGAAGCAAGATCTGTCCTTCCATCGGATCTGGAAGGTCCCTCACCAGGTGTGCTTGGTAAGAGAGTTGTTTTCATGCATGATGAATCCATACATCATGTAAATGAAGATCAGCCTACTTTTGGGGGAGGTAAGAATACCCATGTATTGAAGTAAAAGTAAAGGAGCAGGAATTATGGTTTCCGATTTTGTGGAGGAAAGAGAAGGCTAACATATGAGCAGTATCAGGAGGCAAAGAAACATGACCCAATAATTATTGCCTTTCAGGCTCGTCAGTTTCTAGAATATGGTGGAGACAAGGAAGGGTACTGGACTAGTCAGAAGTTCATGAAGCAAATGGAGTTGGCAGTCAAAATAGCTGATTACAAAAGTGAGGGATGGCAGTGTTTTGGGGTCTTTGACCATTCAAGTTGTCACACTTGTGTACCAGAAGATGCCTTAGATGTTAACTATATGAACGTCAATCCAGGGGATAAACAAAGAATCATGAGAGATTTAGGAAGCCTCAGGCAATGAATTTTAATATAGGTGTTCAGAAAGGAACGAGGCAAGTTCTTACAGAAAGAGGTGTAAACACAAATGTGATGGCTCCTGCTGAAATGAATATAGCATTTTTCCCAGATTAAAAAAACAACAGAAGTCCAAAGTTGAGATCTTCCTTGAATTTATAGGACATGTGGGATTCTTTTTACCCAAATATCATTGTGAATTTAACCCAATCGAACGTATGTGGGCTCAATCCAAACAATATACAAAAGCATACTGTAAATACACACTCCATAGTTTATGTGATATACCCAAAGGTTTGGTTTCGATAACTACTGAAAATATTCAGAAATATTTCAGAAAGGCCAGAGAATACATGTTTGCTTATCTAGAAGTGGATCAGAGATGGAAACTCGTGTAAAAATCTACAAACAAGAAGTTCGATTATTTCCGAAATGAAGTAATATTTTTCCGAAAATGTGTAAATCACAATATTGCACTTTTTTCTCATTTCTTCACGTAACTTTGTTTTCTTATCTTTAAGAATTATGTATACCAAATACGAAATTTAAATTAAAAAATATTGAATATACACATACATTTTTTCATAAATAGTAATAATTGATAAATCAATTCTCTAATATATTAAGTCAGCCAAAAAAATTAAGTCATCACGTAACTTTTTCTACCTTCAACAAACCTATGAGAAAAAGAGAAAAAAGATAATAATGTCAAGTTGTATGGAGGTACATACATATGAAAATTTGTTATCTACAAAAATGCAGCCATTTTGGTTCAAAGGTCATTCCATGGTAACATCCATTTTTTATGAATGTGTGCCCTAGTGTACATTAATATGGTAATAATAGTTTTCTTCTAAACATTGTTCATAAAGCAATTGCCATTTTTGACATTCTTGGAAGTAGATGCCCTGTGCACTATAGATCTTCAACTGATCTCCACTTAAATCAATCCTTGTAATGTTCCTGATGGGCCAGTGAGTTGTAGCTACTATGCCTTATGCAACTCCCTCATGGTCAATTGAATTCCACTATGAATCCTAATTTCATTACATTTTTTTTAAAGATTTCCTACAAAACAGCTCAGTTGATCTTCTGCTTTGTCTTACTTTAATACTACCCTAACCAATGACAAGATTAATCTCCACCAGCCAACCATCTTAATTATTCTGCAACTCTCCATAACCCTGAAAACGAGAAGCAATCCATCATAATTATATATATACAGCCAATTGTGATTCTACTTGAGATACTTAGCTCTTTGAAGCAAGAAGGGACAGCTTCCCTTGCTTCATTCACAGGAATGAATCCCATGGCATATCCATATTATGTTAAGTCAACCATTTTTGGCTGCCCAATATTTAAAATATTAAGCCCCACCATTATTCTGCAATGTCATATCGTCAAAGTGCAAGGTTGGCATGCCCCTAAGTTCATTGGGTCACTGATATAAATCCTGATCCAGGCTGGTGGAGAGGTGACAGAAAACATGGCACCATCTAGACAAGGGATACATCATTTTTAACCCTCCAAGTACAGACAGCTCCTCATTGAAGGTAATCTAACCTCTTCCCAACACCATCTCTCTGAGATAAGAGATAAAACTTCCAAACGGTCGATGGGGCCTCAGTAAGGCAAATAGCAGAAACAACATTGCAATAGATATCACTCCATTTTCCACACCTTCCATCCACTGAGAATGCATAACTTACTTTTTGTAACAGAATAAGTGATGTATCCATGACTTGCATTCCCTATGGCTCCCATTCTGTGCATACTCGATTGGGATCATGGGAGTGGCCAGTTTAATTAATGAAGTTTTCACCTATGCCTCCAATGAGTAAGAAGCATCCCCATTAGAATTACACTGAGAGGAAAATCCTTTAGTTAGAAGATTTGAAATAAATCAACCTCATCCTTTCAAAACAAATAACTTGGGAGTTAATCATCCACCAGAATCTATAAACAGCAAACCAGAAACTTGGCCACATCACTGCTGACCTGGTTTCCTGGACCCTAATCAAGAATGACAAAACCCCACACCCATATATAGAGTCTTCTCTCACAAAATCAACAGCAGGAAAAGTAGCATTCTCCCTTCTGAAATAGTGTCTTACCACTGAAGTATCACCTTCCAAGATATAAAGAGCAATTAAAAAAACTCTAGCAGCATGAAAGATTCCTGGTCCGAACAACATTCATGCTGAGCAAGTCATCACAATGCCGGTTATTTCCTTAAGAACTGCCTCCTGGTCTGAATTTCTCATTGCCTGAACCAGTAACATTCTCTGCATCCTGGAAGAGACACAATATTCTAGCTATCCACAAAAAGAAATCAAATTGTAACTCCAAATGCTACAATCCCAACTCTCTCCTCTCTATCCCTATGGAAATGGTTATTCTAAAGTGGATGGAGCTACTGCTTAAGCTGTGCAAATCACCTCAAACAATAGTCAGACAACAGAAAAGGCAGGAGCACTGATGATCAATTCATCTATCTCACAGAAATATCAAGAAGTATTCAAGGCAATGAGAAAATGTGTGCTCTAATGATCAACTTGTCGTATTCCTAAGATGCAGTCTGGCTTAAAAACATTTGCCATAACCTTTCCAATACTCTTCATGAACGATTGCATTTATGCATTACTGATAGTTCTTTTTGAGATATTGAATTGCATTTTAAGAAAGGTGTATTTATTGCATCAGCCAACAGTTTGGGAAGCAAACATCTGTGGACTGTAGCCAGGTTTTTGAAAATCCATTTCACCATCCTACCATTACATCAGTGATGAAATCATTTGTACTAGCTACCAAATTGTGTTGTATGACACTTCTAGACAATTTTCTAGACCACTCGCTAGACGTGACACTATCCCTATCTGTTACTATGGCCCTATTGTCAGCTGGAGGCATGTTCCTATAATATTATCATGAAGCAAATCTAGGATGATGTCAGATAGAAGTCGCCCTGGCTGTTATCCACTGGTTGAATCACAATTTGATATGTCATTTGTAGACTAGTATTGTCTTCAATAATGTATGTTTTGTTTACAGTCTCACTAGATATTCCTTGCTCAAAGAAATGTCTAGTGATTGATACCAGAGCAAATAATTATCACACATTATTTGCCTTCAGCCATGGGGAAGAACATAGCTTTGAAAGGCTTCAAAAAGTGAGATAGGATAAATCAGTGGGCAGGTAACCCACCTGTCAATAGCTACTATTACTCTATTCATGCAACACAAATATATCTAGCTGAAAACAGGTTAACAGAATAATTGAAATCTGGCTGATTCTAGTCAACAAAATGGATGGACTAATCTAATACATGCAGCTTCCATTACATCAACAATCATCTGGACCAGACCTTGCTACTCTATGTGACCATGATCACAGCTGAAAATTTCCTTTTCCATAATGACAATGTGGAACAACCCATCATGGTGGTTTATGGACTATTTGTCATAAATTCCGTGTTCTACGGTGAAAAATTCTCTTATCATTTAATGCTCTTTCTTGTGGTATTAACTGCTCAGTCACTAAGCCAACCTTTGCTTGTTGTGTTGCTGTTGGGTTTATCGTTTATTTTGGTTTTGACTAATCCAAAATTAGTTCGTCGGATAGTGATAACCAGCTTCATCACTCTGGATTATCTCGGAAGCAATTGTACCAGTGGAAATGTGTGGTTGCCAAAATGAAATGTAATCTTTGTAAGACCTATGTCAGCTGCTACTCGAAGAAGGAAGTTCCTTCTCGAAGATCGGCGAAAAGTGTAATTTGATAAGATTGGAATGGAGATAGTACAAGTTTTATCTGATGAATTTTGGAAAGTAGGTGACTTTAATAGATAAAACGAGTACATAAGCAAACTTGTAACTTCACAGGAGGTGAAACATTCACAAGTGAAAGGCAGGCCTTCTAGAAACTTGCATCATTTTACTTCCAAAATACACTGCGAACAACAGGTGTTTGAAGTGTGCCGAAAAGCATTTTTTGGAATACATGGTATATCTGAGAAGTGAGTGCGCGCATTGTATTATCTAAAGCAGGTATTACAAGTGATGTGGAAGAGGAAAAGAGGGTCAAAGGACCCACAGCTTTCATGATAAGTGACGAAGGAAAGAAGCTTGTCAAGAAACACATTAATAGCTTGGCGACAGTCTCCAGCCATTACAGCCGAGGAAAAATCCCATATAGGAAATACACACCCACTGCCATGAACATTAGGATTCTCTATGAGGAGTATTGCTGGTAGTTGCAGAAAAATCACAGGGATGGTGAGGTTGTTTCGAGCAGTTTCTATCGCTGTGTGTTAACTCAGAAGTTTAACATCGGTTTCAGCCTCTGAATAGTGACTCTCGCAATTTTAGAATCGTGTTGTAGAATAAGCTGCATTGGCTGCTAGAGAGGGTCTTGCTTAACACTCTCACCGCCCTAAGCACCTTACAAGCGCAAAACCGAGGACCTTCACCCAAAAAAATCATAATAAATCGACCGCATTCGGTTCAATATTTTGCCAAAATACGTGCAAAGGGTTGTTCTACAAATAAGGAACATTTTAATCGTAGGTAACTAGGTAAATGCGAGGTCAAAGGTCAAACTTGCAAAACTGGAAGAAAATGTCATTACGATTCGACCGAGACAAAGCTGCTATTCGACGACGATTTCGCTGTCTTGGACGGTGAACGCAGTGACCAAGAAGTTACAGGGATACAGGAATACCTCGGAGATGACGCTGTGCTCCCTGAGGACATGACAGATCTCAGGAGAGCAGTTGAGATTCTGTCGAGTTAGACTGGTGATTCAGAAGGGGATCAGTAACAAGGTAAGTACAGTAGATATAGATAGCTAGAACATTGGAATAAATGTCATTGGCTAAGTAAGGATATACAAAGTAGAGCATTGTTGATAGCTTGAACATTATACCTAGCTCTAAAGCTAGATAAATATTATTGTTAGCTAACAAGCTGGCTATGGCAATAATATATGGTATGTCTCTGTGACAGGTTCTGCCTCAGACTTGGATACTGTAGGCCCTACTGATTTAGCTTACTCTCCGCAATCTCCACCAGCTTCTTCTCCTATTGTACTCTCCTCCTCTACGACCTACCTCTCTTCCAATTCCTATTCCAACTTTGCATTCAATGCCAAGATGTGGCCGTGGACGGATCCATTGACCATGTCGTGGACAAGGATATGGATGGGGACAGAGCCCGACAATAAGCTCTTGGAGTCATGCTCGCAGACCATCATCTCTTTCTACTGGTCCATCAACTGCACCTGGTCACAATCAAAAAAGATAATGCTATTACAGATAATTATGTATTACAGATAAGTATAACATAATTATGTACAGTTTATTTATGAGCCACCATATTTTACCTGAAGATTTATCAGTGCATGGCTACAACTTGGTATGTAAGTGTTACATAATCTGTATCACTATTTATCCAATATTGCAGTAATAAGAGAAAGAACATAAATTATTATAAACATATTCACAATCTGTAGTTTAGTCGCTAGCAGAATGTGGTTGATAAAAAATCAGCAAGCATCAATTAATCTCCTTGAGTGCAAACTGGGCATCTTTGAGTGAAGATTTGTCAACACTACTTTCCACAAGACTTCATGCACAAGCAGAGTACTACAACTGATGATTGGGGAGAAGTTGCCACACAACAACCTGTAGCTCAATTCTTAACAAAGGGTCATTTGTGGGTGGCTTATACCAACCGCCAGCCCACCAGATAACAACCTATGGGTACCAACCACCATTCATAAGGCATAACAATACATCCACCCTTACAATATTATGCATCACCCACTATGTACTCATAGAATCTAAATTCTGAGACAGACTCCAAACCTGCCGAGAGATCCAGACTGAATGATTTTCTGCCTGTTTCCACAAACCAACTGCTTCCAAACAGCACAGAAAGAAATGCACCCACTCAATTAACTCCGAGTGAATTGTGTTATTCCAAGGCATGAATTCGCACATGTCACTTCACCGATTAGCGGGCAGAAATTGTGGAGAACATATTATATAGCGCTCCATTAATTGATTGGCACTAGTCTAGAACTCACTAAAACAACTCGACCATGATGAGAAATCCTGGTGATATATACAAACTTCACTCCTGAGGCATCGTACAATAGAAGAATCTAGCGGTGGTATTTCATCTCACACGACACGTGCATGACAAGAATAAATTAAACGAGCTGTCCACATTAGTTGTATCTATATATAATTATACATAATTATATAAATATTTGTTTGTCCAATCAAAATAATCAATGATTAATTGTACTTCTATTAAGGCCTGTATCTTGCTGCAGAACACATCTGAGAAGTTTTCACTTAATTCGTCAACCAATAAAACACTTCAAAATACATTGTACTAGCAGTTTAATCAAGCACACTAGGAACTCTCAGTTGTAACATTAAACAACTAGATTATCATACCTTCTGAGGTTAGATCTGCTTCTTAGAAGAGCAGGAGGCAAGAAGAAGATTGTGTTTGTTACCATTCTGATCTGGATACAAATGATTAGTTTTTCTGACTGAAGAATGGGTGTAACACTAATATGCACTAAGTTGCCTATGTGCTATTCAAAATACCACATCAACACTAGCTAAAGTCTGAAGTCACATTGATCTGTTACTTGTTAGTTACTACCATTCTAGTAATTTTTTTACTGTATTGCTGTTTCTTTGCAAGCACACTCAGTTCTATAAGCTATAGACAAGCTTTTGTGGTGTAGAAATGTTTAAGCTCTCAGTTATCCTCTGGAATATGTTGTAGCTGAATCTCTATGATCCATAATATACTATTACGAGAAGCTTGTGTGTGTGTGTGTGTGTGTAAATTTAAATTACTAATCTTTGTATCTCAATAGACCTAATGTATAATATTTAAGTGGAGAGAAAGAGGCTTACTAACATACTTTAGCTCTATTTGCTAGATAATCTAGCTAGCTACACATAAACTGATCGACTTCAAAATCAATGATAAGTGTCTATTATTTTTTATGGACTTCATCGATAGCTAGCATTGACGTCATCTACCTTCGAGAAACTTGCTTAGGTTCAGGTTATGTGGAGCTCTGACATATTATATTAAATGATATATAATATAACACCCAAAAGTTCATTAGAATTACATATTCTGTATATTATTAGAAGGGCAAGAAAATAGAAATTTCATTCCTACTTGCACAATGTGTAATAATAATTGTACACAGTCTAAAATGCAACAAATTAGTATATCAACTCAATTCTTTGATTTTTTTAATCTATTGTTAATTATCTACATTGTGTTTAATAATATTTCGCATAATAAAGTGTGCTTGTGAGATTAGTTGAAATGTATGGCAATAGAGTTGGTATGGAATGGAGAAAACAATAGTGGAATGGTGTAACAGCCCAAAGAGGAAAATGGCATGGACATGGTTTGTAATCGGTAATGTCATGTTAAATGTAGAATAACGACTAGAGGATCACCTAGTTATGTCCTTAGACATCAGGATTTAGATCCTGTGAAGGCCTATACATGCACAAATTGATGTGAGAGTAATGGCTTCACTTTGGACTGAATATTCTATATTCCTAAATGACAGATGCTCATTAGATACCTATGGCACTCTTGCCATTCATTTCTGTATTTAATTATAGCTACTGGGCCAGCACCAGCCATGGATATAAGTTAAAGTCAATAGTATCTGGTAAAAGGGTATATCGAAGCATCCTGGCCCACTCAGACATAGATTTGTAGACATTCATTGGAGTATTCATGCAAATGTGGAATCCAATGTGAGCCCAGGCAAGTCTCAATCAAATAAAACCTTGTGGCATTTAATATTTATGAGATATATAAAGGAGGGTTCAGTTATTACAGTAACTAGCAGGGAAAGGATATACGGAATCAAATCACATAATCTCAATGCCCACTTGGTTGTTTCCCATTGACCTGCACATGTGCTTCAAAATCTTAGCCTCCTACTTCACTGGCATCCATCCCACTTATATCTAGGACTCCACATAATGCCCTGTGTATATACGACATCATCTTACCCACAACTGGTATCTTCATTCTGATGAAGAGCAGGGTTGTCCACTGCCACACAAGGTTATTGTCCACAACTGGAAACACAAGTTACCCTATAATAACACCAGGCTTCAGTTTGTCACCGACTATGGAACCACTTCCTCAGAAAATAATGGAAAAGCTTTGGTCAGGCCAGTTAATTGAAATGAAGTCCATTTCAACAGACAAAGAGTTCTGGCAATTCCATGAGGTGCTGCCCGAACATTATCAGATATTGATGGACCTAACCACCACAAAAGGTCACGTGTTTGTTTCATGTACATGGAATTTCGCTGTCTTAACGCTCTGACACAATCATGTCCACTTTACATGGACTTGACTTAAAATATCCTTGATGATACACCATGTTGGTGAATACAGATGTATTTAGAAGATGTATTAATATAAAAATTTCCACCTTGGTCTTCCATGCTTTGAAATGGATCAATTCTCCAATTCTGCTCAAATGTGTCACAGTAGTTTTTCATACTGGCATGTGCTATTCCTCCAATAGAGTGAGATGATGGAAGATATGGTACAGAACAGCAGTAGTTGCCATCAGAGATGATCTGTCTGAATTTCTAAGGGTTTTTAAAGGACACTACAGCACCACCAAGTTTGACACCATTTGATTCCACATGCTTCAGGCCATAAGTTTGTCAAGTACTTCACTGCCACTCCATGTCCATTTGATGGTACTTGAATGGATAGGCAAAATGCTGGGGCAGAGGGACGACCATTACCTCCCGACTGCTTTCCTCATGTGACTGTCTGGAATAGGAAAACAAATGGAGTGTAAAAGCATTACCTGAACCTAAGGAAGTTTGTCGATGGTGGATAATTCCAATGCTATCTATCAAAAATAATAATATAGACATGATTTTGAGCTTGAACGGCTTATGTGTAGCTAGACAGATTATCTTGCTAGATGGAGCTAAAGTATGATAGTAAGCCCCTCTCTCAACCCTCAAGTGTTATACATTAAGCAATTGTGGATACTGGAATTGTTCTTCTGCACTCCTGTCTTGCTATTCCATAGTGATGTACAGTATTGATTAACCTTTCCTTAGGGTGAGAGAGGAGAGCGGTGGGAGTGTAGCTTTGGAGTCATAATTTGATTTATTTTTGTTGATGTCAAAAAGATTGTGTCATTTCAGGTCTGAAGGGAATCCTACTGGTTCTAGCCAATTAATATTTAGGACATGGAATCAGTTCTCATGGTGAGGATGTGCATAGATATGTTATTCAAGCATGAATGTTGTTTAGATGAGAACACTTTCATACTTAAGTTTCTTAATTGCACCTTACAGTTTCGAAAATACCACTTCAGTAGTGATATATGCACTACCCACGAATGGAGGATGCTGGTTCTCCCAAAGTTAAAATTTGATTTTGTAATAGAAGACTCTATTGTCATTGTTGATTAGGATCCAGGTATCCTAGTCAGGAGTGGTGTGGCAGAATTTCTCGTTTGCAGTTCATCGAATCAGTTGCTTGATTAACTACAAAGCTATTTGGTTTGAATGGGTGAGGTTGATATTAAATAATGAATTTCCCCCCAATTTGATATTAATGGGGAGGTATCTTTACCATTGGATGCATAGGTAAAAACTTCATTAATTATTATGCTGGCCACACTCAGAATCCCAACCTAGTATGTACTTAGAATAGAAGCCACGGGGAATACAAGTCTTTGGTACAGAACTGATTTGTTATAGAAAACAAGTTATGAACTCTCAATGGCTGGAGAATTTGGAAGATGGATGGATAGCTATTGAAACGCTGTTCTTTTGTATCCCAGACTGAAGCCCTGTCGACCGTTTGGATTTAGCTCAGAGAGATAGTGTTGTGGTGAGGAGTGATTAAGCTATTTAAGTAAGATTGCACAGCACAAGTGGAAGTACTGCAGGAATGTTGAGCTTCTGAAGAGCAATTGTCAGTGACTTAAAATTATTGGTATGCCAAACTTGCACTTTGATTATATGACATTGGAGAATAGTGGTGGGGCTTAATATTTCATCTATAGTGCAGTCATACATGGTTGATTTAACATACATTGATATGCGAGCGCACTCATTCCTGTGAACCAAGCCAGGGAAGCGGTCCATTCCTTCATAAACAAGCTAAGATTATAGAAAGAGGATCAAGAATCCCAGCTTGGCTATATATATTATGGAACACTTCTTGCTTATAGGTTCATGTTGAGTTACAGAATAACTAGGATTGTTGGCTGGATGAGTCATTGGTTAGGGAAGTATTAAAACAGAAGATTAACTGAGAAGAGTACAGTTTGGTAGTAGAAAAATGTTATGCAATTAGAATTCATAATGGTGTTTAAAAGGGATGACGGAGGTGAATAAGGAATAGCAGCTTCAACTTATTGGTCATCTGTAACTTTACAAGGATGTATCAAGTGGAAATCAGTTGAAGGGCTATTCTACCATTAGACAAATACAGATACAAAATCCAGGAGACAGCATGGTAATATTTCTACCCATAATGAGTATTCGATTATTAAAGCAACCACATTTGCCAAAATTCTCTTCTAAGAACTAATGAGGTATTCTGAGTTGCACTCATGCACATACAATGTTAAATCCCGCTTTCAATATATACATAAATGTGCTTTGTTGTATATAGTTAATAGTCTAGTTGTAACCTTATTAGGAAATAGTTTTAATGATTCAGTTTGTGCATTACTGTTAGTGGGTTTTGGGGGGAAATTGAATTGCATTTTAATCGTAACCATGTTTTGTGAAAATCTGCTATACCTTCCGACCATTAGATCAATTAGATCAATGATGAAAGCATCTGTACTAACTACCACTTTCTGTCATCTTATTTCTCCAGACAATATTTTAAACCAATCACTAGACCTATTACACTCCCTAACTCTTACCCTGGCCCTAATGCCAGCTTAAGACATGTTCCTTTCTAAATATTATCATAAAGCAATACTAGGATAGTGTCAGGAAAAAGTGACCCAGGATGTTGTCCACATGTTGAATCACAATCTGATATGTCATTAGTAGAGTAGTATTTTCTTAAATAATGTAGTTTTTGACATACTGTATCTCTGTCAACAAACATTTGTTTACAGTTAATTGATATTCCTTCCTCAAAGAAATGTCTGGTAGACAAAATGGTGTAAAGAATTATCACACATAAATTTGCCTTCAGCCATTAGAGAAGAACGTCTTCAAAAGTGCAATAGAATCAATCAGTGTGATCACCCAGCTCAGGTATTTGTCAATATCTACCATTACTCTATTCATGCCACACAAATACATGTTGCTGAAAACAATATAACAGAATCCTTGAAATCTGGCTGATCCATGGCCGACAAAGTGGAAGGACTAAGGCATACCTATATCTAGTTGCTCATACATGCTGCTTCCATTAGGTCAACACTCATCTGGACCATACCTTACTACTGTATGTGACCATGGGCCTTATCATCTCTCAGAGCCAAAAAATTAGTTTTCCAAAATGACAATGTGGAAGAACCCATCATGGTGGTTCATAGGATATTTGTCATAATCTTAAACATTGGGCCTGCCCCTTTGTTAAAAGTTGAGCGCTCTCCCTATAAAACATACTAATATGGAAAGATTGCATGATCAGACAAAGAATATTGCTTGCTGCTTTGCTGAATTTCTAGGGGAATGCTAGGGAACTAACTGTCAGTAAGTCCACTACGATTTCCTGTTTCTGAATTTGTTGAGAAGTATCAAGTAGCTCAGCTTTGATGATGGCAGATATGGAATAGTTCGAGAGTCCTCTCTAAAGTATATAAGATAGAGAGGAATGGCTCATAGAGATCACAATCTACTACCATCTTAAACTTACCTAAATTGCAGAATACTCAATAGGTTCAGTACTAAACTTGGCCAAGTCATTCTCTTCATAATCATTTCAGTGCAGTTTACTGCACAATCACCCCTCTATCGGTGACAGGTGAACGATGAAGGATCCTTTATATATGACAGCTGTCCTCAAAATAGAGTTGAAAAGTGTAATCAATCCAGTATTGATCATTGCGCATCTTTGGGAGAAGCATTTCAAAACAGAACACAAGGCGGTTTGTCATTAGACACTCCCCAGCATGTCTTCAGTATGTTTGATCTCTTCTATTCTGGCATTCTAAGAGGTGAGAGAGCGCCAACACCCACACCAATCAATGCTACCATAGAGGAAAAAGAGAGAATAGCAAATATAAGATGTCGTGACTTACTCAGCAGTATCAAGTTGCCAATGAAGGATTCGGGGTCATGTCGCTGGAGGTACTCATGCAAATACAATCACAACCACTTCCCTAGTTTTCTTATCCAAGCTGAACATCAAACAAAACCAGAGACTCCAGAGACAGTTGAGTGCACACTTCTTAAAGTCCGAGATTTGATGTTTGTGAGAACTGTTTGCCAATTTGATCGTAGTCGATCTCATTGTTGCCCTTGTGAAGGTGAAAAGATCATCATAGGTTACAAGTCGAACTCGTAACATTAATTTATTTCAATTGCCATTCTCAATCTGCAAACTAAGTAGTTTTCTTAAACTATATTATTATTCATGACCAAATTGATGTTCATTGGGACATAGATATTATATTAAATAATGTATAATATAACACCATAAATGACAATAGTATTACATATACTGCAAAATGTTAGACGGGCAAGAAAACAGAAATTCCATTCCGAGTCTCACTATGTGTAATAATAGTTGTACACAATCTAAAATGCATATGACAACTCAATTCATTGAAATATTACTCCATTGTAATAATTTATCTATTATTAATAATCTACAATGTGTTTACTAATATTTAGCATAATAATGTGTGCTTTAGAAATTAGTTGAAATGTGTGGAAGTAGAATAGAGATGAGGAAGGGAGAAAACAACATAGGACTAGTAGTGTTATCAGCACAAACAGGAAAATGGCATGGACATGGTTTATAATCAGTAATGTCATGTTTAAAAGAAGAATCACAACTATTACTCCTTAGATGCCAAGAGTTAGACTAAGCTTTACCTGTGCAAATTAGTATGAGAGAAATAGTTTCACAATAGACTGTAAATGTTATATATTCCTAAATGACAGATGGTCCATTAAACACCTATGGCATTATATAAATTTTGCCACTCTTTTCTGTACTTAATTATAATTACAGGGCCAGCACATCAGACATGGACATAAGTTTGAGGCAGTAGTTTCTCGTTAAAGGTTTAAGAATGACTATAAATGTGCCCTGTAATATCCCACTCAGACATGAATAAGATTCAAGCTCTATAGACATGCATTGGAGTGTTCATGCAAATGTGTGATGCAACATGGGTCCAGGAAAGTCCGAAGAAAATAAAATCTTGTGGCATTTAATATTAATGAGGTATATAGAGGATGGGTCAGTCATTATAGTCACTAGCAGGAAAAGGATAAAGACTCTGAATCGAATCATATAATCACACTGCTCATTTGGTTGTGTCCCACTAGTCCAGCGCACGTGCTTAAACAATCTCACCTCCCAATCGGCATTGGTGTACATCCCATAAGGACTCAACATGATGCTTAGTGTACAACAACAACATCCATACTGGTATCTTCACCTTGACCAACAGGAGTATTATAAGGATGGTCCACTGCTACGCAAGCTTATTTTCCACAATCGAAACCACAAGTACCGCACCAGGTTTAAGTTTGTCACTGGCTATGGAACAACTTCCTCAGAAAATGGTAGAAAGGATTCGGTCCAGCCATTTATTGAAATCACCATTTGATTCCACATTCAGGCCCTAAGTTGGGCAAGTTCTTCACTGCCAACCGTGTCCATGGGATTGCATTTTAATGGACAGACAAAATGCTGAGGCAGAAGGGTAACCACTACTAACTGACTGCTTTTCCCATATCATGCACTGCTGGAATACAAAAACAACCCATGGTTGAATTTCTATCTCCAATATGTGGTGATGTAGTCATTAAAGGAAACTGTAAATAGATGACATTGTGGAATATTTAATGTCTACAAGTGGTTTGTCTTCTTTCAGCCATTCTTGATATCATTTACTGTTCGTTAGGTTTGAGAATCGCAGGTAAGCAAAAGATGGATCAGAAAGCATATCATGCAGCAAGAAACACACTCGAGAGCAAGCCACGAATGTCCATCCTAGAGAAAACTCTTTTCTGCCAAACTTAATTACTAGAAATGAATGTAAGGCATTGTGAGACTAGCAAAGCTGCATAAAAAATCTATTTTAAATTTACATCATATTACTCTCTAAGTATTTTACTATTCCGAGCATAGCTGCAGGCTTATAATACAACTGATTCCCGATCTGTAAATTATTGATGTCATTAGATTGGATTGTACTATGAACAGCAGTATATTCCTCACAGTTTTCAAGGTCAATATTGATCGTAATGATCATTTTCATTTTGAAACTCGTCCATGACCAGCATTTTCATTATAGCAAAATGTATCTACAACTAGAGTTTGAGATGAATAGAGTGAGTGGCTAAGTCAGAATGAAACTTCACCCGAGCCTAAAGAAGCTTCTCTATCTTGGGCTGCTGGGTTTCTCATGATTTTTTTATAAAACTCAAATTTCATTTCTTGGTTCTGCTGTTTAAGAAACATTCTCTGACACTTCTCTCTCTCTCTCTACTTTTCTGAAGTCTATTTTCATTACCAAAACAAACAGCTAGATGTTCTGCTTAAAAAGATTGTGATTCTTCAGCTGTGCCATGTATTAATGTTATTAGTAGGCACATGCACATTCCAAATTATTCACACCACCATAGCAAGACGGTGCTAAATCTGTGTACATTGGTGAGTGCTGTAGGAAAAGATCCCAGACCAGTGCAGATGCCTATGGTTCATGGCAATAGCATTCTCGTAGCACTCTCAAGTCAAAAGTTAGTTAGTAAAACATAACAAGTAGCGTAGCTCAAGCTAACCTAAACAGTGGGTGCTCAGTAATTATTCTGATGATTTATTTCTTTTGATCATGCCTAGTACAATGCAGTAGGTGTAGCTACAGATGAGGTTTTTTGCTATAGCTTTCTCACAACTATCTGCAGCGCTCCTTGTATATAGTGTGTGTCACACTTTAGTATCATTTCAAGCTTATAGAAATCTTCATGTTTACTTTTATGGTGCTCCTCTCCTTGTATAAACATGGACAGATGGAGTGTAGATGCTTTACCTGAACATAAGGAAGTTTCTCGATGGTGGATGATGTCAATGCTAGTTAGCAAAGATGTGTATAAAAATAATAGAGATATGATTGATTTTTAACAGTAATAATTTATGTCTAGCTAGCTAGATTATCTTGCTAGATAGAGCTAAATTATGATAGTTAGCCCATCTCATCTCTCAAGTGTTGTACATTAGGAATATTAGATTGGTAGTTCAGGGTAATATTATTTTACACCCACACACATTCACACATATATTTAACGTAATATCATGCCAGAATACTGAGATTCAGCCACATTATATTCCAGAAGATAACTGACAGTCTAAGCATTTGTACACCCCAAAAGCATGTCTATAGCCTTTAGTATTAAATAAGTTTGCCATAGAAACAGTTTTAGCAATATAGAAAAGAAATTGCACGCTGGGTATTTAACAGATCAATGGTGCTTCTCTTTAGCTATTTACCGTAGGGTTAATGTGGTATATATTTATCAACGAATAGAAAATCTTGCATGTAGACAACTTAGTGCATCCTAGCGTCACGCAAATTCTTCTCTCAGGAAAATTTATAATTCATGTCCAGATCGGAGTGGTAACCAACATAATCATATTGTTGCATCTTGCTCATCCAAGAAGCAGAACTATCACAGAATGTATGATGACCTAGTTGTTTAGTGTTAGATAACCAACTTAAAACTGAGCTATCCGCAACAAACAATTCCTTTCAGAACCTCAGATTGTGAGTCCTAAGTTATTTTGTTCTTCATGAAAATTATATTTAGCAAGCTCTAATGAAATGCTAGCTGTTAGTTTTACTAGAGCTAATGTAGCTAAATTCATTCTATCTAAATTGTGCCAACTGAGAGTACATTGACAGCAATAGTAAATATGATGAACAACTGCTATAGTGATAATTTTCATCTTGTCTGTAAATGCACTTGTATATGTTCTGAACCAAGTGTGAGTGGAGGAGTGGTTTGACAACTGCAAAATAGGGGAGGTGAAAACTGTTGAGGAAAGGTAGTTTGTTCTTTGGATGGTCAAAGAAACTCCACTGCCACTGGCATACTTGTAAACTAAAATTTCAAGTGAAGCATTGGCTGTTGATGTTTTCCTCTGCAAAGACTGTTGATGTTTTTCTCTGCAAAAATGCAGATAGCCATAGAAGTCATTGTCAGTGTCATCACCTGGGGGTGCATCGAAGCACTCGACCAAAATAACTGGGAGAAATTGTAACTAAAACTAATGATTCTATGCTTATTTCACAGTAAAAAGATAAATGAAGAAGGAAACGTCAATTACTTTAAGCTAAAATACAATAATATCTAACCACTAAATGCTGAAAGTAAGCTTGATTATTTGAGATGAATGTCGCATTCCTAGTTTTTATGGTGAAATATGGTACATACATAAATACATAGATAAAAACCTACATATGCATACACAAGACATGCTTGGCAATATCAAGTTTTCCTTCCAACTTCCTCGTGAGGGCTCGCTTCACTTACCTACAACCTTGTCCAAGATCAGTAAGCCTTGTGGATGGTAATTGTCCATGCAAGCTTCAACCATAATTGTAGGCAAGAGCACCTGGAATCAGCATGTGACTAAGTTCTTTGAATGGGACAGATGGAGAGAGGTACCATCAGTTAGAGTCAGTCCACTGTAGCCATTGAAAGGAAACATAACTGCTACTGTTGAATGGAGTGGTCATTCACTACTGTTATTACATAAGGCATCAACACTGCCCATTACTCCATTCACCAGCCCTTATTCAAGCCAAAGTAAACATCCAAGAAGCAGAACTATCACCGAAGGTATGATGATCTAGTTGTTTAATGTTAGATAGCTAACTTAAAACTTAGCTATCCACAACAAACAATTGCTTCAACGAATTCTCAAGCAAACTTTATTATGCTAAATATTATTAAACACATTATAGATTAAAATAATTATAATGATATAATAATATTTAAAAGAATTAAGTTGTTATAATTATGCATTTTAGATTGTGTACAACTATTATTACACATAGTGAAACTCGCAATGGAATTTCTGTTTTCTTGCCCCTCTAACATTTTTTGGTATATGTTTCGGTTGTTATAATTATAAATACATTATATGTATGTCCTAATGAACATCAATTTGGTCATGAATAATAATATAATTTAAGACGACTACTTCTTTTGCAGATTGGAGAATGGCAATTTAGTCTTAGGAGTTCGACTTGTAACCTGTGATGATCTCTTCACCTTCACAAGGGCACCAATGAGATTGATTACGATCAAATTGGCAAATAGTTCTCACAAACATCAAATCTCGGACTTTAAGAGGTGTGCACTCAACTGTCTCTGGAGTCTCTGGTTTCGGTTGAAGTTCAGCTTGGATAAGAAAACTAGGGAAGTGGTCGTGATTGTATTTGCATGAGTAACTCCAGCGACATGACCCCGAATCCTTCGTTGGCAAATTAATAGTGCTGAGTAAGTCACCACATCTTATATTTGCTATTCTCTCTTTTTCCGCTTTGGAAGCATTGATTGGTGTGGGTGTTGGCACTCTCTCACCTCTTAGAATGCCAGAATAGAAGAGATCAAACATACTGAAGACATGCTGGGGAGTGTCTAATGACAAATCGCCTTGTGTTCTGTTTTGAAATGCTTCTCCCAAAGATGTGCAATGATCAATACTGGATTGATTGCACTTTTCAACTGTATTTTGAGGACAGCTGTCATAAATAAAGGATCTTTCATCGTTCACCTCTCGCCGATAGAGGGGTGATTGTACAGAAAACTGCACTGAAATGATTATGAAGAGAATGACTTGGCCATGTTTAGTACTGGACATATTGAGTATTCTGTAATGTAGTTCTAGGTAGATATGTTTAGATGGTAGTAGATTGTGATGTCTACGAGCCATTCCTCTCCATCTTATATACTTTAGGTAGGACTCTCGAACTTTTCCATATCTGCCACTATCAAAGCTAAGCTACTTGATACTTCCCAACAAATTCAGAAACAGGAAATGGTAGTGGACTTCCTGACAGTTAGTTCCTTAGCATTCCCCTAGAAATTCAGCAAAGCACCATGCAATCTTCTTTTCATCATCATACAATGTTTCCCTATTAGTATGTTTTACAGAGAAAGCTCTATACCTTTAACAGTGGGGCAGGCCCAAGGTTTAAGATTATGGCAAGTAGTCTATGAACCACCATGATGGGTTCTTCCACATTGTTATTTTGGAAAAGCAAAGTTTTCATCTGTGATTAAAAGGCCCATGGTCACATAGAGTAGCAAGGTCTAGTCCAGGTGTTTGTTGACCTAATGGAAGCAGCATGTATGACCAACTAGATATAGGTGTGCCCATGTCCATCCACTTTGTTGGCAATGAATCTTCCAGATTTCATGGATTCTGTTAAATTGTTTTCAGCAAATTTATTTGTGTGGCATGAATAGAGTAATGGCAGATATTGTAAAGTACCTGATCTGGTTGATCACAATTTTTTTCACATGCAATTTTTAAGACTTTCTTCTTCAATGGCTGAAGGCAAATGAATGTGTGATAATTCTTTACTCTGGTATTGATCACAGGACATTTCTTTGTCATCAAGCAAAGAATATCTAAGTGACTGTAAAGAAAATGTTTGTTAACAGAGTTACAGTATGTAAAAAACATACATTATTTAAGAAAATACAAATCTAAAATGATATATCATTGTGATTCGTCAACCAGTGGACAACATCCTGAATGACTTATTCCTGACACTGTACTAGAATTGCTTTATGATAATATTCATACAGGAACATGCCTACAGCTGGCATTAGGGCCAGAGTAAGAGATACGGATAGTAATAGGTCTAGTGGTTGCTTTAGAATAATTTATTGTCTAGAGAAATCAGACAAAACAATGTGGTAGCTAGTACAACTGATTTCATCATTGATGTAATGGTTGGATGGTAAAACAGATTTTCAAAAACATGGTTACGGTCCTCAGATGTTTGCTTCCCAAACTGTTGGGCCATGCAAGTAATACACTTTTCTTAAAATGCAATTCAATTTCTCAAAAAGCACACTAACATTAATCCACAAACTCAATCGTTACAACTATTTCCTAATAAGGTTACAACTAGACTATTAACTACAACAAAGTATGTATAATTATTGTAAGTGGGATTTACCATTGTATTTGCATGAGTGCAACTCAGAATGCATTAGTTCTTAGAAGAAACTTTTTGGCAAATGTGGTTGCATTTATAATCGAATACTCATTATGGCCTATTTTGACACCATGGTGTCTCCTGGATTTTGCATATATTTTAGTTATACTTTTCTAATGGTAGAATAGCCATTCAACTGATCTCCACTTGATATATCATTGTAAACTTGCTGATGGCCAATGAGTTGTAGCTTATGCAACATCCTATGTTTATTTCAACACCATTATGAATTCAACACTGCCAATTGCTCTTCAGAAGCACAACTTTTCTGCAGCACCTCCACTAGTGCTCTACAATGAGACCTAAACTGCCAACACAGAAACTTGGGGAAAATCTACACTAAAAACTGGGCTTCAAATAGTAATCATTTCATACTCTTTGACTTGGGTGTTCCATCAACTTAGATCATTGGGTCAACAACACAAATACTGACCTAACCTGGTGGAGGTGTGACAGCAACATGGCACTATCCAGGCCAGTGATAAATCAGTTTTAACATGACCAGTACATAGCCATCCTCATCAGTGGTAATCCCTCCTCACCCCACCATTATCTCTCTGAGCTAATTCCAAATGGTCGACAGGTTCTCAGTCAGTGATACAGCAGAAACACCATTTCAATAGCTATCTCTCCATCTTCCAAATACTCCAGCCATAATGAAGAAACCTCCCCATTAATATCAAATTGGGGGGAAAATTCATTAGTTAGAAGATGTGGTAAATATCAACCTCTCCCACTTAAACCAAATAGCTTTGCAGCTAATCAACCACCTGATTCGATAAACAGAAACTGAAGAAATTCTGTCACAACACTCCTGACTTGGTTACCTGGATTCTAATCAACAATATCAATAGAATCTTCTCTCACAAAATCAAATGTCAACTTCGGAAGAAGCAGCATCCTTCATTCATCAATAGTGCATATTATATCACTACTAAAGTGGCATTTTCTAAAAACTGTAAAGTGCAATTAAGAAACCCAAGTATGCAAGTGTTCTCGTCCAAACAACATTCATGCTTGAATAACTTATCCATGCAGTTCCTCTCCATGATTACTGGTTCGAGGTCCTAATTGCTAATTGCCTAAGACCATTATGATTCCCTTCAACACTGAAGTCACACAATGTTGTTGTCATCAACAAAAATAAACCAAATTATGACTCCAAAACTACAATCCCACCTGTCTCCTCTGAAATATAGCCATTCTTTTAAACTTTAGTCTTGAACTATTGCATATCTGCTATCATCAAAGCTGATACTTCCCAACCAATTCAGAAGCAGAAAATGGTAACAGAGCTCCTGACAGTTAGTTGGCTACTTCCCTTCAGCAGCAAGCTAACTTCATTTTGTTGATCATACAATTTTCCCTATCGGTATGTGTGCTGGGAGAACTCTCTACCTTCAATGGAGGGGCAGGCCAAAGGTTTAAGGTTATGAGAAGTAGTCTATGAACCACCATGCTCAGTTGTTCCACACTGTCCTTTTAGAAGAGGAAATTTTCAGCTCGGATTAAAAGGCTCATGGTCAAATAGAGTAGCAAAGTCTGGTCCAGGGAATTGTTGACCAAATGGAAGCAGCATGGATATATGTATGCTCTATTGCATAGACACTGTTGACCATAGATCAGCCAAATTTCACGGATTCTGTTATATTGTTTTCAGCAACATGTATTTGAGTGGTATGAATATGTAGCTATTGACAAGTACCCCAGCTGGGGGATCTGCCCACTGATTTATCCTATCCCACTTTTGAAGCTAAGTCCTTCAAATGGCTGGAGACAAATCAATGTGTGATAATTCTTTGCTCTGTTAATGATCACCATACATTACTCAGATATTTTCTTCCCAAACTGTTGGCCCATGCAAGTAATACACTTTTCTTAGAATGCATTTCAGTTTCTCAAAAAGCGCACTAACCGTAATGCACAAACTCAATCATTAAAACTATTTCCTAACAAGGTCACAACTAGCTACAACAATGTCCCTTTAGATTACATATACATATATATGATATTGGGATTTACCATCATGTGTGCATGAGTGCATCTTAATTAGCTAATAATTATGTAGAATGCCTCATTAGATCTTAGAAGAGTTTTATTGGTATATGTTGACTCATTATGGCCAATTTTGATAGAAATTTTAACATGGTGTCTCTTTGTTTTGAATTTATTTAAATTTTAGTTATCTAATGGTAGCAACAGGGCATCATTCTCTTATCTCCGAAGAACTACGGTTTCATGCAGGTACTACGGACAATTCTGACACGCCCATTTGCGGGAAAGTGGAGAAGAGTTTTAGTCTTGACCGAGTTGTTTTGTGTAGTTCGTAGCCCTATTTCTCGTTAGTTATGCCACCAAAGAGCAAAAGGAGGATTCAGCCCCAGAAGGCATTGACTCGTGGTAGAGAGAAGCTTGCTCGCGTTTCCGGAGCGGCAAGAAGAGCCGGCTTTTTCACCTGAAACACTCCAACCTGCGGACTTGTTTGCCGCTATACCTGCTCCTGATGATGATGATGAGTCTGTAGACCTAACTTTTGATTTAGACTCAAGTGTGCTCTCAGACAGTTACCATCAGAGAGAATGTTTTTGTGACGAATGGGTTCTTGAGATAATCTTGTTTTTCTTGGTATTTTTCTTGTGTGCCAGCTGAAGAACCTTCTGGGAAAGGGTGAAACAGAAGCTGCAGAGTTAAATAGCATTATGATTATAAAGTCAGATAGAACTGTTAGAGTGGATGAAAAGGTTTATGGAGATTGATTGTTAATTACCTGAGAGCAGACAAGGAAAGTACCAGAGAATTGGAATACTTTGGAGAGAAGAGGAGCTTAACAGGAAAGCAACTGACTATGTGAGGTCACATACTGTCATCAAGGGGTGTCCTAACCTCACAACAGCAAGTTTCTGCCAATGGATCAATGAGAAACTGTTGCCAAATTCAACCCCCACACCTGGTTTTCCTCATCGAGTCTCTGTTGAGACTGCATGCTGCTGGCTGCATAAGCTGGGTTTCTCCGCCGTAGAATCTCACAAAGGAACTTTTGTGGATGGCTATGAGAGGGATGATGTAGTCCAGTACCGTGGCAAGTTTCTTTGTAAAATGGCAGGCCTAGGTTTCATCAACAGATCCAATGCTCCTACTGATGAAGCAAGATCTGTCCTTCCATCGGATCTGGAAGGTCCCTCACCAGGTGTGCTTGGTAAGAGAGTTGTTTTCATGCATGATGAATCCATACATCATGTAAATGAAGATCAGCCTACTTTTGGGGGAGGTAAGAATACCCATGTATTGAAGTAAAAGTAAAGGAGCAGGAATTATGGTTTCCGATTTTGTGGAGGAAAGAGAAGGCTAACATATGAGCAGTATCAGGAGGCAAAGAAACATGACCCAATAATTATTGCCTTTCAGGCTCGTCAGTTTCTAGAATATGGTGGAGACAAGGAAGGGTACTGGACTAGTCAGAAGTTCATGAAGCAAATGGAGTTGGCAGTCAAAATAGCTGATTACAAAAGTGAGGGATGGCAGTGTTTTGGGGTCTTTGACCATTCAAGTTGTCACACTTGTGTACCAGAAGATGCCTTAGATGTTAACTATATGAACGTCAATCCAGGGGATAAACAAAGAATCATGAGAGATTTAGGAAGCCTCAGGCAATGAATTTTAATATAGGTGTTCAGAAAGGAACGAGGCAAGTTCTTACAGAAAGAGGTGTAAACACAAATGTGATGGCTCCTGCTGAAATGAATATAGCATTTTTCCCAGATTAAAAAAACAACAGAAGTCCAAAGTTGAGATCTTCCTTGAATTTATAGGACATGTGGGATTCTTTTTACCCAAATATCATTGTGAATTTAACCCAATCGAACGTATGTGGGCTCAATCCAAACAATATACAAAAGCATACTGTAAATACACACTCCATAGTTTATGTGATATACCCAAAGGTTTGGTTTCGATAACTACTGAAAATATTCAGAAATATTTCAGAAAGGCCAGAGAATACATGTTTGCTTATCTAGAAGTGGATCAGAGATGGAAACTCGTGTAAAAATCTACAAACAAGAAGTTCGATTATTTCCGAAATGAAGTAATATTTTTCCGAAAATGTGTAAATCACAATATTGCACTTTTTTCTCATTTCTTCACGTAACTTTGTTTTCTTATCTTTAAGAATTATGTATACCAAATACGAAATTTAAATTAAAAAATATTGAATATACACATACATTTTTTCATAAATAGTAATAATTGATAAATCAATTCTCTAATATATTAAGTCAGCCAAAAAAATTAAGTCATCACGTAACTTTTTCTACCTTCAACAAACCTATGAGAAAAAGAGAAAAAAGATAATAATGTCAAGTTGTATGGAGGTACATACATATGAAAATTTGTTATCTACAAAAATGCAGCCATTTTGGTTCAAAGGTCATTCCATGGTAACATCCATTTTTTATGAATGTGTGCCCTAGTGTACATTAATATGGTAATAATAGTTTTCTTCTAAACATTGTTCATAAAGCAATTGCCATTTTTGACATTCTTGGAAGTAGATGCCCTGTGCACTATAGATCTTCAACTGATCTCCACTTAAATCAATCCTTGTAATGTTCCTGATGGGCCAGTGAGTTGTAGCTACTATGCCTTATGCAACTCCCTCATGGTCAATTGAATTCCACTATGAATCCTAATTTCATTACATTTTTTTTAAAGATTTCCTACAAAACAGCTCAGTTGATCTTCTGCTTTGTCTTACTTTAATACTACCCTAACCAATGACAAGATTAATCTCCACCAGCCAACCATCTTAATTATTCTGCAACTCTCCATAACCCTGAAAACGAGAAGCAATCCATCATAATTATATATATACAGCCAATTGTGATTCTACTTGAGATACTTAGCTCTTTGAAGCAAGAAGGGACAGCTTCCCTTGCTTCATTCACAGGAATGAATCCCATGGCATATCCATATTATGTTAAGTCAACCATTTTTGGCTGCCCAATATTTAAAATATTAAGCCCCACCATTATTCTGCAATGTCATATCGTCAAAGTGCAAGGTTGGCATGCCCCTAAGTTCATTGGGTCACTGATATAAATCCTGATCCAGGCTGGTGGAGAGGTGACAGAAAACATGGCACCATCTAGACAAGGGATACATCATTTTTAACCCTCCAAGTACAGACAGCTCCTCATTGAAGGTAATCTAACCTCTTCCCAACACCATCTCTCTGAGATAAGAGATAAAACTTCCAAACGGTCGATGGGGCCTCAGTAAGGCAAATAGCAGAAACAACATTGCAATAGATATCACTCCATTTTCCACACCTTCCATCCACTGAGAATGCATAACTTACTTTTTGTAACAGAATAAGTGATGTATCCATGACTTGCATTCCCTATGGCTCCCATTCTGTGCATACTCGATTGGGATCATGGGAGTGGCCAGTTTAATTAATGAAGTTTTCACCTATGCCTCCAATGAGTAAGAAGCATCCCCATTAGAATTACACTGAGAGGAAAATCCTTTAGTTAGAAGATTTGAAATAAATCAACCTCATCCTTTCAAAACAAATAACTTGGGAGTTAATCATCCACCAGAATCTATAAACAGCAAACCAGAAACTTGGCCACATCACTGCTGACCTGGTTTCCTGGACCCTAATCAAGAATGACAAAACCCCACACCCATATATAGAGTCTTCTCTCACAAAATCAACAGCAGGAAAAGTAGCATTCTCCCTTCTGAAATAGTGTCTTACCACTGAAGTATCACCTTCCAAGATATAAAGAGCAATTAAAAAAACTCTAGCAGCATGAAAGATTCCTGGTCCGAACAACATTCATGCTGAGCAAGTCATCACAATGCCGGTTATTTCCTTAAGAACTGCCTCCTGGTCTGAATTTCTCATTGCCTGAACCAGTAACATTCTCTGCATCCTGGAAGAGACACAATATTCTAGCTATCCACAAAAAGAAATCAAATTGTAACTCCAAATGCTACAATCCCAACTCTCTCCTCTCTATCCCTATGGAAATGGTTATTCTAAAGTGGATGGAGCTACTGCTTAAGCTGTGCAAATCACCTCAAACAATAGTCAGACAACAGAAAAGGCAGGAGCACTGATGATCAATTCATCTATCTCACAGAAATATCAAGAAGTATTCAAGGCAATGAGAAAATGTGTGCTCTAATGATCAACTTGTCGTATTCCTAAGATGCAGTCTGGCTTAAAAACATTTGCCATAACCTTTCCAATACTCTTCATGAACGATTGCATTTATGCATTACTGATAGTTCTTTTTGAGATATTGAATTGCATTTTAAGAAAGGTGTATTTATTGCATCAGCCAACAGTTTGGGAAGCAAACATCTGTGGACTGTAGCCAGGTTTTTGAAAATCCATTTCACCATCCTACCATTACATCAGTGATGAAATCATTTGTACTAGCTACCAAATTGTGTTGTATGACACTTCTAGACAATTTTCTAGACCACTCGCTAGACGTGACACTATCCCTATCTGTTACTATGGCCCTATTGTCAGCTGGAGGCATGTTCCTATAATATTATCATGAAGCAAATCTAGGATGATGTCAGATAGAAGTCGCCCTGGCTGTTATCCACTGGTTGAATCACAATTTGATATGTCATTTGTAGACTAGTATTGTCTTCAATAATGTATGTTTTGTTTACAGTCTCACTAGATATTCCTTGCTCAAAGAAATGTCTAGTGATTGATACCAGAGCAAATAATTATCACACATTATTTGCCTTCAGCCATGGGGAAGAACATAGCTTTGAAAGGCTTCAAAAAGTGAGATAGGATAAATCAGTGGGCAGGTAACCCACCTGTCAATAGCTACTATTACTCTATTCAT
The DNA here is from genome assembly GCA_028752905.1 of Cladorhizidae sp. MBARI D1340-BT2. Taxonomy (NCBI): domain Eukaryota; kingdom Metazoa; phylum Porifera; class Demospongiae; order Poecilosclerida; family Cladorhizidae; species Cladorhizidae sp. MBARI D1340-BT2. The sequence continues at coordinate 32,903,036 of JAQNBH010000015.1, forward strand.
GCAACACAAATATATCTAGCTGAAAACAGGTTAACAGAATAATTGAAATCTGGCTGATTCTAGTCAACAAAATGGATGGACTAATCTAATACATGCAGCTTCCATTACATCAACAATCATCTGGACCAGACCTTGCTACTCTATGTGACCATGATCACAGCTGAAAATTTCCTTTTCCATAATGACAATGTGGAACAACCCATCATGGTGGTTTATGGACTATTTGTCATAAATTCCGTGTTCTACGGTGAAAAATTCTCTTATCATTTAATGCTCTTTCTTGTGGTATTAACTGCTCAGTCACTAAGCCAACCTTTGCTTGTTGTGTTGCTGTTGGGTTTATCGTTTATTTTGGTTTTGACTAATCCAAAATTAGTTCGTCGGATAGTGATAACCAGCTTCATCACTCTGGATTATCTCGGAAGCAATTGTACCAGTGGAAATGTGTGGTTGCCAAAATGAAATGTAATCTTTGTAAGACCTATGTCAGCTGCTACTCGAAGAAGGAAGTTCCTTCTCGAAGATCGGCGAAAAGTGTAATTTGATAAGATTGGAATGGAGATAGTACAAGTTTTATCTGATGAATTTTGGAAAGTAGGTGACTTTAATAGATAAAACGAGTACATAAGCAAACTTGTAACTTCACAGGAGGTGAAACATTCACAAGTGAAAGGCAGGCCTTCTAGAAACTTGCATCATTTTACTTCCAAAATACACTGCGAACAACAGGTGTTTGAAGTGTGCCGAAAAGCATTTTTTGGAATACATGGTATATCTGAGAAGTGAGTGCGCGCATTGTATTATCTAAAGCAGGTATTACAAGTGATGTGGAAGAGGAAAAGAGGGTCAAAGGACCCACAGCTTTCATGATAAGTGACGAAGGAAAGAAGCTTGTCAAGAAACACATTAATAGCTTGGCGACAGTCTCCAGCCATTACAGCCGAGGAAAAATCCCATATAGGAAATACACACCCACTGCCATGAACATTAGGATTCTCTATGAGGAGTATTGCTGGTAGTTGCAGAAAAATCACAGGGATGGTGAGGTTGTTTCGAGCAGTTTCTATCGCTGTGTGTTAACTCAGAAGTTTAACATCGGTTTCAGCCTCTGAATAGTGACTCTCGCAATTTTAGAATCGTGTTGTAGAATAAGCTGCATTGGCTGCTAGAGAGGGTCTTGCTTAACACTCTCACCGCCCTAAGCACCTTACAAGCGCAAAACCGAGGACCTTCACCCAAAAAAATCATAATAAATCGACCGCATTCGGTTCAATATTTTGCCAAAATACGTGCAAAGGGTTGTTCTACAAATAAGGAACATTTTAATCGTAGGTAACTAGGTAAATGCGAGGTCAAAGGTCAAACTTGCAAAACTGGAAGAAAATGTCATTACGATTCGACCGAGACAAAGCTGCTATTCGACGACGATTTCGCTGTCTTGGACGGTGAACGCAGTGACCAAGAAGTTACAGGGATACAGGAATACCTCGGAGATGACGCTGTGCTCCCTGAGGACATGACAGATCTCAGGAGAGCAGTTGAGATTCTGTCGAGTTAGACTGGTGATTCAGAAGGGGATCAGTAACAAGGTAAGTACAGTAGATATAGATAGCTAGAACATTGGAATAAATGTCATTGGCTAAGTAAGGATATACAAAGTAGAGCATTGTTGATAGCTTGAACATTATACCTAGCTCTAAAGCTAGATAAATATTATTGTTAGCTAACAAGCTGGCTATGGCAATAATATATGGTATGTCTCTGTGACAGGTTCTGCCTCAGACTTGGATACTGTAGGCCCTACTGATTTAGCTTACTCTCCGCAATCTCCACCAGCTTCTTCTCCTATTGTACTCTCCTCCTCTACGACCTACCTCTCTTCCAATTCCTATTCCAACTTTGCATTCAATGCCAAGATGTGGCCGTGGACGGATCCATTGACCATGTCGTGGACAAGGATATGGATGGGGACAGAGCCCGACAATAAGCTCTTGGAGTCATGCTCGCAGACCATCATCTCTTTCTACTGGTCCATCAACTGCACCTGGTCACAATCAAAAAAGATAATGCTATTACAGATAATTATGTATTACAGATAAGTATAACATAATTATGTACAGTTTATTTATGAGCCACCATATTTTACCTGAAGATTTATCAGTGCATGGCTACAACTTGGTATGTAAGTGTTACATAATCTGTATCACTATTTATCCAATATTGCAGTAATAAGAGAAAGAACATAAATTATTATAAACATATTCACAATCTGTAGTTTAGTCGCTAGCAGAATGTGGTTGATAAAAAATCAGCAAGCATCAATTAATCTCCTTGAGTGCAAACTGGGCATCTTTGAGTGAAGATTTGTCAACACTACTTTCCACAAGACTTCATGCACAAGCAGAGTACTACAACTGATGATTGGGGAGAAGTTGCCACACAACAACCTGTAGCTCAATTCTTAACAAAGGGTCATTTGTGGGTGGCTTATACCAACCGCCAGCCCACCAGATAACAACCTATGGGTACCAACCACCATTCATAAGGCATAACAATACATCCACCCTTACAATATTATGCATCACCCACTATGTACTCATAGAATCTAAATTCTGAGACAGACTCCAAACCTGCCGAGAGATCCAGACTGAATGATTTTCTGCCTGTTTCCACAAACCAACTGCTTCCAAACAGCACAGAAAGAAATGCACCCACTCAATTAACTCCGAGTGAATTGTGTTATTCCAAGGCATGAATTCGCACATGTCACTTCACCGATTAGCGGGCAGAAATTGTGGAGAACATATTATATAGCGCTCCATTAATTGATTGGCACTAGTCTAGAACTCACTAAAACAACTCGACCATGATGAGAAATCCTGGTGATATATACAAACTTCACTCCTGAGGCATCGTACAATAGAAGAATCTAGCGGTGGTATTTCATCTCACACGACACGTGCATGACAAGAATAAATTAAACGAGCTGTCCACATTAGTTGTATCTATATATAATTATACATAATTATATAAATATTTGTTTGTCCAATCAAAATAATCAATGATTAATTGTACTTCTATTAAGGCCTGTATCTTGCTGCAGAACACATCTGAGAAGTTTTCACTTAATTCGTCAACCAATAAAACACTTCAAAATACATTGTACTAGCAGTTTAATCAAGCACACTAGGAACTCTCAGTTGTAACATTAAACAACTAGATTATCATACCTTCTGAGGTTAGATCTGCTTCTTAGAAGAGCAGGAGGCAAGAAGAAGATTGTGTTTGTTACCATTCTGATCTGGATACAAATGATTAGTTTTTCTGACTGAAGAATGGGTGTAACACTAATATGCACTAAGTTGCCTATGTGCTATTCAAAATACCACATCAACACTAGCTAAAGTCTGAAGTCACATTGATCTGTTACTTGTTAGTTACTACCATTCTAGTAATTTTTTTACTGTATTGCTGTTTCTTTGCAAGCACACTCAGTTCTATAAGCTATAGACAAGCTTTTGTGGTGTAGAAATGTTTAAGCTCTCAGTTATCCTCTGGAATATGTTGTAGCTGAATCTCTATGATCCATAATATACTATTACGAGAAGCTTGTGTGTGTGTGTGTGTGTGTAAATTTAAATTACTAATCTTTGTATCTCAATAGACCTAATGTATAATATTTAAGTGGAGAGAAAGAGGCTTACTAACATACTTTAGCTCTATTTGCTAGATAATCTAGCTAGCTACACATAAACTGATCGACTTCAAAATCAATGATAAGTGTCTATTATTTTTTATGGACTTCATCGATAGCTAGCATTGACGTCATCTACCTTCGAGAAACTTGCTTAGGTTCAGGTTATGTGGAGCTCTGACATATTATATTAAATGATATATAATATAACACCCAAAAGTTCATTAGAATTACATATTCTGTATATTATTAGAAGGGCAAGAAAATAGAAATTTCATTCCTACTTGCACAATGTGTAATAATAATTGTACACAGTCTAAAATGCAACAAATTAGTATATCAACTCAATTCTTTGATTTTTTAAATCTATTGTTAATTATCTACATTGTGTTTAATAATATTTCGCATAATAAAGTGTGCTTGTGAGATTAGTTGAAATGTATGGCAATAGAGTTGGTATGGAATGGAGAAAACAATAGTGGAATGGTGTAACAGCCCAAAGAGGAAAATGGCATGGACATGGTTTGTAATCGGTAATGTCATGTTAAATGTAGAATAACGACTAGAGGATCACCTAGTTATGTCCTTAGACATCAGGATTTAGATCCTGTGAAGGCCTATACATGCACAAATTGATGTGAGAGTAATGGCTTCACTTTGGACTGAATATTCTATATTCCTAAATGACAGATGCTCATTAGATACCTATGGCACTCTTGCCATTCATTTCTGTATTTAATTATAGCTACTGGGCCAGCACCAGCCATGGATATAAGTTAAAGTCAATAGTATCTGGTAAAAGGGTATATCGAAGCATCCTGGCCCACTCAGACATAGATTTGTAGACATTCATTGGAGTATTCATGCAAATGTGGAATCCAATGTGAGCCCAGGCAAGTCTCAATCAAATAAAACCTTGTGGCATTTAATATTTATGAGATATATAAAGGAGGGTTCAGTTATTACAGTAACTAGCAGGGAAAGGATATACGGAATCAAATCACATAATCTCAATGCCCACTTGGTTGTTTCCCATTGACCTGCACATGTGCTTCAAAATCTTAGCCTCCTACTTCACTGGCATCCATCCCACTTATATCTAGGACTCCACATAATGCCCTGTGTATATACGACATCATCTTACCCACAACTGGTATCTTCATTCTGATGAAGAGCAGGGTTGTCCACTGCCACACAAGGTTATTGTCCACAACTGGAAACACAAGTTACCCTATAATAACACCAGGCTTCAGTTTGTCACCGACTATGGAACCACTTCCTCAGAAAATAATGGAAAAGCTTTGGTCAGGCCAGTTAATTGAAATGAAGTCCATTTCAACAGACAAAGAGTTCTGGCAATTCCATGAGGTGCTGCCCGAACATTATCAGATATTGATGGACCTAACCACCACAAAAGGTCACGTGTTTGTTTCATGTACATGGAATTTCGCTGTCTTAATGCTCTGACACAATCATGTCCACTTTACATGGACTTGACTTAAAATATCCTTGATGATACACCATGTTGGTGAATACAGATGTATTTAGAAGATGTATTAATATAAAAATTTCCACCTTGGTCTTCCATGCTCTGAAATGGATCAATTCTCCAATTCTGCTCAAATGTGTCACAGTAGTTTTTCATACTGGCATGTGCTATTCCTTCAATAGAGTGAGATGATGGAAGATATGGTACAGAACAGCAGTAGTTGCCATCAGAGATGATCTGTCTGAATTTCTAAGGGTTTTTAAAGGACACTACAGCACCACCAAGTTTGACACCATTTGATTCCACATGCTTCAGGCCATAAGTTTGTCAAGTACTTCACTGCCACTCCATGTCCATTTGATGGTACTTGAATGGATAGGCAAAATGCTGGGGCAGAGGGACGACCATTACCTCCCGACTGCTTTCCTCATGTGACTGTCTGGAATAGGAAAACAAATGGAGTGTAAAAGCATTACCTGAACCTAAGGAAGTTTGTCGATGGTGGATAATTCCAATGCTATCTATCAAAAATAATAATATAGACATGATTTTGAGCTTGAACGGCTTATGTGTAGCTAGACAGATTATCTTGCTAGATGGAGCTAAAGTATGATAGTAAGCCCCTCTCTCAACCCTCAAGTGTTATACATTAAGCAATTGTGGATACTGGAATTGTTCTTCTGCACTCCTGTCTTGCTATTCCATAGTGATGTACAGTATTGATTAACCTTTCCTTAGGGTGAGAGAGGAGAGCGGTGGGAGTGTAGCTTTGGAGTCATAATTTGATTTATTTTTGTTGATGTCAAAAAGATTGTGTCATTTCAGGTCTGAAGGGAATCCTACTGGTTCTAGCCAATTAATATTTAGGACATGGAATCAGTTCTCATGGTGAGGATGTGCATAGATATGTTATTCAAGCATGAATGTTGTTTAGATGAGAACACTTTCATACTTAAGTTTCTTAATTGCACCTTACAGTTTCGAAAATACCACTTCAGTAGTGATATATGCACTACCCACGAATGGAGGATGCTGGTTCTCCCAAAGTTAAAATTTGATTTTGTAATAGAAGACTCTATTGTCATTGTTGATTAGGATCCAGGTATCCTAGTCAGGAGTGGTGTGGCAGAATTTCTCGTTTGCAGTTCATCGAATCAGTTGCTTGATTAACTACAAAGCTATTTGGTTTGAATGGGTGAGGTTGATATTAAATAATGAATTTCCCCCCAATTTGATATTAATGGGGAGGTATCTTTACCATTGGATGCATAGGTAAAAACTTCATTAATTATTATGCTGGCCACACTCAGAATCCCAACCTAGTATGTACTTAGAATAGAAGCCACGGGGAATACAAGTCTTTGGTACAGAACTGATTTGTTATAGAAAACAAGTTATGAACTCTCAATGGCTGGAGAATTTGGAAGATGGATGGATAGCTATTGAAACGCTGTTCTTTTGTATCCCAGACTGAAGCCCTGTCGACCGTTTGGATTTAGCTCAGAGAGATAGTGTTGTGGTGAGGAGTGATTAAGCTATTTAAGTAAGATTGCACAGCACAAGTGGAAGTACTGCAGGAATGTTGAGCTTCTGAAGAGCAATTGTCAGTGACTTAAAATTATTGGTATGCCAAACTTGCACTTTGATTATATGACATTGGAGAATAGTGGTGGGGCTTAATATTTCATCTATAGTGCAGTCATACATGGTTGATTTAACATACATTGATATGCGAGCGCACTCATTCCTGTGAACCAAGCCAGGGAAGCGGTCCATTCCTTCATAAACAAGCCAAGATTATAGAAAGAGGATCAAGAATCCCAGCTTGGCTATATATATTATGGAACACTTCTTGCTTATAGGTTCATGTTGAGTTACAGAATAACTAGGATTGTTGGCTGGATGAGTCATTGGTTAGGGAAGTATTAAAACAGAAGATTAACTGAGAAGAGTACAGTTTGGTAGTAGAAAAATGTTATGCAATTAGAATTCATAATGGTGTTTAAAAGGGATGACGGAGGTGAATAAGGAATAGCAGCTTCAACTTATTGGTCATCTGTAACTTTACAAGGATGTATCAAGTGGAAATCAGTTGAAGGGCTATTCTACCATTAGACAAATACAGATACAAAATCCAGGAGACAGCATGGTAATATTTCTACCCATAATGAGTATTCGATTATTAAAGCAACCACATTTGCCAAAATTCTCTTCTAAGAACTAATGAGGTATTCTGAGTTGCACTCATGCACATACAATGTTAAATCCCGCTTTCAATATATACATAAATGTGCTTTGTTGTATATAGTTAATAGTCTAGTTGTAACCTTATTAGGAAATAGTTTTAATGATTCAGTTTGTGCATTACTGTTAGTGGGTTTTGGGGGGAAATTGAATTGCATTTTAATCGTAACCATGTTTTGTGAAAATCTGCTATACCTTCCGACCATTAGATCAATTAGATCAATGATGAAAGCATCTGTACTAACTACCACTTTCTGTCATCTTATTTCTCCAGACAATATTTTAAACCAATCACTAGACCTATTACACTCCCTAACTCTTACCCTGGCCCTAATGCCAGCTTAAGACATGTTCCTTTCTAAATATTATCATAAAGCAATACTAGGATAGTGTCAGGAAAAAGTGACCCAGGATGTTGTCCACATGTTGAATCACAATCTGATATGTCATTAGTAGAGTAGTATTTTCTTAAATAATGTAGTTTTTGACATACTGTATCTCTGTCAACAAACATTTGTTTACAGTTAATTGATATTCCTTCCTCAAAGAAATGTCTGGTAGACAAAATGGTGTAAAGAATTATCACACATAAATTTGCCTTCAGCCATTAGAGAAGAACGTCTTCAAAAGTGCAATAGAATCAATCAGTGTGATCACCCAGCTCAGGTATTTGTCAATATCTACCATTACTCTATTCATGCCACACAAATACATGTTGCTGAAAACAATATAACAGAATCCTTGAAATCTGGCTGATCCATGGCCGACAAAGTGGAAGGACTAAGGCATACCTATATCTAGTTGCTCATACATGCTGCTTCCATTAGGTCAACACTCATCTGGACCATACCTTACTACTGTATGTGACCATGGGCCTTATCATCTCTCAGAGCCAAAAAATTAGTTTTCCAAAATGACAATGTGGAAGAACCCATCATGGTGGTTCATAGGATATTTGTCATAATCTTAAACATTGGGCCTGCCCCTTTGTTAAAAGTTGAGCGCTCTCCCTATAAAACATACTAATATGGAAAGATTGCATGATCAGACAAAGAATATTGCTTGCTGCTTTGCTGAATTTCTAGGGGAATGCTAGGGAACTAACTGTCAGTAAGTCCACTACGATTTCCTGTTTCTGAATTTGTTGAGAAGTATCAAGTAGCTCAGCTTTGATGATGGCAGATATGGAATAGTTCGAGAGTCCTCTCTAAAGTATATAAGATAGAGAGGAATGGCTCATAGAGATCACAATCTACTACCATCTTAAACTTACCTAAATTGCAGAATACTCAATAGGTTCAGTACTAAACTTGGCCAAGTCATTCTCTTCATAATCATTTCAGTGCAGTTTACTGCACAATCACCCCTCTATCGGTGACAGGTGAACGATGAAGGATCCTTTATATATGACAGCTGTCCTCAAAATAGAGTTGAAAAGTGTAATCAATCCAGTATTGATCATTGCGCATCTTTGGGAGAAGCATTTCAAAACAGAACACAAGGCGGTTTGTCATTAGACACTCCCCAGCATGTCTTCAGTATGTTTGATCTCTTCTATTCTGGCATTCTAAGAGGTGAGAGAGCGCCAACACCCACACCAATCAAAGAGGAAAAAGAGAGAATAGCAAATATAAGATGTCGTGACTTACTCAGCAGTATCAAGTTGCCAATGAAGGATTCGGGGTCATGTCGCTGGAGGTACTCATGCAAATACAATCACAACCACTTCCCTAGTTTTCTTATCCAAGCTGAACATCAAACAAAACCAGAGACTCCAGAGACAGTTGAGTGCACACTTCTTAAAGTCCGAGATTTGATGTTTGTGAGAACTGTTTGCCAATTTGATCGTAGTCGATCTCATTGTTGCCCTTGTGAAGGTGAAAAGATCATCATAGGTTACAAGTCGAACTCGTAACATTAATTTATTTCAATTGCCATTCTCAATCTGCAAACTAAGTAGTTTTCTTAAACTATATTATTATTCATGACCAAATTGATGTTCATTGGGACATAGATATTATATTAAATAATGTATAATATAACACCATAAATGACAATAGTATTACATATACTGCAAAATGTTAGACGGGCAAGAAAACAGAAATTCCATTCCGAGTCTCACTATGTGTAATAATAGTTGTACACAATCTAAAATGCATATGACAACTCAATTCATTGAAATATTACTCCATTGTAATAATTTATCTATTATTAATAATCTACAATGTGTTTACTAATATTTAGCATAATAATGTGTGCTTTAGAAATTAGTTGAAATGTGTGGAAGTAGAATAGAGATGAGGAAGGGAGAAAACAACATAGGACTAGTAGTGTTATCAGCACAAACAGGAAAATGGCATGGACATGGTTTATAATCAGTAATGTCATGTTTAAAAGAAGAATCACAACTATTACTCCTTAGATGCCAAGAGTTAGACTAAGCTTTACCTGTGCAAATTAGTATGAGAGAAATAGTTTCACAATAGACTGTAAATGTTATATATTCCTAAATGACAGATGGTCCATTAAACACCTATGGCATTATATAAATTTTGCCACTCTTTTCTGTACTTAATTATAATTACAGGGCCAGCACATCAGACATGGACATAAGTTTGAGGCAGTAGTTTCTCGTTAAAGGTTTAAGAATGACTATAAATGTGCCCTGTAATATCCCACTCAGACATGAATAAGATTCAAGCTCTATAGACATGCATTGGAGTGTTCATGCAAATGTGTGATGCAACATGGGTCCAGGAAAGTCCGAAGAAAATAAAATCTTGTGGCATTTAATATTAATGAGGTATATAGAGGATGGGTCAGTCATTATAGTCACTAGCAGGAAAAGGATAAAGACTCTGAATCGAATCATATAATCACACTGCTCATTTGGTTGTGTCCCACTAGTCCAGCGCACGTGCTTAAACAATCTCACCTCCCAATCGGCATTGGTGTACATCCCATAAGGACTCAACATGATGCTTAGTGTACAACAACAACATCCATACTGGTATCTTCACCTTGACCAACAGGAGTATTATAAGGATGGTCCACTGCTACGCAAGCTTATTTTCCACAATCGAAACCACAAGTACCGCACCAGGTTTAAGTTTGTCACTGGCTATGGAACAACTTCCTCAGAAAATGGTAGAAAGGATTCGGTCCAGCCATTTATTGAAATCACCATTTGATTCCACATTCAGGCCCTAAGTTGGGCAAGTTCTTCACTGCCAACCGTGTCCATGGGATTGCATTTTAATGGACAGACAAAATGCTGAGGCAGAAGGGTAACCACTACTAACTGACTGCTTTTCCCATATCATGCACTGCTGGAATACAAAAACAACCCATGGTTGAATTTCTATCTCCAATATGTGGTGATGTAGTCATTAAAGGAAACTGTAAATAGATGACATTGTGGAATATTTAATGTCTACAAGTGGTTTGTCTTCTTTCAGCCATTCTTGATATCATTTACTGTTCGTTAGGTTTGAGAATCGCAGGTAAGCAAAAGATGGATCAGAAAGCATATCATGCAGCAAGAAACACACTCGAGAGCAAGCCACGAATGTCCATCCTAGAGAAAACTCTTTTCTGCCAAACTTAATTACTAGAAATGAATGTAAGGCATTGTGAGACTAGCAAAGCTGCATAAAAAATCTATTTTAAATTTACATCATATTACTCTCTAAGTATTTTACTATTCCGAGCATAGCTGCAGGCTTATAATACAACTGATTCCCGATCTGTAAATTATTGATGTCATTAGATTGGATTGTACTATGAACAGCAGTATATTCCTCACAGTTTTCAAGGTCAATATTGATCGTAATGATCATTTTCATTTTGAAACTCGTCCATGACCAGCATTTTCATTATAGCAAAATGTATCTACAACTAGAGTTTGAGATGAATAGAGTGAGTGGCTAAGTCAGAATGAAACTTCACCCGAGCCTAAAGAAGCTTCTCTATCTTGGGCTGCTGGGTTTCTCATGATTTTTTTATAAAACTCAAATTTCATTTCTTGGTTCTGCTGTTTAAGAAACATTCTCTGACACTTCTCTCTCTCTCTCTACTTTTCTGAAGTCTATTTTCATTACCAAAACAAACAGCTAGATGTTCTGCTTAAAAAGATTGTGATTCTTCAGCTGTGCCATGTATTAATGTTATTAGTAGGCACATGCACATTCCAAATTATTCACACCACCATAGCAAGACGGTGCTAAATCTGTGTACATTGGTGAGTGCTGTAGGAAAAGATCCCAGACCAGTGCAGATGCCTATGGTTCATGGCAATAGCATTCTCGTAGCACTCTCAAGTCAAAAGTTAGTTAGTAAAACATAACAAGTAGCGTAGCTCAAGCTAACCTAAACAGTGGGTGCTCAGTAATTATTCTGATGATTTATTTCTTTTGATCATGCCTAGTACAATGCAGTAGGTGTAGCTACAGATGAGGTTTTTTGCTATAGCTTTCTCACAACTATCTGCAGCGCTCCTTGTATATAGTGTGTGTCACACTTTAGTATCATTTCAAGCTTATAGAAATCTTCATGTTTACTTTTATGGTGCTCCTCTCCTTGTATAAACATGGACAGATGGAGTGTAGATGCTTTACCTGAACATAAGGAAGTTTCTCGATGGTGGATGATGTCAATGCTAGTTAGCAAAGATGTGTATAAAAATAATAGAGATATGATTGATTTTTAACAGTAATAATTTATGTCTAGCTAGCTAGATTATCTTGCTAGATAGAGCTAAATTATGATAGTTAGCCCATCTCATCTCTCAAGTGTTGTACATTAGGAATATTAGATTGGTAGTTCAGGGTAATATTATTTTACACCCACACACATTCACACATATATTTAACGTAATATCATGCCAGAATACTGAGATTCAGCCACATTATATTCCAGAAGATAACTGACAGTCTAAGCATTTGTACACCCCAAAAGCATGTCTATAGCCTTTAGTATTAAATAAGTTTGCCATAGAAACAGTTTTAGCAATATAGAAAAGAAATTGCACGCTGGGTATTTAACAGATCAATGGTGCTTCTCTTTAGCTATTTACCGTAGGGTTAATGTGGTATATATTTATCAACGAATAGAAAATCTTGCATGTAGACAACTTAGTGCATCCTAGCGTCACGCAAATTCTTCTCTCAGGAAAATTTATAATTCATGTCCAGATCGGAGTGGTAACCAACATAATCATATTGTTGCATCTTGCTCATCCAAGAAGCAGAACTATCACAGAATGTATGATGACCTAGTTGTTTAGTGTTAGATAACCAACTTAAAACTGAGCTATCCGCAACAAACAATTCCTTTCAGAACCTCAGATTGTGAGTCCTAAGTTATTTTGTTCTTCATGAAAATTATATTTAGCAAGCTCTAATGAAATGCTAGCTGTTAGTTTTACTAGAGCTAATGTAGCTAAATTCATTCTATCTAAATTGTGCCAACTGAGAGTACATTGACAGCAATAGTAAATATGATGAACAACTGCTATAGTGATAATTTTCATCTTGTCTGTAAATGCACTTGTATATGTTCTGAACCAAGTGTGAGTGGAGGAGTGGTTTGACAACTGCAAAATAGGGGAGGTGAAAACTGTTGAGGAAAGGTAGTTTGTTCTTTGGATGGTCAAAGAAACTCCACTGCCACTGGCATACTTGTAAACTAAAATTTCAAGTGAAGCATTGGCTGTTGATGTTTTCCTCTGCAAAGACTGTTGATGTTTTTCTCTGCAAAAATGCAGATAGCCATAGAAGTCATTGTCAGTGTCATCACCTGGGGGTGCATCGAAGCACTCGACCAAAATAACTGGGAGAAATTGTAACTAAAACTAATGATTCTATGCTTATTTCACAGTAAAAAGATAAATGAAGAAGGAAACGTCAATTACTTTAAGCTAAAATACAATAATATCTAACCACTAAATGCTGAAAGTAAGCTTGATTATTTGAGATGAATGTCGCATTCCTAGTTTTTATGGTGAAATATGGTACATACATAAATACATAGATAAAAACCTACATATGCATACACAAGACATGCTTGGCAATATCAAGTTTTCCTTCCAACTTCCTCGTGAGGGCTCGCTTCACTTACCTACAACCTTGTCCAAGATCAGTAAGCCTTGTGGATGGTAATTGTCCATGCAAGCTTCAACCATAATTGTAGGCAAGAGCACCTGGAATCAGCATGTGACTAAGTTCTTTGAATGGGACAGATGGAGAGAGGTACCATCAGTTAGAGTCAGTCCACTGTAGCCATTGAAAGGAAACATAACTGCTACTGTTGAATGGAGTGGTCATTCACTACTGTTATTACATAAGGCATCAACACTGCCCATTACTCCATTCACCAGCCCTTATTCAAGCCAAAGTAAACATCCAAGAAGCAGAACTATCACCGAAGGTATGATGATCTAGTTGTTTAATGTTAGATAGCTAACTTAAAACTTAGCTATCCACAACAAACAATTGCTTCAACGAATTCTCAAGCAAACTTTATTATGCTAAATATTATTAAACACATTATAGATTAAAATAATTATAATGATATAATAATATTTAAAAGAATTAAGTTGTTATAATTATGCATTTTAGATTGTGTACAACTATTATTACACATAGTGAAACTCGCAATGGAATTTCTGTTTTCTTGCCCCTCTGGCATTTTTTGGTATATGTTTCGGTTGTTATAATTATGAATACATTATATGTATGTCCTAATGAACATCAATTTGGTCGTGAATAATAATATAATTTAAGACGACTACTTCTTTTGCAGATTGGAGAATGGCAATTTAGTCTTAGGTGTTCGACTTGTAACCTGTGATGATCTCTTCATCTTCACAAGGGCACCAATGAGATTGATTACGATCAAATTGGCAAATAGTTCTCACAAACATCAAATCTCGGACTTTAAGAGGTGTGCACTCAACTGTCTCTGGAGTCTCTGGTTTCGGTTGAAGTTCAGCTTGGATAAGAAAACTAGGGAAGTGGTCGTGATTGTATTTGCATGAGTAACTCCAGCGACATGACCCCGAATCCTTCGTTGGCAAATTAATAGTGCTGAGTAAGTCACCACATCTTATATTTGCTATTCTCTCTTTTTCCGCTTTGGAAGCATTGATTGGTGTGGGTGTTGGCACTCTCTCACCTCTTAGAATGCCAGAATAGAAGAGATCAAACATACTGAAGACATGCTGGGGAGTGTCTAATGACAAATCGCCTTGTGTTCTGTTTTGAAATGCTTCTCCCAAAGATGTGCAATGATCAATACTGGATTGATTGCACTTTTCAACTGTATTTTGAGGACAGCTGTCATAAATAAAGGATCTTTCATCGTTCACCTCTCGCCGATAGAGGGGTGATTGTACAGAAAACTGCACTGAAATGATTATGAAGAGAATGACTTGGCCATGTTTAGTACTGGACATATTGAGTATTCTGTAATGTAGTTCTAGGTAGATATGTTTAGATGGTAGTAGATTGTGATGTCTATGAGCCATTCCTCTCCATCTTATATACTTTAGGTAGGACTCTCGAACTTTTCCATATCTGCCACTATCAAAGCTAAGCTACTTGATACTTCCCAACAAATTCAGAAACAGGAAATGGTAGTGGACTTCCTGACAGTTAGTTCCTTAGCATTCCCCTAGAAATTCAGCAAAGCACCATGCAATCTTCTTTTCATCATCATACAATGTTTCCCTATTAGTATGTTTTACAGAGAAAGCTCTATACCTTTAACAGTGGGGCAGGCCCAAGGTTTAAGATTATGGCAAGTAGTCTATGAACCACCATGATGGGTTCTTCCACATTGTTATTTTGGAAAAGCAAAGTTTTCATCTGTGATTAAAAGGCCCATGGTCACATAGAGTAGCAAGGTCTAGTCCAGGTGTTTGTTGACCTAATGGAAGCAGCATGTATGACCAACTAGATATAGGTGTGCCCATGTCCATCCACTTTGTTGGCAATGAATCTTCCAGATTTCATGGATTCTGTTAAATTGTTTTCAGCAAATTTATTTGTGTGGCATGAATAGAGTAATGGCAGATATTGTAAAGTACCTGATCTGGTTGATCACAAATTTTTTCACATGCAATTTTTAAGACTTTCTTCTTCAATGGCTGAAGGCAAATGAATGTGTGATAATTCTTTACTCTGGTATTGATCACAGGACATTTCTTTGTCATCAAGCAAAGAATATCTAAGTGACTGTAAAGAAAATGTTTGTTAACAGAGTTACAGTATGTAAAAAACATACATTATTTAAGAAAATACAAATCTAAAATGATATATCATTGTGATTCGTCAACCAGTGGACAACATCCTGAATGACTTATTCCTGACACTGTACTAGAATTGCTTTATGATAATATTCATACAGGAACATGCCTACAGCTGGCATTAGGGCCAGAGTAAGAGATACGGATAGTAATAGGTCTAGTGGTTGCTTTAGAATAATTTATTGTCTAGAGAAATCAGACAAAACAATGTGGTAGCTAGTACAACTGATTTCATCATTGATGTAATGGTTGGATGGTAAAACAGATTTTCAAAAACATGGTTACGGTCCTCAGATGTTTGCTTCCCAAACTGTTGGGCCATGCAAGTGATACACTTTTCTTAAAATGCAATTCAATTTCTCAAAAAGCACACTAACATTAATCCACAAACTCAATCGTTACAACTATTTCCTAATAAGGTTACAACTAGACTATTAACTACAACAAAGTATGTATATTGTAAGTGGGATTTACCATTGTATTTGCATGAGTGCAACTCAGAATGCATTAGTTCTTAGAAGAAACTTTTTGGCAAATGTGGTTGCATTTATAATCGAATACTCATTATGGCCTATTTTGACACCATGGTGTCTCCTGGATTTTGCATATATTTTAGTTATACTTTTCTAATGGTAGAATAGCCATTCAACTGATCTCCACTTGATATATCATTGTAAACTTGCTGATGGCCAATGAGTTGTAGCTTATGCAACATCCTATGTTTATTTCAACACCATTATGAATTCAACACTGCCAATTGCTCTTCAGAAGCACAACTTTTCTGCAGCACCTCCACTAGTGCTCTACAATGAGACCTAAACTGCCAACACAGAAACTTGGGGAAAATCTACACTAAAAACTGGGCTTCAAATAGTAATCATTTCATACTCTTTGACTTGGGTGTTCCATCAACTTAGATCATTGGGTCAACAACACAAATACTGACCTAACCTGGTGGAGGTGTGACAGCAACATGGCACTATCCAGGCCAGTGATAAATCAGTTTTAACATGACCAGTACATAGCCATCCTCATCAGTGGTAATCCCTCCTCACCCCACCATTATCTCTCTGAGCTAATTCCAAATGGTCGACAGGTTCTCAGTCAGTGATACAGCAGAAACACCATTTCAATAGCTATCTCTCCATCTTCCAAATACTCCAGCCATAATGAAGAAACCTCCCCATTAATATCAAATTGGGGGGAAAATTCATTAGTTAGAAGATGTGGTAAATATCAACCTCTCCCACTTAAACCAAATAGCTTTGCAGCTAATCAACCACCTGATTCGATAAACAGAAACTGAAGAAATTCTGTCACAACACTCCTGACTTGGTTACCTGGATTCTAATCAACAATATCAATAGAATCTTCTCTCACAAAATCAAATGTCAACTTCGGAAGAAGCAGCATCCTTCATTCATCAATAGTGCATATTATATCACTACTAAAGTGGCATTTTCTAAAAACTGTAAAGTGCAATTAAGAAACCCAAGTATGCAAGTGTTCTCGTCCAAACAACATTCATGCTTGAATAACTTATCCATGCAGTGCCTCTCCATGATTACTGGTTCGAGGTCCTAATTGCTAATTGCCTAAGACCATTATGATTCCCTTCAACACTGAAGTCACACAATGTTGTTGTCATCAACAAAAATAAACCAAATTATGACTCCAAAACTACAATCCCACCTGTCTCCTCTGAAATATAGCCATTCTTTTAAACTTTAGTCTTGAACTATTGCATATCTGCTATCATCAAAGCTGATACTTCCCAACCAATTCAGAAGCAGAAAATGGTAACAGAGCTCCTGACAGTTAGTTGGCTACTTCCCTTCAGCAGCAAGCTAACTTCATTTTGTTGATCATACAATTTTCCCTATCGGTATGTGTGCTGGGAGAACTCTCTACCTTCAATGGAGGGGCAGGCCAAAGGTTTAAGGTTATGAGAAGTAGTCTATGAACCACCATGCTCAGTTGTTCCACACTGTCCTTTTAGAAGAGGAAATTTTCAGCTCGGATTAAAAGGCTCATGGTCAAATAGAGTAGCAAAGTCTGGTCCAGGGAATTGTTGACCAAATGGAAGCAGCATGGATATATGTATGCTCTATTGCATAGACACTGTTGACCATAGATCAGCCAAATTTCACGGATTCTGTTATATTGTTTTCAGCAACATGTATTTGAGTGGTATGAATATGTAGCTATTGACAAGTATCCCAGCTGGGGGATCTGCCCACTGATTTATCCTATCCCACTTTTGAAGCTAAGTCCTTCAAATGGCTGGAGACAAATCAATGTGTGATAATTCTTTGCTCTGTTAATGATCACCATACATTACTCAGATATTTTCTTCCCAAACTGTTGGCCCATGCAAGTAATACACTTTTCTTAGAATGCATTTCAGTTTCTCAAAAAGCGCACTAACCGTAATGCACAAACTCAATCATTAAAACTATTTCCTAACAAGGTCACAACTAGCTACAACAATGTCCCTTTAGATTACATATACATATATATGACATTGGGATTTACCATCATGTGTGCATGAGTGCATCTTAATTAGCTAATAATTATGTAGAATGCCTCATTAGATCTTAGAAGAGTTTTATTGGTATATGTTGACTCATTATGGCCAATTTTGATAGAAATTTTAACATGGTGTCTCTTTGTTTTGAATTTATTTAAATTTTAGTTATCTAATGGTAGCAACAGGGCATCATTCTCTTATCTCCGAAGAACTACAGTTTCATGCAGGTACTACGGACAATTCTGACACGCCCATTTGCGGGAAAGTGGAGAAGAGTTTTAGTCTTGACCGAGTTGTTTTGTGTAGTTCGTAGCCCTATTTCTCGTTAGTTATGCCACCAAAGAGCAAAAGGAGGATTCAGCCCCAGAAGGCATTGACTCGTGGTAGAGAGAAGCTTGCTCGCGTTTCCGGAGCGGCAAGAAGAGCCGGCTTTTTCACCTGAAACACTCCAACCTGCGGACTTGTTTGCCGCTATACCTGCTCCTGATGATGATGATGAGTCTGTAGACCTAACTTTTGATTTAGACTCAAGTGTGCTCTCAGACAGTTACCATCAGAGAGAATGTTTTTGTGACGAATGGGTTCTTGAGATAATCTTGTTTCTCTCTTGTGTGCCAGCTGAAGAACCTTCTGGGAAAGGGTGAAACAGAAGCTGCAGAGTTAAATAGCATTATGATTATAAAGTCAGATAGAACTGTTAGAGTGGATGAAAAGGTTTATGGAGATTGATTGTTAATTACCTGAGAGCAGACAAGGAAAGTACCAGAGAATTGGAATACTTTGGAGAGAAGAGGAGCTTAACAGGAAAGCAACTGACTATGTGAGGTCACATACTGTCATCAAGGGGTGTCCTAACCTCACAACAGCAAGTTTCTGCCAATGGATCAATGAGAAACTGTTGCCAAATTCAACCCCCACACCTGGTTTTCCTCATCGAGTCTCTGTTGAGACTGCACGCTGCTGGCTGCATAAGCTGGGTTTCTCCGCCGTAGAATCTCACAAAGGAACTTTTGTGGATGGCCATGAGAGGGATGATGTAGTCCAGTACCGTGGCAAGTTTCTTTGTAAAATGGCAGGCCTAGGTTTCATCAACAGATCCAATGCTCCTACTGATGAAGCAAGATCTGCCCTTCCATCGGATCTGGAAGGTCCCTCACCAGGTGTGCTTGGTAAGAGAGTTGTTTTCATGCATGATGAATCCATACATCATGTAAATGAAGATCAGCCTACTTTTGGGGGAGGTAAGAATACCCATGTATTGAAGTAAAAGTAAAGGAGCAGGAATTATGGTTTCCGATTTTGTGGAGGAAAGAGAAGGCTAACATATGAGCAGTATCAGGAGGCAAAGAAACATGACCCAATAATTATTGCCTTTCAGGCTCGTCAGTTTCTAGAATATGGTGGAGACAAGGAAGGGTACTGGACTAGTCAGAAGTTCATGAAGCAAATGGAGTTGGCAGTCAAAATAGCTGATTACAAAAGTGAGGGATGGCAGTGTTTTGGGGTCTTTGACCATTCAAGTTGTCACACTTGTGTACCAGAAGATGCCTTAGATGTTAACTATATGAACGTCAATCCAGGGGATAAACAAAGAATCATGAGAGATTTAGGAAGCCTCAGGCAATGAATTTTAATATAGGTGTTCAGAAAGGAACGAGGCAAGTTCTTACAGAAAGAGGTGTAAACACAAATGTGATGGCTCCTGCTGAAATGAATATAGCATTTTTCCCAGATTAAAAAAACAACAGAAGTCCAAAGTTGAGATCTTCCTTGAATTTATAGGACATGTGGGATTCTTTTTACCCAAATATCATTGTGAATTTAACCCAATCGAACGTATGTGGGCTCAATCCAAACAATATACAAAAGCATACTGTAAATACACACTCCATAGTTTATGTGATATACCCAAAGGTTTGGTTTCGATAACTACTGAAAATATTCAGAAATATTTCAGAAAGGCCAGAGAATACATGTTTGCTTATCTAGAAGTGGATCAGAGATGGAAACTCGTGTAAAAATCTACAAACAAGAAGTTCGATTATTTCCGAAATGAAGTAATATTTTTCCGAAAATGTGTAAATCACAATATTGCACTTTTTTCTCATTTCTTCACGTAACTTTGTTTTCTTATCTTTAAGAATTATGTATACCAAATACGAAATTTAAATTAAAAAATATTGAATATACACATACATTTTTTCATAAATAGTAATAATTGATAAATCAATTCTCTAATATATTAAGTCAGCCAAAAAAATTAAGTCATCACGTAACTTTTTCTACCTTCAACAAACCTATGAGAAAAAGAGAAAAAAGATAATAATGTCAAGTTGTATGGAGGTATATACATATGAAAAATTGTTATCTACAAAAATGCAGCCATTTTGGTTCAAAGGTCATTCCATGGTAACATCCATTTTTTATGAATGTGTGCCCTAGTGTACATTAATATGGTAATAATAGTTTTCTTCTAAACATTGTTCATAAAGCAATTGCCATTTTTGACATTCTTGGAAGTAGATGCCCTGTGCACTATAGATCTTCAACTGATCTCCACTTAAATCAATCCTTGTAATGTTCCTGATGGGCCAGTGAGTTGTAGCTACTATGCCTTATGCAACTCCCTCATGGTCAATTGAATTCCACTATGAATCCTAATTTCATTACATTTTTTTTAAAGATTTCCTACAAAACAGCTCAGTTGATCTTCTGCTTTGTCTTACTTTAATACTACCCTAACCAATGACAAGATTAATCTCCACCAGCCAACCATCTTAATTATTCTGCAACTCTCCATAACCCTGAAAACGAGAAGCAATCCATCATAATTATATATATACAGCCAATTGTGATTCTACTTGAGATACTTAGCTCTTTGAAGCAAGAAGGGACAGCTTCCCTTGCTTCATTCACAGGAATGAATCCCATGGCATATCCATATTATGTTAAGTCAACCATTTTTGGCTGCCCAATATTTAAAATATTAAGCCCCACCATTATTCTGCAATGTCATATCGTCAAAGTGCAAGGTTGGCATGCCCCTAAGTTCATTGGGTCACTGATATAAATCCTGATCCAGGCTGGTGGAGAGGTGACAGAAAACATGGCACCATCTAGACAAGGGATACATCATTTTTAACCCTCCAAGTACAGACAGCTCCTCATTGAAGGTAATCTAACCTCTTCCCAACACCATCTCTCTGAGATAAGAGATAAAACTTCCAAACGGTCGATGGGGCCTCAGTAAGGCAAATAGCAGAAACAACATTGCAATAGATATCACTCCATTTTCCACACCTTCCAGCCACTGAGAATGCATAACTTACTTTTTGTAACAGAATAAGTGATGTATCCATGACTTGCATTCCCTATGGCTCCCATTCTGTGCATACTCGATTGGGATCATGGGAGTGGCCAGTTTAATTAATGAAGTTTTCACCTATGCCTCCAATGAGTAAGAAGCATCCCCATTAGAATTACACTGAGAGGAAAATCCTTTAGTTAGAAGATTTGAAATAAATCAACCTCATCCTTTCAAAACAAATAACTTGGGAGTTAATCATCCACCAGAATCTATAAACAGCAAACCAGAAACTTGGCCACATCACTGCTGACCTGGTTTCCTGGACCCTAATCAAGAATGACAAAACCCCACACCCATATATAGAGTCTTCTCTCACAAAATCAACAGCAGGAAAAGTAGCATTCTCCCTTCTGAAATAGTGTCTTACCACTGAAGTATCACCTTCCAAGATATAAAGAGCAATTAAAAAAACTCTAGCAGCATGAAAGATTCCTGGTCCGAACAACATTCATGCTGAGCAAGTCATCACAATGCCGGTTATTTCCTTAAGAACTGCCTCCTGGTCTGAATTTCTCATTGCCTGAACCAGTAACATTCTCTGCATCCTGGAAGAGACACAATATTCTAGCTATCCACAAAAAGAAATCAAATTGTAACTCCAAATGCTACAATCCCAACTCTCTCCTCTCTATCCCTATGGAAATGGTTATTCTAAAGTGGATGGAGCTACTGCTTAAGCTGTGCAAATCACCTCAAACAATAGTCAGACAACAGAAAAGGCAGGAGCACTGATGATCAATTCATCTATCTCACAGAAATATCAAGAAGTATTCAAGGCAATGAGAAAATGTGTGCTCTAATGATCAACTTGTCGTATTCCTAAGATGCAGTCTGGCTTAAAAAAATTTGCCATAACCTTTCCAATACTCTTCATGAACGATTGCATTTATGCATTACTGATAGTTCTTTTTGAGATATTGAATTGCATTTTAAGAAAGGTGTATTTATTGCATCAGCCAACAGTTTGGGAAGCAAACATCTGTGGACTGTAGCCAGGTTTTTGAAAATCCATTTCACCATCCTACCATTACATCAGTGATGAAATCATTTGTACTAGCTACCAAATTGTGTTGTATGACACTTCTAGACAATTTTCTAGACCACTCGCTAGACGTGACACTATCCCTATCTGTTACTATGGCCCTATTGTCAGCTGGAGGCATGTTCCTATAATATTATCATGAAGCAAATCTAGGATGATGTCAGATAGAAGTCGCCCTGGCTGTTATCCACTGGTTGAATCACAATTTGATATGTCATTTGTAGACTAGTATTGTCTTCAATAATGTATGTTTTGTTTACAGTCTCACTAGATATTCCTTGCTCAAAGAAATGTCTAGTGATTGATACCAGAGCAAATAATTATCACACATTATTTGCCTTCAGCCATGGGGAAGAACATAGCTTTGAAAGGCTTCAAAAAGTGAGATAGGATAAATCAGTGGGCAGGTAACCCACCTGTCAATAGCTACTATTACTCTATTCATGCAACACAAATATATCTAGCTGAAAACAGGTTAACAGAATAATTGAAATCTGGCTGATTCTAGTCAACAAAATGGATGGACTAATCTAATACATGCAGCTTCCATTACATCAACAATCATCTGGACCAGACCTTGCTACTCTATGTGACCATGATCACAGCTGAAAATTTCCTTTTCCATAATGACAATGTGGAACAACCCATCATGGTGGTTTATGGACTATTTGTCATAAATTCCGTGTTCTACGGTGAAAAATTCTCTTATCATTTAATGCTCTTTCTTGTGGTATTAACTGCTCAGTCACTAAGCCAACCTTTGCTTGTTGTGTTGCTGTTGGGTTTATCGTTTATTTTGGTTTTGACTAATCCAAAATTAGTTCGTCGGATAGTGATAACCAGCTTCATCACTCTGGATTATCTCGGAAGCAATTGTACCAGTGGAAATGTGTGGTTGCCAAAATGAAATGTAATCTTTGTAAGACCTATGTCAGCTGCTACTCGAAGAAGGAAGTTCCTTCTCGAAGATCGGCGAAAAGTGTAATTTGATAAGATTGGAATGGAGATAGTACAAGTTTTATCTGATGAATTTTGGAAAGTAGGTGACTTTAATAGATAAAACGAGTACATAAGCAAACTTGTAACTTCACAGGAGGTGAAACATTCACAAGTGAAAGGCAGGCCTTCTAGAAACTTGCATCATTTTACTTCCAAAATACACTGCGAACAACAGGTGTTTGAAGTGTGCCGAAAAGCATTTTTTGGAATACATGGTATATCTGAGAAGTGAGTGCGCGCATTGTATTATCTAAAGCAGGTATTACAAGTGATGTGGAAGAGGAAAAGAGGGTCAAAGGACCCACAGCTTTCATGATAAGTGACGAAGGAAAGAAGCTTGTCAAGAAACACATTAATAGCTTGGCGACAGTCTCCAGCCATTACAGCCGAGGAAAAATCCCATATAGGAAATACACACCCACTGCCATGAACATTAGGATTCTCTATGAGGAGTATTGCTGGTAGTTGCAGAAAAATCACAGGGATGGTGAGGTTGTTTCGAGCAGTTTCTATCGCTGTGTGTTAACTCAGAAGTTTAACATCGGTTTCAGCCTCTGAATAGTGACTCTCGCAATTTTAGAATCGTGTTGTAGAATAAGCTGCATTGGCTGCTAGAGAGGGTCTTGCTTAACACTCTCACCGCCCTAAGCACCTTACAAGCGCAAAACCGAGGACCTTCACCCAAAAAAATCATAATAAATCGACCGCATTCGGTTCAATATTTTGCCAAAATACGTGCAAAGGGTTGTTCTACAAATAAGGAACATTTTAATCGTAGGTAACTAGGTAAATGCGAGGTCAAAGGTCAAACTTGCAAAACTGGAAGAAAATGTCATTACGATTCGACCGAGACAAAGCTGCTATTCGACGACGATTTCGCTGTCTTGGACGGTGAACGCAGCAACTGGTCATCTAACTAGAAAATTAGCTAGCAAGCAGTCTAGCAATAACTACTAGCTATAAGGCAGGTGGCAGTTAATTCGTAGGTACTAAATAGGTATACACTGAACATGGCCATGTAAAGCTTTTATTTGAATAATAAAGTCAGTGTATTATACGATGATCTTCATAACCCCCATTCCCATCATGTCCACAATCCTCAGTATGGTGACCTTCATCCTCCATGTGGCAGCCCCAATCTTCCTCCAAGCTTGCTAATGTATGTTGTGATTGTAATGTCCATGTGATTGTAATTATAAGAATTGTATTTTGTATGTCTTCTTACTGCAACATTCCAACTCATCAAAATTCTCTTCATCAAGCTCATCATCAAGAGTGGGGAGAGTGAAGTAGTCTGCAACAACCTCCATCACAGATGCCATCCAGTTTCACGACCCGATTCTGTCTGTCTGACATACTTGCCAACTTTCCATAAGTTAATTCCGGGACATTAATTTTATATACGGCGCGAATTTTCGACCACACCCCCTAATTAGCGTGCGCCTTTCGCCATTAATTTTATACGCGACCTAACTAACCGGTTCGTCTCATTTTTTTAAATTTTTTTTTAACAAACAGCTGTGAGGTAGTATTCTCTGTAGATTTCTGGAAGAGGCGGTTGAATTGATCCATTGAGGGCAAGATAAAAGAACAACAGAGGTTTCATCAGAGGATTCTCATGCCTTGAAAGAATTCTACAGACCTTAGCTGTTCAGCTTCCTCACAAGACAAGAAGAATGACTTCAAACCATCATACTGCCTGAGGTAACGATTCACACACTTCAGCAAGCTGAGCCATCGTGTGGGGCAATGCTTCAAAATCACCCCTGGCTCAGTGGTGAAAAGTGAACACCATAGGTTGACAAATTGCTGCTTCCTCTTGCTGCTATGATGGAAATATTAGAATATGTCGATGAAGAGCTGGTCAATGTTCACTGGGAGTGCCTTCAAACCAGCTTTGACTGTTAAATCAGCCAAATGGCAGATGCAACCAACATCATACAAAGTTGGGATCTCATCCTTAATCAGCTTCTGCACACCTGACCTCACTCCTTTCATAACATTGGTGGTATCAGACATGAAAGACAGTGCATTGTCAAACCTGAGCCCATTCTTAGTCAGTGACTCCTTCAAGGCCTGAAACAAGTTGGTAGCTGTACCAATGTTCACAACAGACATATCCAAGAATATCGTCTGTACTTCACCTATCTGTCAAGAAGCCTCACAAGAATTATGCAAGACTTATCCCTCTTGTCATTGGATTCATCAATCATCAAAGAGAATGGACCACTTGACATTGACTCAATGTGAAGTAAAGGAGCAAGAGCTTTCTTCACTATGGCGGTGGTTTTGGTGCGGGAACAGGATAATTTCTTTGCAATTTCAGAGTCTGGGAACATCTTGCTGAAAAGCTTGGTGGCATGGTCACTAGACAGAAAGGATATGTTGTGCTTAGCAACAAATGTAGCCCACCTGACCTCTGCTTCGATTACTTGATCACTTCTCTGATGTTGGAAGAGAGAGGTGTATGGAATAGTTGATAGCACAGCCTTTGACATATCCTTATGTTTCTTGCTCTTGAGGTGAGATGCGACATCATTACGGCCACCATGACGGCCACCATGGGTAACACCAAAGTCGATTGCACACAGAGTACATCGGGCATACAAGTGAACTAAAATGAAGGCAAGACTACTGACATTACTATTGCATTGAACACAAGCAGCACACTGTACCCATGATGTTATTATTTACCCTGTATTTGCTGTATTCCATGCTTACTTACTTTGTCAATCAATTTCATTATATATATTTTATTTATACCTTTGAAACTCTTGCCTATCGCCTGAAATTCTTCAATCCATTTATTGTCAAAATGGCATTCTCTCCTGCTACCATTTTGCTGAGATTGCAATTATCATAATTATAACTGTGCTGAGTTCACGTGAGTGCCGCACCTCCAATCGAAACAAGGTCAAAGGTTGTTTCGCACACCCGTAATGAAGTTTTTCTCTGCTAAAAAGTGTCCTGTTTTTGTTGCTTTACGAGTATTAAAGGACTAAACTGAACAAGCTTGAGACAGCAGTGGCCATCTAAGCGAGTGGAAGCGCAAGGTGCGCGTAGCTGTAAATTCCGGGACATTTCCGGGACAAGGACACCACCAGGACAATGCTCAAAATTCCGGGACTGTCCCGGCCATTCCGGGACTGACCCGGCCATTCCGGGACGGTTGGCAACTCTGAACTAATATTCTAGCTATCCACAAAAACAAATCAAATTATAACTTCAAATGCTACAATCCCAGCTCTCTCCTCTCTAACACTATGGAAAGGGTTATTCTAAAGTGGATGGAGCTACTGCTTAAGCTGTGTAAACCACCTAATACAATAGTCAGACAACAGAAAAGGCAGGAGCACTGATGATCAATTCATCTATCCCACAGAAATATCAAGAAGTATTCAAGGCAATGAGAAAATGTGTGTTCTAATGATCACTTGTCGTATTCCTAAGATGCAGTCTGGCCTAAAAACATTTGCCATAATCTTTCCAATACTCTTCATGGCAGACACATGGTACAGATTAGCAAGGAGATGATCTCTAACTGTTCTTTCTTGGTTCTGATGAGAACAGACAATCCAGGTGTACTACTATCAAGCAACTGGTACTCTAAGGCTCAGTCTTAGCTCCAGCTTTTTTCTAGATAATTCTCTTTAGATATTTTTAAAATGTGACTATACTGTTGATCTAAACCTGTGAACCAGTTAAATTTGACAATGAGTCGAAGACCACCTGCTCAGTCCTCTACCCGAGTAATCTGGATTTCACATATACACCTGCATGTGAAATTAAATGCCAATAAACTCACATCACACTCCCGTTCCTCCCCTGCCCTCCCCCCACCACCCCCCCCCCCCCCATCAGCCGTCATGTTCTCAATAAATGGACCTACTTGGGTCAATTGATTGGAATCATTCTTACAATTTTACCGTCAACATACTTGGAACATGGTTGATAAAAAATCAACAAGCATCTACTCAATCTGCTTTAGAGGCTGGTCATGTTTGGGTGAAGAGACTTATCAACACATTTCCACTATACTAGAATTCCTTCAGACACAAACAGAGTACTGCATCTCAGCTTTGCGGTGAAGTTCACACAAAAAAGGTTTACCCGTAGCCTTTCCAAAGTGTTATATGTGGGTGGCTAACCAACACTACCCACCAGCTACCATTATTACAAGCACCAACCCTCACTTATAAGGCATAAATCTGCTAGCTTACAAGCTACCTTGAAGGCTTTACATAACAATAAATCCACCATGCATCTCCAACCCTCTACTCAGGGACTCAAAATTCTGAAAGCCTTCTCGGGAGCTATTGTCCAGTTCCAAAGACACCTGTTTTTTCTGATGTCTGGCTATTCATTGAGGTTGTACATCTTAAGCAATACCGTCATCCACTTTAGGATAATCCTTTCCATTGGGACAGAGAGGAGAGTGGTGCGATTGTGGCATTTGGAGTCTTAATTTAATTTGCTTTTGTGGATAGCTACAATATTTTTGTTTGATCCAGATGCAGAGAAACCTAGTGGTTCTAGCCAATGATCAATTAGGATAACGAACCTGTTTTTAAGGAGATAACCAGCATGGATGAGTTGTTCAGCATGAATGTTGTTTGGACCAAGAACCTTTCAAGATCGAGTTTCTCAATTGCACTTTATAGCCAAGAAGGTGATACTTCTGTGGTAGGCACTATCCAAGAAATGAGAATGCTAGTTCTCCTGAAGTTGACATTTGATTTTGAGAGATAAGACTCGATTAAGGTGTTAGTTTTTTTCTCACTGTTGATTAAGGTCCAGGCAACCAAGTCAGGAATGAAGTGGTTGAGGTTCTGATTTGCTGTTTTTAGATGGAGATGGATGATGGATTTATTCCCCCATGTAATTTTAAAGGTGAATCTTCTTACTCATTGGATGTATAGGTGAAAAATTCATTAATTAAGCTGGCCACACTCAGGATCCCAATCTAGTATAATTTATATGTATTTAGAATGGAAGCCATGAGGAATGCTAGTCTTGGGTACAACACTGATTCTGTTACAGAAAGCAAGTTACGCATTCTCAGTGGCTAGAAAGTCTGGAGGATGGAGAGGTAGCTAATGTAACATTGTTTTTTCTCTTTCCATGACCAAACTGTCAACTGTTTGGAAGTTCTCTCACTTAGCTCAGAGAGATGGTGTTGGGCTGAGGAGAGATTGCCCTCGATGATGAGATGACAGTACCTGGAGGGTAAAAGCTGATTTATCACTTGTCTAAATGGTGCCATGTTGCTGTCTCCCCTCCACCAGGCTAGGTCAGTATTTATGTTCGTTACCTATGCCAAAGTGGACGATTTGATTAATAAGCGAAGCCCAGTTTTGGGAGTAGATGTGCCCCAAGTTTTGGAAATTGAAGTCACATTGTACAGCACTAACTGAAGGAAAGTTGTGCTTCTGAAGAGGTGGCTAAAAACATTGGTATGCAAACCTTGCACTTTGATGTTATGACATTGTAGAATATTGGTGTGTCTTAATATTTCAACTGTTGTGCAGTCATGCATAGTTGGCTTAACATACATTGATATACTGACACTCATTCCTGTGAACCAAGCTAGGAAAGCTGTGCCTTTCTACAACAATGAGCTTAGCATCAGAACTAGAATCATAAGTGTGCCAGTTTGGCTGTATATATGATGGATTGCTTCTCATTTATAGGGTTATGTTGAGTTGCAGAATAACTAGGATGGTTGGCTGGTAGAGATTAATCATGTCATTGGTTAGGGTAGTAAAAGTGTAAATTATAGCAGAAGATTAACTGAGAAAAGTACTGATTGGTAGGATAATTTTTCGAAAAACATTTAGCAATTACAATCCTTATGGTGTACAATTCAATATGAAGGAGTTGCATAAGGGATAGCAGCTACAACACACAGGCCATTAGGAACATTACAAGGATATATCAAGTTGAGATCAGTTGAAGGTCTATTCTACCATTAGGTAAGTACAATTAAAATAGATGCAAAATCCAGTAGATAAATGGTAACATCTACCAAAATAGGTCATAATTAGTATTCGGTGAAACCACATTTGCCAATAATCATCTTCTAAATTCTAATGAGCCTTTCTACATAATTAAGTTGCACTCATGCACACCCAATGGTAAATCCTATGTCATATTATATTAATATATAAAGGGGCACAATTGTAGTTAATAGATTGTTGCTACCTTATTAAGAAATAGTTATAACGATTGCATTTGTGCATTACTGATAGTGCTCGTTTTGAGATATTGAATTGCATTTTAAGAAAAGTGTATTTCTTGCATCGGCCAACAGTTTGGGAAGAAAACATCTGAGGACTGTAGCCAGGTTTTTGAAAATCCATTTCACCATCCTACCATTACATCAGTGATGAAATCATTTGTACTACCAAATTGTGTTGTATGATTTCTCTAGACAATTTTCTAAACCACTCGCTAGACATGACACTAGTCCTATCTGTTACTATGGACCTATTGTCAGCTGGAGGCATGTTCCTGTAATATTATCATGAAGCAAATCTAGGATGGTGTCAGATAGAAGTCACCCCGGCTGTTGTAGTCCACTGGTTGAATAACAATTTGATATGTATAGTGTTGTCTTCAATAATGTATGTTTTGTTTACAGTCACTAGATATTCCTTGGTCAAAGAAATGTCTAGTGATTGATACCAGAGCAAAGAATTATCACACATTATTTGCCTTCAGCCATGGGGAAGAAAATAGCTTTGAAAGGCTTCAAAAAGTGAGAGGATAAATCAGTGGGCAGGTCACCCAGCTGGGCTACCTGTCAACTCTCTATTCATGCAACACAAATATATCTATATAGCTGAAAACAGGTTAACAGAATAATTGAAATCTGACTGATTCTAGTCAACAAAGTGGATGGACTAAGGCATACCTATCTAGGTGCTAATACATGCTGCTTCCATTACGTCAACAATCATCTGGACCAGACATTGCTACTCTATGTGACCATGAGCCTTTTCATCACAGCTGAAAATTTCCTTTTCCATAATGACAATGTGGAACAACCCATCATGGTGGTTCATAGACTATTTGTCATAAATTCCGGTTCTACGGTGAAAAATTCTCTTATCAATGCTCTTTCTTGTGGTATGAACCGCTAAATTACTGTTCACCTCTAATATTGACTACTTTCGAATTAATTACTATGCGGTATTTAAGCACGTGCAAGGCCTGGGATTTATGACTTTACCTTACAGTAAGGTGAAGCGACGACCGAGGAGGGAGATCGAGCCAATGGGAATGCTGAATTCCACCCACACATGGCTAATCAGCAGCCACGAATGACTTCCAGTGTCCTCAGTCACTAAGCCAACCTTTGCTTGTTGTGTTGCAGTTGCATTTATCGTTTATTTTGCTTTTGACTAATCCAAAATTAGTTCGTCGGATGGTGATAACCAGCGTCATCACTCTGGATTATCTCGGAAGCAATTCTGGCAGGAAATGTGTGGTTGCCAAAATGAAACGCAATCTTTGTAAGACGTATGTCAGCTGCTACTCGAAGAATGAAGTTCCTTCTCGTAAGATTGGCGAAAAGTGTAATTCGATAACATTGGAATGGAGATAGTACAAGTTGTATCTGATGAATTTTTGAAAGTACGTGACTTTAATAGATAAAACGAGTACATTAGCAAACTTGTAACTTCACAGGTGGTGAGACATTCACAAGTGAAAGGCTGGCCTTCTAGAACCTTGCATCATTTTACTTCCAAAATACACTGCGAACAACAGGTGTTTGAAGTGTGCCGAAAAGCATCGTTTGGAATACATGGTATATCTGAGAAGTGAGTGTGCGTACTGTATTATCTAAAATAGGTATTACAGATGATGCGGAAGAGGACAAGAGGGGCAAAGGACCCACAGCTTTCATGATAAGTGACGAAGGAAAGAAGCTTGTCAAGAAACACATTAATAGCTTGGCTACAGTCTCCATCCATTACAGCCGAGGAAAAAGCCAACATAGGAAATACACACCCACTGCCATGAACATTAGGATTCTCTATGAGGAGTATTGCTGGTAGTTGCAGAAAAATCACAGAGATGCTGTAATTGTTTCGAGCAGTTTCTATCGCTGTGTCCTCCGAATAGTGACTCTCGCAATCTTTAGAATCGTGTTGTAGAAGAAGCTGCATTGGCTGCTAGAGAGGGTCTTGCTTAACAATCTCACCACCCTAAGCGCAAAACAGACCAAAAATATCATAATAAATCGACCGCACTCGGTTCAATATTAAATTTTTCCAAAATACGTGCAAAGGGTTGTCAATTGAATAGACTAGGTAAATGTGAGGTCAAAGTTCAAGTTGCAAAACTGGAAGAAAAAAATGTCATTACGATTCGAACGAGACAAGCTGCTATTCGACGATGATTTCGCTCTCTTGGACGGTGAATGCAGTGACCAAGAAGTTACAGAGATGCAGGAATACCTCGGAGATGACGCTGTGTCCCTGAGGACATGGCACGTCGAGTTAGACTGTGGTGATTCAGAAGGGGATCAGTAACAAGGTAAGTACAGTAGATATAGATAGCTAGAATATTGGAAGAAATGTCATTGGCTAAGTAAGGATATACAAAGTAGAGCATTGTTGATAGCTTGAACATTATACCTAGATCTTAAAGCTAGATAAATATTATTGTTAGCTAACAAGCTCTAGTTTCTGGCTACGGCAATAATATATGGTATGTCTCTGTGACAGGTTCTGCCTCAGACTTGGATACTGTAGGCTCAACTGGTTTAGCTTACTCTCCACAATCTCCACCAGCTTCTTCTCCTATTGTACTCTACGACCTTCCTCTCTTCCAATTCCTATTCCAACTTTGCATTCAATGCCAAGACGTGGCCATGGACGGATCCATTGACCATGTCGTGGACAAGGATATGGATGGGGACAGAGCCCGACAAGAGTCATGCTCGCAGACCATCATCTCTTTCTACTGGTCCATCAACTGCACCTGGTCACAATCAAAAAAGATAATGCTATTACAGATATGTATTACAGATAAGTATAACATATGTACAGTTTATTTATGAGTCACCATATTTTACCTGAAGATTTATCAGTGCATGGCTACAACTTGGTATGTAAGTGTTACATAATCTATATCACTATTTATCCAATATTGAAGTAATAAGAGAAAGAACATAAATAAACATATTCACAATCAGTAGTTTAGTCGCTAGGAGAATGTGGTTGATAAAAAATCAGCAAGCATCAATCAATCTCCTTGAGTGCAAACTGGGCATCTTTGAGTGCAGATTTGTCAACACTACTTTCCACAAGACTAGAATTTCTTCATGCACAAGCAGAGTACTGCAACTGATTATTGGGGAGAAGTTGCCACACAACAAAGGTTCACCCGTAGCTCAATTCTTAACAAAGGGTCATTTGTGGGTGGCTTATACCAACCGCCGGCCACCAGTTAACAATCTATGGGTACCAACCACCACTCATAAGGCATAACAATACATCCGCCCTTACAATATTATGCATCACCCACTATGTACTCATAGAATCTAAATTCTGAGACAGACTCCAAACCTGCCGAGAGATCCAGACTGAATGATTTTCTGCCTGTTTCCACAAACCAACTGCTTCCAAACAGCACAGAAAGAAATGCACCCACTCAATTAACTCCGAGTGAATTGTGTTATTCCAAGGCATGAATTCGCACATGTCACTTCACCGATTAGCGGGCAGAAATTGTGGAGAACATAATTATTATATAGCGCTCCATTTATTGTTTGGCACTAGTCTAGAACTCACTAAAACAACTCGACCATGATGAGAAATCCTGGTGATATATACAAACTTTACTCCTGAGGCTTCGTACAATAGAAGAATCTAGTGGTGGTATTTCATCTCATCTCACACGACACGTGCATGACAAAGAATAAATTAAACAAGCTGTCCGTCCACCTTAGTTGTATCTATATATAATTATACATAATTATATAAATATTTGTTTGTCCAATCAAAATAATCAATGATTGATTGTACTTCTATTAAGGCCTGTATCTTGCTGCAGAACACATTTGAGAAGTTTTCACTTAATTCGTCAACCAATAAAACACTTCAAAATACATTGTACTAGCAGTTTAATCAAGCACACTAGGAACTCTCAGTTGACACAATTTAGCTCAAATGACTTTAGCTACATTATCTCTAGTAACACTAACAGCTAGCATTCTAACTGCCCTTGGTCATAATTGTCATGAAGAACAAAGTTACTTAAGACTGAAAATCTGAGCTTCTGGAAGCAATTGTTGTTTGGGAATAGCTTATAATTATTTTAATTGGCTGTCTAACACTAACCAACTAGATTATCATACCTTCTGAGGTTAGATCTGCTTCTTAGAAGAGCAGGAGACAAGAAGAAGATTGTGTTTGTTACCATTCTGATCTGGATATATACAAATGATTAGTTTTTCTGAGTGAAGAATGGGTGTAACACTAATATGCACTAAGTTGCCTATGTTGTAGATTTGCTATTCAAAATACGACATCAACACTAGGGCAAATAGCTAAAGTCTGAAGTCACATTGATCTATTACTTCTTAGTTACTACCATTCTAGTAAATTTTTTACTGTATTGCTGTTTCTTTGCAAACACACTCAATTCTATAGGCTATAGACAAGCTTTTGTGGTGTAGAAATGTTTAAGCTCTCAGTTATCCTCTGGAATATGATGTAGCTGAATCTCTATGATCCATAATATACTATTACAAGAAGCTTGTGTGTGTGTGTGTGTGTAAATTTAAATTACTAATCTTTGTATCTCAATAGACCTAATGTATAATATTTAAGTGGAGAAAAAGAGGCTTACTAACATACTTTAGCTCTATTTGCGAGATAATCTAGCTAGCTACACATAAACTGATCGACTTCAAAATCAATGATAAGTGTCTATTATTTTTTATGGACTTCATCGATAGCTAGCATTGACGTCATCCACCTTCGAGAAACTTGCTTAGGTTCAGGTTATGTGGAGCTCTGACGTATTATATTAAATGATATATAATATAACACTCAAAAGTTCATTAGAATTACATATTCTGTATATTATTAGAAGGGCAAGAAAACAGAAACTTCATTCCTACTTGCACAATGTGTAATAATAATTGTACACAGTCTAAAAATGCAATAAATTAGTATATCAACTCAATTCTTTGATTTTTTTAATCTATTGTTAATTATCTACATTGTGTTTAATAATATTTCGCATAATAAAGTGTGCTTGTGAGATTAGTTGAAATGTATGGCAATAGAGTTTGTATGGAATGGAGAAAACAATAATGGAATGGTGTAACAGCACAAAGAGGAAAATGGCATGGACATTGTTTGTAATCGGTAATGTCATGTTAAATGTAGAATAACGACCTAGTTATGTCCTTAGACATCAGGATTTAGATCCTGTGAAGGCCTATACATGCACAAATTGATGTGAGAGTAATGGCTTCACTTTGGACTGAATATTCTATATTCCTAAATGACAGATGCTCATTAGATACCTATGGCACTCTTGCCATTCATTTCTGTATTTATGGGCCAGCACCAGCCATGGATATAAGTTAAAGTCAATAGTGTCTGGTAAAAGGGTAAAAAATGGCTATCGAAGCATCCTGGCCCACTCAGACATAGATTTCTAGACATTCATTGGAGTATTCATGCAAATGTGGAATCCAATGTGAGCCCAGCCAAGTCTCAATCAAATAAAACCTTTTGGCATTTAATATAAAGGAGGGTTCAGTAATTACAGTAACTAGTAGAGAAAGGATATACGGAATCAAATCACATAATCTCAATGCCCACTTGATTGTTTCCCATTGACCTGCACATGTGCTTCAAAATCTTAGCCTCCTACTTCACTGTTGGCATTGGCATCCATCCCACTTATACCTAGGACTCCACATAATGCCCTGTGTATATACGACATCATCCTCCTACCCACAACTGGTATCTTCATTCTGATGAAGAGGAGTATTATTAGGGTTGTCCACTGCCACACAAGGTTATTGTCAACAACTGGAAACACAAGTTACCCTATAATAACACCAGGCTTCAGTTTGTCACCGACTATGGAACCACTTCCTCAGAAAATAATGGAAAAGCTTTGGTCAGGCCAGTTAATTGAAATGAAGTCCATTTCAACAGACAAAGAGTTCTGGCAATTCCATGAGGTGCTGCCAAAACATTATCAGATGTTGATGGACCTAACCACCACAAAAGGTCACATGTATGTTTCATGTACATGGAATTTCACTGTCTTAACGCTCTGACACAATCATGTCCACTTTACATGGACTTGACTTAAAATATCCTTGTTGATACACCACGTTGGTGAATACAGATGTATTTAGAAGATGTATTAATATAAAAATTTCCACCTTGGTCTTCCATGCTCTGAAATGGATCTCTTGAGCAATTCTCCAATTCTGCTCAAATGTGTCACAGTAGTTTTTCATACTGGCATGTGCTATTCCTTCAATAGAGTGATGATGGAAGATATGGTACAGAACAACAGTAGTTGCCATCAGAGATGATCTGTCTGAATTTCTAAGGGTTTTTAAAGGACACTACAGCACCACCAAGTTTGACACCATTTGATTCCACATGCTTCAGGCCATAAGTTTGTCAAGTACTTCACTGCCACTCCATGTCCATTTGATGGTACTTGAATGGATAGGCAAAATGCTGGGGCAGAGGGAGAGGGACGACCATTACCTCCCGACTGCTTTCCTCATGTGACTCTCTGGAATAGGAAAACAAATGGAGTGTAGAAGCATTACCTGAACCTAAGGAAGTTTGTCGATGGTGGATAATTCCAATGCTATCTATCAAAAAGAACAATATACATGATTTTGAGCTTGAACAGCTTATGTGTAGCTAGACAGATTATCTTGCTAGATGGAGCTAAATTATGATAGTAAGCCCCTCTCTCAACCCTCAAGTGTTATACATTAATCAATTATGGATATACTGGGATTGTTCTTCTGCACTCCTGTCTTGCTATTCCATAGTGATGTACAGTATTGATTAACCTTTCCTTAGGGAGAGAGAGGAGAGAGGTGGGAGTGTAGCTTTGGAGTCATAATTTGATTTATTTTTGTTGATGTCAAAAAGATTGTGTCATTTCAGGAATGAAGGGAATCCTACTGGTTTTAGCCAATTAATATTTAGGACCTGGAATCAGAGTTCTCATGGTGAGGACGTGCATAGATATATTATTCAAGCATGAATGTTGTTTAGATGAGAACACTTTCACACTTAAGTTTCTTAATTGCACCTTACAGTTTCGAAAATACCACTTCAGTAGTGATATATGCACTACCCACGAATGGAGGATGCTGGTTCTCCCAAAGTGTAAATTTGATTTTGTAATAGTAGACTCTATTGTCATTGTTGATTAGGATCCAGGTATCCTAGTCAGGAGTGGTGTGACAGAATTTCTCGTTTGCAGTTCATCGAATCAGTTGCTTGATTAGCTACAAAGCTATTTGGTTTGAATGGGTGAGGTTGATATTAAATAATGAATTTCCCACCAATTTGATATTAATTGGGAGGTATCTTTACCATAGGTGAAAACTTCATTAATTATTATGCTGGCCACACTCAGAATCCCAACCTAGTATGTACTTAGAATAGAAGCCACGGGGAATACAAGTCTTTGGTACAGAACTGATTTTGTTATAGAAAACAAGTTATGAACTCTCAATGGCTGGTAAATTAGGAAGATGGATGGATAGCTATTGAAATGCTGTTCTTTTGTATCCCAGACTGAAGCCCTGTCGACCGTTTGGATTTAGCTCAGAGAGATAGTGTTGTGGTGAGGAGTGATTAACACTGATGAGGATGGGTATGTGTACTGGTCAGTTTAAAACTGATTTATTACTCAACTGGATAGTGCCATGTTGCTGACACACCTCCACCAGGATATCAGTATTTTTGTTGGGTCACCCAATGATTTTAGTTGATGCAACATACAAGTTAAAGAGAAGAAAATGATCGAAGCCCAGTTCTGTGTGTAGATGTCCCCCAAGTTCATGTGTTGGCTATTTAAGTAAGATTGCACAGCACAAGTGGAAGTACTGCAGGAATGTTGTGCTTCTGAAGAGCAATTGTCAGTGACTTAAAATTATTGGTATGCCAAACTTGCACTTTGATTATATGACATTGGAGAATAGTGGTGGGGCTTAATATTTCAACTATTGTGCAGTCGTACATGGTTGATTTAACATACATTGATATGCGAGCGCACTCATTACTATGAACCAAGCCAGGGAAGCGGCCCATTCCTTCATAAACGAGCTAAGATTATAGTAAGAGGATCAAGAATCCCAGTTTGGTTATATATATTATGGAACACTTCTTGCTTATAGGTTCATGTTGAGTTACAGAATAACTATAGGATTGTTGGCTGGATGAGTCATTGGTTAGGAAAGTATTAAAGCAGAAGATTAACTGAGAAGAGTACAGT
Source organism: Cladorhizidae sp. MBARI D1340-BT2 (assembly GCA_028752905.1). Taxonomy (NCBI): domain Eukaryota; kingdom Metazoa; phylum Porifera; class Demospongiae; order Poecilosclerida; family Cladorhizidae; species Cladorhizidae sp. MBARI D1340-BT2. Next base: position 32,941,217 of record JAQNBH010000015.1, read on the forward strand.
TTGGTAGTAGAAAAATGTTTTGCAATTAGAATTCATAATGGTGTTTAAAAGGGATGACGGAGGTGAATAAGGAATAGCAGCTTCAACTCATTGGTCATCTGTAACTTTACAAGGATGTATCAAGTGGAAATCAGTTGAAAGGCTATTCTACCATTAGACAAATACAGATACAAAATCCAGGAGACAGCATGGTAATATTTCTACCAAAATAGGCCATAATGAGTATTCAATTATTAAAGCAACCACATTTGCCAAAATTCTCTTCTAAGAACTAATGAGGTATTCTGAGTTGCACTCATGCACATACAATGATAAATCCCACTTTCAATATAAACATATAATATATATAAATGTGCTTTGTTGTATATAGTTAATAGTCTAGTTGTAACCTTATTTGGAAATAGTTTTAATGATTCAGTTTGTGCATTACTGTTAGTTGGTTTTGGGGGGAAATTGAATTGCATTTTAATCGTAACCATGTTTTGTGAAAATCTGCTATACCTTCCAATCTTTAGATCAATGATGAAAGCATCTGTACTAACTACCACTTTCTGTCATCTTTATTTCTCCAGACAATATTTTAAACCAATCACTAGACCTATTACACTCCCTAACTCTTACCCTGGCCCTAATGCCAGCTTAGACATGTTCCTTTCTAAATAATATTATCATAAAGCAATACTAGGATAGTGTCAGGAAAAAGTGACCCAGGATGTTGTCCACATGTTGAATCACAATCTGATGTCATTAGTAGAGTAGTATTTTCTTAAATAATGTCGTTTTTGACATACTGTAACTCTGTCAACAAACAAACATTTGTTTACAGTTAATTGATATTCTTCCTCAAAGAAATGTCTGGTAGTCAAAACGGTGTAAAGAATTATCACACATAAATTTGCCTTCAGTGATCACCCAGCTCAGGTATTTGTCAATATCTACCATTACTCTATTCATGCCACACAAATACATGTTGCTGAAAACAATATAACAGAATCCTTGAAATCTGGCTGATCCATGGCCGACAAAGTGGAAGGAGTAAGGCATACCTATATCTAGTTGCTCATACATGCTGCTTCCATTAGGTCAACACTCATCTGGACCAAACCTTACTACTCTATGTGACCATGGGCCTTATCATCACAGAGCCAAAAAATTCGTTTTCCAAAATGACAATGTGGAAGAACCCATCATGGTGGTTCATAGGATATTTTTCATAATCTTAAACCTTGGGCCTGCCCCATTGTTAAAGGTAGAGCTCTCTCCCTGTAAAACATACTAATATGGAAAGATTGCATTATCAGACAAAGAATATTGCTTGCTGCTTTGCTGAATTTCTAGGGGAACTAACTGTCAGGAAGTCCACTACGATTTCCTGTTTCTGAATTTGTTGAGAAGTATCAAGTAGCTCAGCTTTGATGATGACAGATATGGAATAGTTCGAGAGTCCTCTCTAAAGTATATAAGATAGAGAGGAATGGCTCATAGACATCACAATCTACTACCATCTTAAACTTACCTAAATTGCAGAATACTCAATATGTCCAGTACTAAACTTGGCCAAGTCATTCTCTTCATAATCATTTCAATGCAGTTTGCTGCACAATCACCCCTCTATCGGTGATAGGTGAACGATGAAGGATCCTTTATTTATGACAGCTGTCCTCAAAATAGAGTTGAAAAGTGTAATCAATCCAGTATTGATCATTGCACATCTTTGGGAGAAGCATTTCAAAACAGAACACAAGGTGGTTTGTCATTAGACACTCCCCAGCATGTCTTCAGTATGTTTGATCTCTTCTATTCTGGCATTCTAAGAGGTGAGAGAGCGCCAACACCCACACCAATCAATGCTACCATAGAGGAAAAAGAGAGAATAGCAAATATAAGATGTCGTGACTTACTCAGCAGTATCAAGTTGCCAACGAAGGATTCGGGGTCATGTCGCTGGAGGTACTCATGCAAATACAATCACAACCACTTCCCTAGTTTTCTTATCCAAGCTGAACTTCAAACGAAACCAGAGACTCCAGAGACAGTTGAGTGCACACCTCTTAAAGTCCGAGATTTGATGTTTGTGAGAACTGTTTGCCAATTTGATCGTAGTCGATCTCATTGGTGCCCTTGTGAAGGTGAAAAGATCATCACAGGTTACAAGTCGAACTCCTAACACTAATTTATTTCAATTGCCATTCTCAATCTGCAAACTAAGTGGTTTTCTTAAACTATATTATTATTCATGACCAAATTGATGTTCATTGGGACATAGATATTATAATTATTAAATAACGTATAATATAACACTGTCCTAGGGTGTCCTGTGACACGCCAGGAACTAGCTGCTGAATCTGGTTTAGCTATCACTAAGTGGGCTGCCACCAGGTAGCTAACTGTGCTACCACTGAACTGGGCTGACTGATCAAAGAAGAAGTTTAGTTAAAACCTTTATGGCTGAAGTACAATTAAGCAAAAGACAGAAAACTGAGAGACTCTAAAAGTAGAGCACCCCCCTGAATGATAATACTGGCAGACTCTCCTTGCAGGGTAAAACCAGTTCCCTTAATTAGGCAACTGGCCCTGCTAGGCGATATCTCCTTACAAGGAAATGCATGCACTGAACATCATAATAACAATGACTTAATGTGGCTGTGATGCTAACAACACTAATAGTGATAATTAATAATTAGGAACAGGTTCACACTCCTGCAGAGTAGCTGATTGTTGTTGCAAGTCCGTGTTAGGCAGGTCATCCGGTGACAAACACCATAAATGACAATAGTATTACATATACTGCAAAATGTTAGAGGGGCAAGAAAACAGAAATTCCATTCCGAGTCTCTCTATGTGTAATAATAGTTGTACACAATCTAAAATACATATGACAACTCAATTCATTGAAATATTACTTCATTGTAATAATTTATCTATTATTAATAATCTATAATGTGTTTACTATAATATTTAGCATAATAATGTGTGCTTTAGAAATTAGTTGAAATGTGTGGAAGTAGAATAGAGATGAGGAAGGAAGAAAACAACATAGGACTAGTAGTGTTATCAGCACAAACAGGAAAATGGCATGGACATGGTTTATAATCAGTAATGTCATGTTTAAAAGAAGAATCACAACTATTACTACTTAGATGCCAAGAGTTAGACTAAGCTTATACCTGTGCAAATTAATATGAGAGAAATAGCTTCAAAATAGACTGTAAATGTTATATATTCCTAAATGACAGATGGTCCATTAAACACTTATGGCATTATATAAATTTTGCCACTCTTTTCTGTACTTAATTATAATTACAGGGCCAGCACATCAGATATGGACATAAGTTTGAGGCAGTAGTTTCTCGTTAAAGGTTTAAGAATGACTTTAAATGTGCCCTGTAATATCCCACTCAGACATAAATAAGATTCAAGCTATAGACATGCATTGGAGTGTTCATGCAAATGTGTGATGCAACATGGGTCCAGGCAAGTCCGAAGAAAATAAAATCTTGTGGCATTTAATATTAATGAGGTATATAGAGGATGGGTCAGTCATTATAGTCACTAGCAGGAAAAAGATAAAGACTCTGAATCGAATCATATAATCACACTGCTCACTTGGTTTTGTCCCATTAGTCCAGCGCACGTGCTTAAACAATCTCACCTCACAATCGGCATTGGTGTACATCCCATAAGGACTCAACATGATGCTTAGTGTACAACAACAACATCCATACTGGTATCTTCACCTTGACCAACAGGAGTATTATAAGGGTGGTCCACTGCTACGCAAGCTTATTTTCCACAATCGAAAACACAAGTACCGCACCAGGTTTAAGTTTGTCACTGGCTATGGAACAACTTCCTCAGAAAATGGTAGAAAGGATTCGGTCCAGCCAGTTTATTGAAATGACCATTTCATTCCACATTCAGGCCCTATGTTTGGCAAGTTCTTCACTGCCAACCGTGTCCATGGGATTGCATTTTAATGGACAGACAAAATGCTGAGGCAGAAGGGTAACCACTACTAACTGACTGCTTTTCCCATATCATGCACTGCTGGAATACAAAAACAACCCATGGTTGAATTTCTATCTCCAATATGTGGTGATATAGTCATTAATTAAAGGAAACTGTAAATAGATGACATTGTGGAATATTTAATGTCTATAAGTGGTTTGTCTTCTTTCAGCCATTCTTGATAATATTTACTGTTGGTTAGGTTTGAGAAACGCAAGTAAGCAAAAGATGGATCAGAAAGCATATCAAGCAGCAAGAAACACACTCGAGAGCAAGCCACGAATGTTCATCCTAGAGAAAACTCTTTTCTGCCAAACTTAATTACTAGAAATGAATTTAAGGCATTGTGTGACTAGCAAAGCTGCATAAAATATCTATTTTAAATTTACATCATATTACTCTCTAAGCATTTTACTATTCCGAGCATAGCTGCAGGCTTAATACAACTGATTCCCGATCTGTAAATTATTGATGTCGTCATTAGATTGGATTGTACTATGAACAGCAGTATATTCCTCACAGTTTTTCAAGGAGTACAGGCTCAATATTGATCGTAATGATCATTTTCATTTTGAAACTCGTCCATGACCAGCATTTTCATTATCGCAAAATGTGTCTACAACTAGAGTTTGAGATGAATAAAGTGAGTGGCTAAGTCAGAATGAAACTTCACCCGAGCTTAAAGAAGCTTCTCTATCTTGAGCTGCTGGGTTTCTCACGATTTTTTTATAAAACCCAAATTTCATTTCTTTGTTCTGCTGTTTAAGAAACATTCTCTGACACTTCTCTCTCTCTCTCTACTTTTCTGAAGTCTATTTTCATTACCAAAACAAACAGCTAGATGTTCTGCTTAAAAAGATTGTGATTCTTCAGCTGTGCCATGTATTAATGTTATTAGTAGGCACATGCACATTCCAAATTTTTCACACCACCATAGCAAGACGGTGCTAAATCTGTGTACATTGGTGAGTGCTGTAGGAAAAGATCCCAGACCAGTGCAGATGCCTATGGTTCATGGCAATAGCATTCTCGTAGCACTCTCAAGTCAAAAGTTAGTTAGTAAAACATAACAAGTAGCGTAGCTCAAGCTAACCTAAACAGTGGGTGCTCAGTAATTATTCTGATGATTTATTTCTTTTGATCATGCCTAGTACAATGCAGTAGGTGTAGCTACAGATGAGGATTTTTGCTATAGCTTTCTCACAACTATCTGCAGCGCTCCTTGTATATAGTGTGTGTCACACTTTAGTATCATTTCAAGCTTATAGAAATCTTCATGTTTACTTTTATGGTGCTCCTCTCCTTGTATAAACATGGACAGATGGAGTGTAGATGCTTTACCTGAACATAAGGAAGTTTCTCGATGGTGGATGATGTCAATGCTAGTTAGCAAAGATGTGTATAAAAATAATAGAGATATGATTGATTTTTAACAGTAATAATTTATGTCTAGCTAGCTAGATTATCTTGCTAGATAGAGCTAAATTATGATAGTAAGCCCATCTCATCTCTCAAGTGTTGTACATTAGGAATATTAGATTGGTAGTTCAGGGTAATATTATTTTACACCCACACACATTCACACATATATTTAACGTAATATCATGCCAGAATACTGAGATTCAGCCACATTATATTCCAGAAGATAACTGACAATCTAAGCATTTGTACACCCCAAAAGCATGTCTATAGCCTTTAGTATTAAATAAGTTTGCCATAGAAACAGTTTTAGCAATATAGAAAAGAAATTGCACGCTGGGTATTTAACAGATCAATGGTGCTTCTCTTTAGCTAAACGAATAGAAAATCTTGCATGTAGACAACTTAGTGCATCCTAGCGTCACGCAAATTCTTCTCTCAGGAAAATTTATAATTCATGTCCAGATCGGAGTGGTAACCAACATAATCATATTGTTGCATCTTGCTCATCCAAGAAGCAGAACTATCACAGAATGTATGATGACCTAGTTGTTTAGTGTTAGATAACCAACTTAAAACTGAGCTATCCGCAACAAACAATTCCTTTCAGAACCTCAGATTGTGAGTCCTAAGTTATTTTGTTCTTCATGAAAATTATATTTAGCAAGCTCTAATGAAATGCTAGCTGTTAGTTTTACTAGAGCTAATGTAGCTAAATTCATTCTATCTAAATTGTGCCAACTGAGAGTACATTGACAGCAATAGTAAATATGATGAACAACTGCTAAAGTGATAATTTTCATCTTGTCTGTAAATGCACTTGTATATGTTCTGAACCAAGTGTGAGTGGAGGAGTGGTTTGACAACTGCAAAATAGGGGAGGTGAAAACTGTTGAGGAAAGGTAGTTTGTTCTTTGGATGGTCAAAGAAACTCCACTGCCACTGGCATACTTGTAAACTAAAATTTCAAGTGAAGCATTGGCTGTTGATGTTTTCCTATGCAAAGACTGTTGATGTTTTTCTCTGCAAAAATGCAGATAGCCATAGAAGTCATTGTCAGTGTCATCACCTGGGGGTGCATCGAAGCACTCGACCAAAATAACTGGGAGAAATTGTAACTAAAACTAATGATTCTATGCTTATTTCACAGTAAAAAGATAAATGAAGAAGGAAACGTCAATTACTTTAAGCTAAAATACAATAATATCTAACCACTAAATGCTGAAAGTAAGCTTGATTATTTGAGATGAATGTCGCATTCCTAGTTTTTATGGTGAAATATGGTACATACATAAATACATAGATAAAAACCTACATATGCATACACAAGACATGCTTGGCAATATCAAGTTTTCCTTCCAACTTCCTCGTGAGGGCTCGCTTCACTTACCTACAACCTTGTCCAAGATCAGTAAGCCTTGTGGATGGTAATTGTCCATGCAAGCTTCAACCATAATTGTAGGCAAGAGCACCTGGAATCAGCATGTGACTAAGTTCTTTGAATGGGACAGATGGAGAGAGGTACCATCAGTTAGAGTCAGTCCACTGTAGCCATTGAAAGGAAACATAACTGCTACTGTTGAATGGAGTGGTCATTCACTACTGTTATTACATAAGGCATCAACACTGCCCATTACTCCATTCACCAGCCCTTATTCAAGCCAAAGTAAACATCCAAGAAGCAGAACTATCACCGAAGGTATGATGATCTAGTTGTTTAATGTTAGATAGCTAACTTAAAACTTAGCTATCCACAACAAACAATTGCTTCAACTAATTCTCAAGCAAACTTTATTATGCTAAATATTATTAAACACATTATAGATGATTAATAATAGATTAAAATAATTATAATGATATAATAATATTTAAAAGAATTAAGTTGTTATAATTATGCATTTTAGATTGTGTACAACTATTATTACACATAGTGAAACTCGCAATGGAATTTCTGTTTTCTTGCCCCTCTAACATTTTTTGGTATATGTTTCGGTTGTTATAATTATGAATACATTATATGTATGTCCTAATGAACATCAATTTGGTCGTGAATAATAATATAATTTAAGACGACTACTTCTTTTGCAGATTGGAGAATGGCAATTTAGTCTTAGGAGTTCGACTTGTAACCTGTGATGATCTCTTCACCTTCACAAGGGCACCAATGAGATTGATTACGATCAAATTGGCAAATAGTTCTCACAAACATCAAATCTCGGACTTTAAGAGGTGTGCACTCAACTGTCTCTGGAGTCTCTGGTTTCGGTTGAAGTTCAGCTTGGATAAGAAAACTAGGGAAGTGGTCGTGATTGTATTTGCATGAGTAACTCCAGCGACATGACCCCGAATCCTTCGTTGGCAAATTAATAGTGCTGAGTAAGTCACCACATCTTATATTTGCTATTCTCTCTTTTTCCGCTTTGGAAGCATTGATTGGTGTGGGTGTTGGCACTCTCTCACCTCTTAGAATGCCAGAATAGAAGAGATCAAACATACTGAAGACATGCTGGGGAGTGTCTAATGACAAATCGCCTTGTGTTCTGTTTTGAAATGCTTCTCCCAAAGATGTGCAATGATCAATACTGGATTGATTGCACTTTTCAACTGTATTTTGAGGACAGCTGTCATAAATAAAGGATCTTTCATCGTTCACCTCTCGCCGATAGAGGGGTGATTGTACAGAAAACTGCACTGAAATGATTATGAAGAGAATGACTTGGCCATGTTTAGTACTGGACATATTGAGTATTCTGTAATGTAGTTCTAGGTAGATATGTTTAGATGGTAGTAGATTGTGATGTCTATGAGCCATTCCTCTCCATCTTATATACTTTAGGTAGGACTCTCGAACTTTTCCATATCTGCCACTATCAAAGCTAAGCTACTTGATACTTCCCAACAAATTCAGAAACAGGAAATGGTAGTGGACTTCCTGACAGTTAGTTCCTTAGCATTCCCCTAGAAATTCAGCAAAGCACCATGCAATCTTCTTTTCATCATCATACAATGTTTCCCTATTAGTATATTTTACAGAGAAAGCTCTATACCTTTAACAGTGGGGCAGGCCCAAGGTTTAAGATTATGGCAAGTAGTCTATGAACCACCATGATGGGTTCTTCCACATTGTTATTTTGGAAAAGCAAAGTTTTCATCTGTGATTAAAAGGCCCATGGTCACATAGAGTAGCAAGGTCTAGTCCAGGTGTTTGTTGACCTAATGGAAGCAGCATGTATGACCAACTAGATATAGGTGTGCCCATGTCCATCCACTTTGTTGGCAATGAATCTTCCAGATTTCATGGATTCTGTTAAATTGTTTTCAGCAAATTTATTTGTGTGGCATGAATAGAGTAATGGCAGATATTGTAAAGTACCTGATCTGGTTGATCACAAATTTTTTCACATGCAATTTTTAAGACTTTCTTCTTCAATGGCTGAAGGCAAATGAATGTGTGATAATTCTTTACTCTGGTATTGATCACAGGACATTTCTTTGTCATCAAGCAAAGAATATCTAAGTGACTGTAAAGAAAATGTTTGTTAACAGAGTTACAGTATGTAAAAAACATACATTATTTAAGAAAATACAAATCTAAAATGATATATCATTGTGATTCGTCAACCAGTGGACAACATCCTGAATGACTTATTCCTGACACTGTACTAGAATTGCTTTATGATAATATTCATACAGGAACATGCCTACAGCTGGCATTAGGGCCAGAGTAAGAGATACGGATAGTAATAGGTCTAGTGGTTGCTTTAGAATAATTTATTGTCTAGAGAAATCAGACAAAACAATGTGGTAGCTAGTACAACTGATTTCATCATTGATGTAATGGTTGGATGGTAAAACAGATTTTCAAAAACATGGTTACGGTCCTCAGATGTTTGCTTCCCAAACTGTTGGGCCATGCAAGTAATACACTTTTCTTAAAATGCAATTCAATTTCTCAAAAAGCACACTAACATTAATCCACAAACTCAATCGTTACAACTATTTCCTAATAAGGTTACAACTAGACTATTAACTACAACAAAGTATGTATAATTATTGTAAGTGGGATTTACCATTGTATTTGCATGAGTGCAACTCAGAATGCATTAGTTCTTAGAAGAAACTTTTTGGCAAATGTGGTTGCATTTATAATCGAATACTCATTATGGCCTATTTTGACACCATGGTGTCTCCTGGATTTTGCATATATTTTAGTTATACTTTTCTAATGGTAGAATAGCCATTCAACTGATCTCCACTTGATATATCATTGTAAACTTGCTGATGGCCAATGAGTTGTAGCTTATGCAACATCCTATGTTTATTTCAACACCATTATGAATTCAACACTGCCAATTGCTCTTCAGAAGCACAACTTTTCTGCAGCACCTCCACTAGTGCTCTACAATGAGACCTAAACTGCCAACACAGAAACTTGGGGAAAATCTACACTAAAAACTGGGCTTCAAATAGTAATCATTTCATACTCTTTGACTTGGGTGTTCCATCAACTTAGATCATTGGGTCAACAACACAAATACTGACCTAACCTGGTGGAGGTGTGACAGCAACATGGCACTATCCAGGCCAGTGATAAATCAGTTTTAACATGACCAGTACATAGCCATCCTCATCAGTGGTAATCCCTCCTCACCCCACCATTATCTCTCTGAGCTAATTCCAAATGGTCGACAGGTTCTCAGTCAGTGATACAGCAGAAACACCATTTCAATAGCTATCTCTCCATCTTCCAAATACTCCAGCCATAATGAAGAAACCTCCCCATTAATATCAAATTGGGGGGAAAATTCATTAGTTAGAAGATGTGGTAAATATCAACCTCTCCCACTTAAACCAAATAGCTTTGCAGCTAATCAACCACCTGATTCGATAAACAGAAACTGAAGAAATTCTGTCACAACACTCCTGACTTGGTTACCTGGATTCTAATCAACAATATCAATAGAATCTTCTCTCACAAAATCAAATGTCAACTTCGGAAGAAGCAGCATCCTTCATTCATCAATAGTGCATATTATATCACTACTAAAGTGGCATTTTCTAAAAACTGTAAAGTGCAATTAAGAAACCCAAGTATGCAAGTGTTCTCGTCCAAACAACATTCATGCTTGAATAACTTATCCATGCAGTTCCTCTCCATGATTACTGGTTCGAGGTCCTAATTGCTAATTGCCTAAGACCATTATGATTCCCTTCAACACTGAAGTCACACAATGTTGTTGTCATCAACAAAAATAAACCAAATTATGACTCCAAAACTACAATCCCACCTGTCTCCTCTGAAATATAGCCATTCTTTTAAACTTTAGTCTTGAACTATTGCATATCTGCTATCATCAAAGCTGATACTTCCCAACCAATTCAGAAGCAGAAAATGGTAACAGAGCTCCTGACAGTTAGTTGGCTACTTCCCTTCAGCAGCAAGCTAACTTCATTTTGTTGATCATACAATTTTCCCTATCGGTATGTGTGCTGGGAGAACTCTCTACCTTCAATGGAGGGGCAGGCCAAAGGTTTAAGGTTATGAGAAGTAGTCTATGAACCACCATGCTCAGTTGTTCCACACTGTCCTTTTAGAAGAGGAAATTTTCAGCTCGGATTAAAAGGCTCATGGTCAAATAGAGTAGCAAAGTCTGGTCCAGGGAATTGTTGACCAAATGGAAGCAGCATGGATATATGTATGCTCTATTGCATAGACACTGTTGACCATAGATCAGCCAAATTTCACGGATTCTGTTATATTGTTTTCAGCAACATGTATTTGAGTGGTATGAATATGTAGCTATTGACAAGTACCCCAGCTGGGGGATCTGCCCACTGATTTATCCTATCCCACTTTTGAAGCTAAGTCCTTCAAATGGCTGGAGACAAATCAATGTGTGATAATTCTTTGCTCTGTTAATGATCACCATACATTACTCAGATATTTTCTTCCCAAACTGTTGGCCCATGCAAGTAATACACTTTTCTTAGAATGCATTTCAGTTTCTCAAAAAGCGCACTAACCGTAATGCACAAACTCAATCATTAAAACTATTTCCTAACAAGGTCACAACTAGCTACAACAATGTCCCTTTAGATTACATATACATATATATGATATTGGGATTTACCATCATGTGTGCATGAGTGCATCTTAATTAGCTAATAATTATGTAGAATGCCTCATTAGATCTTAGAAGAGTTTTATTGGTATATGTTGACTCATTATGGCCAATTTTGATAGAAATTTTAACATGGTGTCTCTTTGTTTTGAATTTATTTAAATTTTAGTTATCTAATGGTAGCAACAGGGCATCATTCTCTTATCTCCGAAGAACTACGGTTTCATGCAGGTACTACGGACAATTCTGACACGCCCATTTGCGGGAAAGTGGAGAAGAGTTTTAGTCTTGACCGAGTTGTTTTGTGTAGTTCGTAGCCCTATTTCTCGTTAGTTATGCCACCAAAGAGCAAAAGGAGGATTCAGCCCCAGAAGGCATTGACTCGTGGTAGAGAGAAGCTTGCTCGCGTTTCCGGAGCGGCAAGAAGAGCCGGCTTTTTCACCTGAAACACTCCAACCTGCGGACTTGTTTGCCGCTATACCTGCTCCTGATGATGATGATGAGTCTGTAGACCTAACTTTTGATTTAGACTCAAGTGTGCTCTCAGACAGTTACCATCAGAGAGAATGTTTTTGTGACGAATGGGTTCTTGAGATAATCTTGTTTTTCTTGGTATTTTTCTTGTGTGCCAGCTGAAGAACCTTCTGGGAAAGGGTGAAACAGAAGCTGCAGAGTTAAATAGCATTATGATTATAAAGTCAGATAGAACTGTTAGAGTGGATGAAAAGGTTTATGGAGATTGATTGTTAATTACCTGAGAGCAGACAAGGAAAGTACCAGAGAATTGGAATACTTTGGAGAGAAGAGGAGCTTAACAGGAAAGCAACTGACTATGTGAGGTCACATACTGTCATCAAGGGGTGTCCTAACCTCACAACAGCAAGTTTCTGCCAATGGATCAATGAGAAACTGTTGCCAAATTCAACCCCCACACCTGGTTTTCCTCATCGAGTCTCTGTTGAGACTGCATGCTGCTGGCTGCATAAGCTGGGTTTCTCCGCCGTAGAATCTCACAAAGGAACTTTTGTGGATGGCTATGAGAGGGATGATGTAGTCCAGTACCGTGGCAAGTTTCTTTGTAAAATGGCAGGCCTAGGTTTCATCAACAGATCCAATGCTCCTACTGATGAAGCAAGATCTGTCCTTCCATCGGATCTGGAAGGTCCCTCACCAGGTGTGCTTGGTAAGAGAGTTGTTTTCATGCATGATGAATCCATACATCATGTAAATGAAGATCAGCCTACTTTTGGGGGAGGTAAGAATACCCATGTATTGAAGTAAAAGTAAAGGAGCAGGAATTATGGTTTCCGATTTTGTGGAGGAAAGAGAAGGCTAACATATGAGCAGTATCAGGAGGCAAAGAAACATGACCCAATAATTATTGCCTTTCAGGCTCGTCAGTTTCTAGAATATGGTGGAGACAAGGAAGGGTACTGGACTAGTCAGAAGTTCATGAAGCAAATGGAGTTGGCAGTCAAAATAGCTGATTACAAAAGTGAGGGATGGCAGTGTTTTGGGGTCTTTGACCATTCAAGTTGTCACACTTGTGTACCAGAAGATGCCTTAGATGTTAACTATATGAACGTCAATCCAGGGGATAAACAAAGAATCATGAGAGATTTAGGAAGCCTCAGGCAATGAATTTTAATATAGGTGTTCAGAAAGGAACGAGGCAAGTTCTTACAGAAAGAGGTGTAAACACAAATGTGATGGCTCCTGCTGAAATGAATATAGCATTTTTCCCAGATTAAAAAAACAACAGAAGTCCAAAGTTGAGATCTTCCTTGAATTTATAGGACATGTGGGATTCTTTTTACCCAAATATCATTGTGAATTTAACCCAATCGAACGTATGTGGGCTCAATCCAAACAATATACAAAAGCATACTGTAAATACACACTCCATAGTTTATGTGATATACCCAAAGGTTTGGTTTCGATAACTACTGAAAATATTCAGAAATATTTCAGAAAGGCCAGAGAATACATGTTTGCTTATCTAGAAGTGGATCAGAGATGGAAACTCGTGTAAAAATCTACAAACAAGAAGTTCGATTATTTCCGAAATGAAGTAATATTTTTCCGAAAATGTGTAAATCACAATATTGCACTTTTTTCTCATTTCTTCACGTAACTTTGTTTTCTTATCTTTAAGAATTATGTATACCAAATACGAAATTTAAATTAAAAAATATTGAATATACAATACATTTTTTCATAAATAGTAATAATTGATAAATCAATTCTCTAATATATTAAGTCAGCCAAAAAAATTAAGTCATCACGTAACTTTTTCTACCTTCAACAAACCTATGAGAAAAAGAGAAAAAAGATAATAATGTCAAGTTGTATGGAGGTACATACATATGAAAATTTGTTATCTACAAAAATGCAGCCATTTTGGTTCAAAGGTCATTCCATGGTAACATCCATTTTTTATGAATGTGTGCCCTAGTGTACATTAATATGGTAATAATAGTTTTCTTCTAAACATTGTTCATAAAGCAATTGCCATTTTTGACATTCTTGGAAGTAGATGCCCTGTGCACTATAGATCTTCAACTGATCTCCACTTAAATCAATCCTTGTAATGTTCCTGATGGGCCAGTGAGTTGTAGCTACTATGCCTTATGCAACTCCCTCATGGTCAATTGAATTCCACTATGAATCCTAATTTCATTACATTTTTTTAAAAGATTTCCTACAAAACAGCTCAGTTGATCTTCTGCTTTGTCTTACTTTAATACTACCCTAACCAATGACAAGATTAATCTCCACCAGCCAACCATCTTAATTATTCTGCAACTCTCCATAACCCTGAAAACGAGAAGCAATCCATCATAATTATATATATACAGCCAATTGTGATTCTACTTGAGATACTTAGCTCTTTGAAGCAAGAAGGGACAGCTTCCCTTGCTTCATTCACAGGAATGAATCCCATGGCATATCCATATTATGTTAAGTCAACCATTTTTGGCTGCCCAATATTTAAAATATTAAGCCCCACCATTATTCTGCAATGTCATATCGTCAAAGTGCAAGGTTGGCATGCCCCTAAGTTCATTGGGTCACTGATATAAATCCTGATCCAGGCTGGTGGAGAGGTGACAGAAAACATGGCACCATCTAGACAAGGGATACATCATTTTTAACCCTCCAAGTACAGACAGCTCCTCATTGAAGGTAATCTAACCTCTTCCCAACACCATCTCTCTGAGATAAGAGATAAAACTTCCAAACGGTCGATGGGGCCTCAGTAAGGCAAATAGCAGAAACAACATTGCAATAGATATCACTCCATTTTCCACACCTTCCATCCACTGAGAATGCATAACTTACTTTTTGTAACAGAATCAGTGACGTATCCATGACTTGCATTCCCCATGGCTTCCATTCTGTACATACTCGATTGGGATCCCGGTTTAATTAATGAAGTTTTCACCTATGCCTCCAATGAGTAAGAAGCATCCCCATTAGAATTACACTGAGAGGAAAATCCTTTAGTTAGAAGATTTGAAATAAATCAACCTCATCCTTTCAAACCAAATAACTTGGGAGTTAATCATCCACCAGAATCTATAAACAGCAAACCAGAAACTTGGCCACATCACTGCTGACTTGGTTTCCTGGACCCTAATCAAGAATGACAAAACCCCACACCCATATATAGAGTCTTCTCTCACAAAATCAACAGCAGGAAAAGTAGCATTCTCCCTTCTGAAATAGTGTCTTACCACTGAAGTATCACCTTCCAAGATATAAAGAGCAATTAAAAAAACTCTAGCAGCATGAAAGATTCCTGGTCCGAACAACATTCATGCTGAGCAAGTCATCACAATGCCGGTTATTTCCTTAAGAACTGCCTCCTGGTCTGAATTTCTCATTGCCTGAACCAGTAACATTCTCTGCATCCTGGAAGAGACACAATATTCTAGCTATCCACAAAAAGAAATCAAATTGTAACTCCAAATGCTACAATCCCAACTCTCTCCTCTCTATCCCTATGGAAATGGTTATTCTAAAGTGGATGGAGCTACTGCTTAAGCTGTGCAAATCACCTCAAACAATAGTCAGACAACAGAAAAGGCAGGAGCACTGATGATCAATTCATCTATCTCACAGAAATATCAAGAAGTATTCAAGGCAATGAGAAAATGTGTGCTCTAATGATCAACTTGTCGTATTCCTAAGATGCAGTCTGGCTTAAAAACATTTGCCATAACCTTTCCAATACTCTTCATGAACGATTGCATTTATGCATTACTGATAGTTCTTTTTGAGATATTGAATTGCATTTTAAGAAAGGTGTATTTATTGCATCAGCCAACAGTTTGGGAAGCAAACATCTGTGGACTGTAGCCAGGTTTTTGAAAATCCATTTCACCATCCTACCATTACATCAGTGATGAAATCATTTGTACTAGCTACCAAATTGTGTTGTATGACACTTCTAGACAATTTTCTAGACCACTCGCTAGACGTGACACTATCCCTATCTGTTACTATGGCCCTATTGTCAGCTGGAGGCATGTTCCTATAATATTATCATGAAGCAAATCTAGGATGATGTCAGATAGAAGTCACCCTGGCTGTTATCCACTGGTTGAATCACAATTTGATATGTCATTTGTAGACTAGTATTGTCTTCAATAATGTATGTTTTGTTTACAGTCTCACTAGATATTCCTTGCTCAAAGAAATGTCTAGTGATTGATACCAGAGCAAATAATTATCACACATTATTTGCCTTCAGCCATGGGGAAGAACATAGCTTTGAAAGGCTTCAAAAAGTGAGATAGGATAAATCAGTGGGCAGGTAACCCACCTGTCAATAGCTACTATTACTCTATTCATGCAACACAAATATATCTAGCTGAAAACAGGTTAACAGAATAATTGAAATCTGGCTGATTCTAGTCAACAAAATGGATGGACTAATCTAATACATGCAGCTTCCATTACATCAACAATCATCTGGACCAGACCTTGCTACTCTATGTGACCATGATCACAGCTAAAAATTTCCTTTTCCATAATGACAATGTGGAACAACCCATCATGGTGGTTTATGGACTATTTGTCATAAATTCCGTGTTCTACGGTGAAAAATTCTCTTATCATTCAATTCTCTTTCTTGTGGTATGAACTGCTCAGTCACTAAGCCAACCTTTGCTTGTTGTGTTGCTGTGGGTTTATCGTTTATTTTGGTTTTGACTAATCCAAAATTAGTTCGTCAGATGGTGATAACCAGCCTCATCACTCTGGATTATCTCGGAAGCGATTGTGGCATGAAGACCAGTGGAAATGTGTGGTTGCCAAAATGAAATACAATCTTTGTAAGACCTATGTCAGCTGCTACTCGAAGAAGGAAGTTCCTTCTCGAAGATCGGCGAAAAGTGTAATTTGATAAGATTGGAATGGAGATAGTACAAGTTGTATCTGATGAATTTTGGAAAGTAGGTGACTTTAATAGATAAAACGAGTACATAAGCAAACTTGTAACTTCACAGGAGGTGAAACATTCACAAGTGAAAGGCAGGCCTTCTATCATTTTACTTCCAAAATACACTGCGAACAACAGGTGTTTGAAGTGTGCCGAAAAGCATTTTTTGGAATACATGGTATATCTGAGAAGTGAGTGCGCGCATTATCTAAAGCAGGTATTACAAGTGATGTGGAAGAGGAAAAGAGGGTCAAAGGACCCACAGCTTTCATGATAAGTGACGAAGGAAAGAAGCTTGTCAAGAAACACATTAATAGCTTGGCGACAGTCTCCAGCCATTACAGCCGAGGAAAAAGCCCATATAGGAAATACACACCCACTGCCATGAACATTAGGATTCTCTATGAGGAGTATTGCTGGTAGTTGCAGAAAAATCACAGGGATGGTGAGGTTGTTTCGAGCAGTTTCTATCGCTGTGTGTTAACTCAGAAGTTTAACATCGGTTTCAGCCTCTGAATAGTGACTCTCGCAATTTTAGAATCGTGTTGTAGAATAAGCTGCATTGGCTGCTAGAGAGGGTCTTGCTTAACACTCTCACCGCCCTAAGCACCTTACAAGCGCAAAACCGAGGACCTTCACCAAAAAAAATCATAATAAATCGACCGCATTCGGTTCAATATTTTGCCAAAATACGTGCAAAGGGTTGTTCTACAAATAAGGAACATTTTAATCGTAGGTAACTAGGTAAATGCGAGGTCAAAGGTCAAACTTGCAAAACTGGAAGAAAATGTCATTACGATTCGACCGAGACAAAGCTGCTATTCGACGACGATTTCGCTGTCTTGGACGGTGAACGCAGTGACCAAGAAGTTACAGGGATACAGGAATACCTCGGAGATTACGCTGTGCTCCCTGAGGACATGACAGATCTCAGGAGAGCAGTTGAGATTCTGTCGAGTTAGACTGGTGATTCAGAAGGGGATCAGTAACAAGGTAAGTACAGTAGATATAGATAGCTAGAACATTGGAATAAATGTCATTGGCTAAGTAAGGATATACAAAGTAGAGCATTGTTGATAGCTTGAACATTATACCTAGCTCTAAAGCTAGATAAATATTATTGTTAGCTAACAAGCTGGCTATGGCAATAATATATGGTATGTCTCTGTGACAGGTTCTGCCTCAGACTTGGATACTGTAGGCCCTACTGATTTAGCTTACTCTCCGCAATCTCCACCAGCTTCTTCTCCTATTGTACTCTCCTCCTCTACGACCTACCTCTCTTCCAATTCCTATTCCAACTTTGCATTCAATGCCAAGATGTGGCCGTGGACGGATCCATTGACCATGTCGTGGACAAGGATATGGATGGGGACAGAGCCCGACAATAAGCTCTTGGAGTCATGCTCGCAGACCATCATCTCTTTCTACTGGTCCATCAACTGCACCTGGTCACAATCAAAAAAGATAATGCTATTACAGATAATTATGTATTACAGATAAGTATAACATAATTATGTACAGTTTATTTATGAGCCACCATATTTTACCTGAAGATTTATCAGTGCATGGCTACAACTTGGTATGTAAGTGTTATATAATCTATATCACTATTTATCCAATATTGAAGTAATAAGAGAAAGAACATAAATTATTATAAACATATTCACAATGTAGTTTAGTCGCTAGCAGAATGTGGTTGATAAAAAATCAGCAAGCATCAATTAATCTCCTTGAGTGCAAACTGGGCATCTTTGAGTGAAGATTTGTCAACACTACTTTCCACAAGACTTCATGCACAAGCAGAGTACTACAACTGATTATTGGGGAGAAGTTGCCACACAACAACCTGTAGCTCAATTCTTAACAAAGGGTCATTTGTGGGTGGCTTATACCAACCGCCAGCCCACCAGATAACAACCTATGGGCACCAACCACCACTCATAAGGCATAACAATACATCCACCCTTACAATATTATGCATCACCCACTATGTACTCATAGAATCTAAATTCTGAGACAGACTCCAAACCTGCCGAGAGATCCAGACTGAATGATTTTCTGCCTGTTTCCACAAACCAACTGCTTCCAAACAGCACAGAAAGAAATGCACCCACTCAATTAACTCCGAGTGAATTGTGTTATTCCAAGGCATGAATTCGCACATGTCACTTCACCGATTAGCGGGCAGAAATTGTGGAGAACATATTATATAGCGCTCCATTAATTGATTGGCACTAGTCTAGAACTCACTAAAACAACTCGACCATGATGAGAAATCCTGGTGATATATACAAACTTCACTCCTGAGGCATCGTACAATAGAAGAATCTAGCGGTGGTATTTCATCTCACACGACACGTGCATGACAAGAATAAATTAAACAAGCTGTCCACATTAGTTGTATCTATATATAATTATACATAATTATATAAATATTTGTTTGTCCAATCAAAATAATCAATGATTAATTGTACTTCTATTAAGGCCTGTATCTTGCTGCAGAACACATCTGAGAAGTTTTCACTTAATTCGTCAACCAATAAAACACTTCAAAATACATTGTACTAGCAGTTTAATCAAGCACACTAGGAACTCTCAGTTGACACAATTTAGCTAAAATGACTTGAGCTACATCATCTCTAGTAACACTAACAGCTAGCATTCTAACTGCCCTTGGTCATAATTGTCATGAAGAACAAAGTTACTTAAGACTGAAAATCTGAGCTTCTGGAAGCAATTGTTGTTTGAGAATAGCTTATAATTATTTTAATTTTCTGTCTAACATTAAACAACTAGATTATCATACCTTCTGAGGTTAGATCTGCTTCTTAGAAGAGCAGGAGGCAAGAAGAAGATTGTGTTTGTTACCATTCTGATCTGGATACAAATGATTAGTTTTTCTGACTGAAGAATGGGTGTAACACTAATATGCACTAAAACTGTTGGGCCATGCAAGTAATACACTTTTCTTAAAATGCAATTCAATTTCTCAAAAAGCACACTAACATTAATCCACAAACTCAATTGTTACAACTATTTCCTAATAAGGTTACAACTAGACTATTAACTACAACAAAGTGTATATATATTGAAAGTGGGATTTACCATTGTATTTGCATGAGTGCAACTCAGAATGCATTAGTTCTTAGAAGAAATTTTTTGGCAAATGTGGTTGCATTTATAATCGAATACTCATTATGGCCTATTTTGACACCATGGTGTCTCCTGGATTTTGCATATATTTTAGTTATACTTTTCTAATGCCATTCAACTGATCTCCACTTGATATATCATTGTAAACTTGCTAATGGCCAATGAGTTGTAGCTGCTATTCCTTATGCAACATCCTATGTTTATTTCAACACCATTATGAATTCAACACTGCCAATAGCTCTTCAGAAGCACAACTTTTCTGCAGCACCTCCACTAGTGCTCTACAACGAGACCTAAACTGCCAACACAGAAACTTGGGGAACATCTACACTAAAAACTGGGGTTCAAATAGTAATAATTTCATACTCTTTGACTTGGGTGTTCCATCAACTTAGATCATTGGGTCAACAACACAAATACTGACCTAACCTGGTGGAGGTGTGACAGCAACATGGCACTATCCAGGCCAGTGATAAATCAGTTTTAACCTGACTAGTACATAGCCATCCTCATCAGTGGTAATCCCTCCTCACCCCAACATTATCTCTCTGAGCTAATTCCAAATGGTCGACAGGTTCTCAGTCAGGGATACAGCAGAAACACCATTTCAATAGCTATCTCTCCATCTTCCAAACACTCCAGCCAAGAATCCAATAATGAAGAAACCTCCCCATTAATATCAAATTGGGGGGAAAATTCATTAGTTAGAAGATGTGGTAAATATCAACCTCTCCCACTTAAACCAAATAGCTTTGCAGCTAATCAACCACCTGATTCGATAAACAGACACAGAAGAAATTCTGCCACAACAATCCTGACTTGGTTACCCGGATCTAATCAACAATGTCAATAGAATCTACTCTCACAAAATCAAATGTCAACTTCGGAAGAAGCAGCATCCTTCATTCGTCAATAGTGCATATTATATCACTACTCAAGTGGCATTTTCTAAACTGTAAAGTGCAATTAAGAAACTCAAGTATGCAAGTGTTCTCGTCCAAACAACATTCATGCTTGAATAACTTATCCATGCAGTTCCTCCCCATGAATACTGGTTCGAGGTCCTAATTGCTAATTGCCTAAGACCAATACGATTCCCTTCAACACTGAAGTCACACAATGTTGTTGACATCAACAAAAATAAAACAAATTATGACTCCAAAACTACAATCCCACCTCTCTGCTCTGAAATATAGCCATTCTTTTAAACTTTAGTCTTGAACTATTGCATATCTGCTATCATCAAAGCTGAACTACTTGATACTTCCCAACCAATTCAGAAGCAGAAAATGGTAGTAGAGCTCCTGACAGTTAGTTGGCTACTTCCCTTCAGCAGCAAGCTAACTTCATTTTGTTGATCATACAATTTTCCCTATCGGTATGTGTGCTAGGAGAACTCTCTACCTTCAATGGAGGGGCAGGCCAAAGGTTTAAGATTATGAGAAGTAGTCTATGAACCACCATGCTCAGTTGTTCCACACTGTCCTTTTAGAAGAGGAAATTTTCAGCTCGGATTAAAAGGCTCATGGTCACATAGAGTAGCAAAGTCTGGTCCAGGGAATTGTTGACCAAATGGAAGCAGCATGGATGAGCACCTAGATATATGTATGCTCTATTGCATAGACACTGTTGACCATAGATCAGCCAAATTTCACGGATTCTGTTATATTGTTTTCAGCAACATGTATTTGAGTGGTATGAATATGTAGCTATTGACAAGTACCCCAGCTGGGGAATCTGCCCACTGATTTATCCTATCCCACTTTTGAAGCTAAGTCCTTCAAATGGCTGGAGACAAATCAATGTGTGATAATTCTTTGCTCTGTTAATGTTCACCATACATTACTCAGATATTTTCTTCCCAAACTGTTGGCCCATGCACTTTTCTTAGAATGCATTTCAGTTTCTCAAAAAGCGCACTAACCGTAATGCACAAACTCAATCATTAAAACTATTTCCTAACAAGGTCACAACTAGCTACAAAAATGTCCCTTTAGATTACATATACATATATATGACATTGGGATTACCATCATGTGTGCATGAGTGCATCTTAATTAGCTAATATGTAGAATGCCTCATTAGATCTTAGAAGAGTTTTATTGGTAAATGTTGACTCATTATGGCCAATTTTGATACAAATGTTAACATGGTGTCTCTTTGTTTTGAATTTATTTAAATTTTAGTTATCTAATGGTAGCAACAGGGCATCATTCTCTTATTTCCGAAGAACTACGGTTTCAGCTAATTTGTTCAGGTACGGATAAATTTACGGACAATTCTGACACGCCCATTTGCGGGAAGAGTCTTAGTCTTGACCGAGTTGTTTTGTGTACTTCGTAGCCCTATTTCTCGTTAGTTATGCCACCAAAGAGCAAAAGGAGGATTCAGCCCCAGAAGGCATTGACTCGTGGTAGAGAGAAGCTTGCTCGCGTTTCCGGAGCATTAAATGAGGCAAGAAGAGCCGCCTGAAACACTCCAACTTGCTGACTTGTTTGCCGCTATACCTGCTCCTGATGATGATGATGAGTCTGTAGACCTAACTTTTGATTTAGACTCAAGTGTGCTCTCAGACAGTTACCATCAGAGAGAATGTTTTTGTGAGGAATGGGTTCTTGAGATAATCTTGTTTCTCTTGCTATTTTTCTTGTGTGCCAGCTGAAGAACCTTCTGGGAAAGGGTGAAACAGAAGCTGCAGAGTTAAATAGCATTATGATTATAAAGTCAGATAGAACTGTAGAGTGGATGAAAAGGTTTATGGAGATTGATTGTTAATTACCTGAGAGCAGACAAGGAAAGTACCAGAGAACTGGAGTACTTTGGAGAGAAGAGGAGCTTAACAGGAAAGCAACTGACTATGTGAGGTCACATACTGTCATCAAGGGGTGTCTTAACCTCACAACAGCAAGTTTCTGCTAATGGATCAATGAGAAACTGTTGCCAAATTCAACCCCCACACCTGGTTTTCCTCATCGAGTCTCTGTTGATGCCCTTCCATCTGATCTGGAAGGTCCCTCACCAGGTGTGCTTGGTAAGAGAGTTGTTTTCATGCATGATGAATCCATACATCATGTAAATAAAGATCAGCCTACTTTTTGGGGAGGTAATTATTGAAGTAAAAGTAAAGGAGAAGGAATTATGGTTTCCGATTTTGTGGAGGAAAGAGAAGGCTAACATTATGAACAGTATCAGGAGGCAAAGAAACATGACCCAATATTGCCTTTCAGGCTCGTCAGTTTCTAGAATATGGTGGAGACAAGGAAGGGTACTGGACTAGTCAGAAGTTCATGAAGCAAATGGAGTTGGCAGTCAAAATAGCTGATTACAAAAGTGAGGGATGGCAGTGTTTTGGGGTCTTTGACCATTCAAGTTGTCACACTTGTGTACCAGAAGATGCCTTAGATGTTAACTATATGAACGTCAATCCAGGGGATAAACAAAGAATCATGAGAGATTTAGGAAGCCTCAGGCAATGAATTTCAATATAGGTGTTCAGAAAGGAACGAGGCAAGTTCTTACAGAAAGAGGTGTAAACACAAATGTGATGGCTCCTGCTGAAATGAATATAGCTTCTTTCCCAGATTTAAAAAATAACAGAAGTCCAAAGTTGAGATCTTCCTTGAATTTATATATAGGACATGTGGGATTCTTTTTACCCAAATATCATTGTGAATTGAACCCAATCGAACGTATGTGGGCTCAATCCAAACAATATACAAAAGTATACTGTAAATACACACTCCATAGTTTATGTGAAAATATACCCAAAGGTTTGGTTTCGATAACTACTGAAAATATTCAGAAATATTTCAGAAAGGCCAGAGAATACATGTTTGCTTATCTAGAAGTGGATCAGAGATGGAAACTCGTGTAAAAATCTACAAACAAGAAGTTCGATTATTTCCGAAATGAAGTAATATTTTTCCGAAAATGTGTAAATCACAATATTGCACTTTTTTTCTCATTTAACTTTGTTTTCTTATCTTTAAGAATTATGTATACCAAATACGAAACTTCAATAAAAAAATATTGAATATACACATACATTTTTTCATAAATAGTAATAATTGATAAATCAATTCTCTAATATATTAAGTCAACAAAAAAAATAAGGTCATCACGTAACTTTCTTCTACATTCAACAAACCTATGAGAAAAAGAGAAAAAAGTTAATAATGTCAAGTTGTATGGAGGTACATATGAAAATTTGTTATCTACAAAAATGCTGCCATTTTGGTTCAAAGGTCATTCCCATGGTAACATCCCTTTTTTTATGAATGTGTGCCCTAGTGTACATTAATATGGTAATAATAGTTTTCTTCTAAACATTGTTCATAAAGCAAATATATTTAATTGCCATTTTTGACATTCTTGGAAGTAGATGCCCTGTGCACTATAGATCTTCAACTGATCTCCACTTAATCAATCCTTGTAATGTTCCTGATGGGCCAGTGAGTTGTATCTGCTATGCCTTATGCAACTCCCTCATGGTCAATTGAACTCCACTACGAATCCTAATTTCATTAAAATTTTTTAAAGATTTCCTACAAAACAGCTCAGTTGATCTTCTGCTTTGTCTTACTTTAATACTACCCTAACCAATGACAAGATTAGTCTCCACCAGCCAACCATCTTAATTATTCTGCAACTCTCCATAACCCTGAAAACGAGAAGCAATCCATCATAATTATATATATACAGCCAATTGTGATTCTGCTTGGCTCTTTGAAGCAAGAAGGGACAGCTTCCCTTGCTTCATTCACAGGAATGAATCCCATGGCATATCCATATTATGTTAAGTCAACCATTTTTGGCTGCGCAATATTTAAAATATTAAGCCCCACCATTATTCTGCAATGTCATATCGTCAAAGTGCAAGGTTGGCATGCCCCTAAGTTCATTGGGTCACTGATATAAATCCTGATCCAGGCTGGTGGAGAGGTGACAGCAAACATGGCACCATCTAGACAAGGGATACATCATTTTTAACCCTTCCAAGTACAGACCTCTCCTCATTGAAGGTAATCTACCCTCTTCCCAACACCATATCTCTGAGCTAAGAGATAAAACTTCCAAACGGTCGATGGGGCCTCAGTAAGGCAAATAACAGAAACAACATTGCAATAGATATCACTCCATCTTCCACACCTTCCAGCCACTGAGAGTGCATAACTTACTTTTTGTAACGGAATCAGTGATGTATCCATGACTTGCATTCCCCATGGCTTCCATTCTGTGCATACTCGATTGGGATCATGGGAGTGGCCAGTTTAATTAATGAAGTTTTCACTTCTGCCTCCAATGAGTAAGAAGCATCCCCATTAGAATTACACTGAGAGGAAAATCCTTTAGTTAGAAGATTTGAAATAAATCAACCTCATCCTTTCAAACCAAATAACTTGGGAGTTAATCATCCACCAGAATCTATAAACAGCAAACCAGAAACTTGGCCACATCACTGCTGACTTGGTTTCCTGGATCCTAATCAAGAATGACAAAACCCCACACCCATATATAGAGTCTTCTCTCACAAAATCAACAGCAGGAAAAGTAGCATTCTCCCTTCTGAAATAGTGTCTTACCACTTAAGTATCACCTTCCAAGATAAAAAGAGCAATTAAAAAACTCTAGCATGAAAGATTCCTGGTCCGAAAAACATTCATGCTGAACAAGTCATCACAATGCCGGTTATTTCCGTAAGAACTGCCTCCTGGTCTGAATTTCTCATTGCCTGAACCAGTAACATTCTCTGCATCCTGGAAGAGACACAATATTCTAGCTATCCACAAAAACAAATCAAATAATAACTCCAAATGCTACAATCCCAACTCTCTCCTCTCTATCCCTATGGAAAGGGTTATTCAAAGTGGATGGAGCTACTGCTTAAGCTGCCTCAAACAATAGTCAGACAAAAGAAAAGGCAGGAGCACTGATGATCAATTCATCTATCTCACAGAAATATCAAGAAGTATTCAAGGCAATGAGAAAATGTGTGCTCTAATGATCAACTTGTCGTATTCCTAAGATGCAGTCTGGCTTAAAAACATTTGCCATAACCTTTCCAATACTCTTCATGAACGAATGCATTTGTGCATTACTGATAGTTCTTTTTGAGATATTGAATTGCATTTTAAGAAAGGTGTATTTATTGCATCGGCCAACAGTTTGGGAAGCAAACATCTGAGGACTGTAGCCAGGTTTTTTAAAAATCCATTTCACCATCCTACCATTACATCAGTGATGAAATCATTTGTACTAGCTACCAAATTGTGTTGTATGACTTCTCTAGACAATTTTCTAGACCACTCGCTAGATGTGACACTATCCCTATCTGTTACTATGGCCCTATTGTCAGCTGGAGGCATGTTCCTATAATATTATCATGAAGCAAATCTAGGATGATGTCAGATAGAAGTCACCCTGGCTGTTGTCCACTGGTTGAATCACAATTTGATATGTCATTTGTAGACTAGTATTGTCTTCAATAATGTATGCTTTGTTTACAGTCACTAGATATTCCTTGCTCAAAGAAATGTCTAGTGATTGATAACCAGAGCAAAGAATTATCACACATTATTTGCCTTCAGCCATGGAGAAGAACATAGCTTTGAAAGGCTTCAAAAAGTGAGATAGGATAAATCAGTGGGCAGGTCACCCAGCTGGGCCACCTGTCAATAGCTACTATTACTCTATTCATGCACAACACAAATATATCTAGCTGAAAACAGGTTAACAGAATAATTGAAATCTGGCTGATTCTAGTCAACAAAATGGATGGACTAATCTAATACATGCAGCTTCCATTACGTCAACAATCATCTGGACCAGACCTTGCTACTCTATGTGACCATGAGCCTTTTCATCACAGTTGAAAATTTCCTTTTCCATAATGACAATGTGGAACAATCCATCATGGTGGTTTATAGACTATTTGTCATAAATTCCGTGTTCTACGGTGAAAAATTCTCTTATCATTCAATGCTCCTTCTTGTGGTATGAACTGCTCAGTCACTAAGCCAACCTTTGCTTGTTGTGTTGCTGTTGGGTTTATCGTTTATTTTGCTTTTGACTAATCCAAAATTAGTTCGTCAGATGGTGATAACCAGCCTCATCACTCTGGATTATCTCGGAAGCGATTGTGGCATGAAGACCAGTGGAAATGTGTGGTTGCCAAAATAAAATGCAACCTTTGTAAGACCTATGTCAGCTGCTACTCGAAGAAGGAAGTTCCTTCTCGAAGATCGGCGAAAAGTGTAATTTGATAAGATTGGAATGGAGATAGTACAAGTTGTATCTGATGAATTTTGGAAAGTAGGTGACTTTAATAGATAAAACGAGTACATAAGCAAACTTGTAACTTCACAGGAGGTGAAACATTCACAAGTGAAAGGCAGGCCTTCTATCATTTTACTTCCAAAATACACTGCGAACAACAGGTGTTTGAAGTGTGCCGAAAAGCATTTTTTTGAATACATGGTATATCTGAGAAGTGAGTGCGCGTATTGTATTATCTAAAGCAGGTATTACAAGTGATGTGGAAGAGGACAAGAGGGTCAAAGGACCCACAGCTTTCATGATAAGTGACGAAGGAAAGAAGCTTGTCAAGAAACACATTAATAGCTTGGCGACAGTCTCCAGCCATTACAGCCGAGGAAAAAGCCCATAATTTATAGGAAATACACACCCACTGCCATGAACATTAGGATTCTCTATGAGGAGTATTGCTGGTGGTTGCAGAAAAAGCACAGGGATGCTGTGGTTGTTTCGAGCAGTTTCTATCGCTGTGTGTTAACTCAGAAGTTTAACATCGGTTTCAGCCTCTGAATAGTGACTCTCGCAATTTTAGAATCGTGTTGTAGAAGAAGCTGCAGTGGCTGCTAGAGAGGGTCTTGCTTAACACTCACACTGCCCTATGCACCTTACAAGTGCAAAACAGAGGACCTTCACCAAAAAAAATCATAATAAATCGACCGCATTCGTTTCAATATTTTGCAAAATACGTGCAAAGGGTTGTTCTACGAATAAGGAACATTTTAATTGAATAGCTAACTAGGTAAATGCGAGGTCAAAGGTCAAACTTGCAAAACTAGAAGGGAAAAATGTCATTACGATTCGACTGAGACAAAGTTTTGGAGCTGCTATTCGACGACGATTTCGCTCTCTTGGACGGTGAACTGCAGTGACCAAGAAGTTACACAGGGAAACAGTAATACCTCGGAGATGACGCTGTGCTCCCTGAGGACATGGCAGATCTCAGGAGAGCAGTTGATTCTGTCGAGTTAGACTGTGGTGATTCAGAAGGGGATCAGTAACAAGGTAAGTACAGTAGATATAGATAGCTTGAACATTGGAAGAAAGTCATTGGCTAAGTAAGGATATACAAAGTAGAGCATTGTTGATAGCTTGAACATTATACCTAGCTCTAAAGCTAGATAAATATTATTGTTAGATAACTAGCTATATATAGTTTCTGGCTATGGCAATAATATATGATATGTCTCTGTGACAGGTTCTGCCTCAGACTTGAATACTGTAGGCCCAACTGGTGTAGCTTACTCTCTGCAATCTCCACCAGCTTCTTCTCCTATTGTACTCTCCTCCTCTACTACCTTCCTCTCTTCCAATTCCTATTCCAACTTTGCATTCAATGCCAAGATGTGGCCATGGATGGGTCCATTGACCATGTCGTTGACAAGGACATGGATGAGGTCAGAGCCCGACAATAAGCTCTTACAGTCATGCTCGCAGACCATCATCTCTTTCTACTGGTCCATCAACTGCACCTGGTCACAATCAAAAAAGATAATGCTATTACAGATATGTATTACAGATAAGTATAACATATGTACAGTTTATTTATGAGCCACCATATTTTACCTGAAGATTTATCAGTGCATGGCTACAACTTGGTATGTAAGTTTTACATAATCTATATCACTATTTATCCAATATTGAAGTAATAACAGAAAGAACATAAATTATTATAAACATATTCACAATCTGTAGTTTATTCGCTAGGAGAATGTGGTTGATAAAAAAATCAGCAATCTCCTTTAGTGCAAACTGGGCATCTTTGAGTGCAGATTTGTCAACACTACTTTCCACAAGAGACTAGAATTTCTTCATGCACAAGCAGAGTACTACAACTGATTATTGGGGAGAAGTTGCCACACAACAAAGGATCACCCGTAGCTCAATTCTTAACAAAGGGTCATTTGTGGGTGGCTTTACCTTATACCAACCGCCAGCCACCACTTAACAACCTATGGGCACCAACCACCACTCATAAGGTGGCATAACAATACATCCGCCCTTACAATATTATGCATCACCCACTATGTACTCATAGAATCTAAATTCTGAGACAGACACCAAACCTGCCGAGAGATCCAGACTGAATGATTTTCTGCCTGTTTTCACAAACCAACTGCTTCCAAACAGCACAGAAAGAAATGCACCAACTCAATTAACTCTGAGTGAATTGTGTTATTCCAAGGCATGAATTCGCACATGTCACTTCACCGATTAGCGGGCAGAAATTGTGGAGAACATATTATATAGCGCTCCATTTATTGATTGGCACTAGTCTAGAACTCACTAAAATAACTCTACCATGATGAGAAATCCTGGTGATATATACAAACTTCACTACTGAGGCATCGTACAATAGAAGAATCTAGCGGTGGTATTTCATCTCACATGACACGTGCATGACAAAGAATAAATTAAACAAGCTGTCCACCTTAGTTGTATCTATATATAATTATACATAATTATATAAATATTTGTTTGTCCAATCAAAATAATCAATGATTGATTGTACTTCTATTAAGGCCTGTATCTTGCTGCAGAACACATCTGAGAAGTTTTCACTAAATTCGTCAACCAATAAAACACTTCAAAATACATTGTACTAGCAAGCACACTAGGAACTCTCAGTTGACACAATTTAGCTCAAATGACTTTAGCTACATTATCTCTAGTAACACTAACAGCTAGCATTCTAACTGCCCTTGGTCATAATTGTCATGAAGAACAAAGTTACTTAAGACTGAAAATCTGAGCTTCTGGAAGCAATTGTTGTTTGGGAATAGCTTATGATTATTTTAATTGGCTGTCTAACATTAAACAACTAGATTATCATACCTTCTGAGGTTAGATCTGCTTCTTAGAAGAGCAGGAGGCAAGAAGAAGATTGTGTTTGTCACCATTCTGATCTGGATACAAATGATTAGTTTTTCTGAGTGAAGAATGGGTGTAACACTAATATGCACTAAGTTGCCTATGTGCTAGATTTGCTATTCAAAATACCACATCAACACTAGGGCAAATAGCTAAAGTCTGAAGTCACATTGATCTGTTACTTGTTAGTTACTACCATTCTAGTATTTTTTTACTGTATTGCTGTTTCTTTGCAAACACACTCAGTTCTATAGGCTATAGACAAGCTTTTGTGGTGTAGAAATGTTTAAGCTCTCAGTTATCCTCTGGAATATGTTGTAGCTGAATCTCTATGATCCATAATATACTATTACGAGAAGCTTGTGTGTGTGTGTGTGTGTGTAAATTTAAATTACTAATCTTTGTATCTCAATAGACCTACTGTATAATATTTAAGTGGAGAGAAAGAGGCTTACTAACATACTTTAGCTCTATTTGCGAGATAATCTAGCTAGCTACACATAAACTGATCGACTTCAAAATTAATGATAAGTGTCTATTATTTTTTATGGACTTCATCGATAGCTAGCATTGACATCATCCACCTTCGAGAAACTTGCTTAGGTTCAGGTTATGAGGAGCTCTGACATATTATATTAAATGATATATAATATAACACCCAAAAGTTCATTAGAATTACATATTCTGTATATTATTAGAAGGGCAAGAAAATAGAAATTTCATTCCTACTTGCACAATGTGTAATAATAATTGTACACAGTCTAAAATGCAACAAATTAGTATATCAACTCAATTCTTTGATTTTTTAAATCTATTGTTAATTATCTACATTGTGTTTAATAATATTTCGCATAATAAAGTGTGCTTGTGAGATTAGTTGAAATGTATGGCAATAGAGTTGGTATGGAATGGAGAAAACAATAGTGGAATGGTGTAACAGCCCAAAGAGGAAAATGGCATGGACATGGTTTGTAATCGGTAATGTCATGTTAAATGTAGAATAACGACTAGAGGATCACCTAGTTATGTCCTTAGACATCAGGATTTAGATCCTGTGAAGGCCTATACATGCACAAATTGATGTGAGAATAATGGCTTCACTTTGGACTGAATATTCTATATTCCTAAATGACAGATGCTCATTAGACTCTTGCCATTCATTTCTCTAAATTATAGCTACTGGGCCAGCACCAGACATGGATATAAGTTAAAGTCAATAGTGTCTTGTAAACGGGTTAAAAATGACTATCGAAGCATCCCAGTCCACTCAGACATAGATTTCTAGACATGCATTGGAGTATTCATGCAAATGTGGAATCGAATGTGAGCCCAGGCAAGTCTCAATCAAATAAAATCTTGTGGCATTTAATATTTATGAGATATATAAAGGAGGGTTCAGTCATTACAGTAACTAGCAGGGAAAGGATATACGGAATCAAATCACATAATCTCAATGCCCACTTGGTTGTTTCCCATTGACCTGCACATGTGCTTCAAAATCTTAGCCTCCTACTTCACTGTTGGCATTGGCATCCATCCCACTTATATCTAGGACTCCACATAATGCCCTGTGTATATACGACATCATCCTCCTACCCACAACTGGTATCTTCATTCTGATGAAGAGGAGTATTATCAGGGTTGTCCACTGCCACACAAGGTTATTGTCCACAACTGGAACCACAAGTTACCCTATAATAACACCAGGCTTCAGTTTGTCACCGACTATGGAACCACTTCCTCAGAAAATAATGGAAAAGCTTTGGTCAGACCAGTTAATTGAAATGAAGTCCATTTCAACAGACAAAGAGTTCTGGCAATTCCATGAGGTGCTGCCCGAACATTATCAGATGTTGATGGACCTAACCACCACAAAAGGTCACATGTATGTTTCATGTACATGGAATTTCACTGTCTTAACGCTCTGACACAATCATGTCCACTTTACATGGACTTGACTTAAAATATCCTTGTTGATACACCATGTTGGATGTATTTAGAAGATGTATTAATTATAAAAATTTCCACCTTGGTCTTCCATGCTCTGAAATGGATCTCTTGAGCAATTCTCCAATTCTGCTCAAATGTGTCACAGTAGTTTTTCATACTGGCATGTGCTATTCCTTCAATAGAGGTTGATGGAAGATATGGTACAGAACTGCAGTAGTTGCCATCAGAGATGATCTCTCTGAATTTCTAAGGGTTTTTAAAGGACACTACAGCACCACCAAGTTTGACGCCATTTGATTCCACATGCTTCAGGCCATAAGTTTGTCAAGTACTTCACTGCCACTCCATGTCCATTTGATGGTACTTGAATGGATAGGCAAAATGCTGGGGCAGAGGGACGACCATTACCTCCCGACTGCTTTCCTCATGTGACTGTCTGGAATAGGAAAACAAATGGAGTGTAGAAGCATTACCTGAAACCTAAGGAAGTTTGTCGATGGTGGATAATTCCAATGCTATCTATCAAAAAGAACAATAGACATGATTTTGAGCTTGAACAGCTTATGTGTAGCTAGACAGATTATCTTGCTAGATGGAGCTAAATGATGATAGTAAGCCCCTCTCTCAACCCTCACGTGTTATACATTAAGCAATTATGGATATACTGGAATTGTTCTTCTGCACTCCTGTCTTGCTATTCCATAGGGATGTACAGTATTGATTAACCTTTCCTTAGGGAGAGAGTGGAGAGAGGTGGGAGTGTAGCTTTGGAGTCATAATTTGATTTATTTTTGTTGATGTCAAAAAGATTGTGTCATTTCAGGAATGAAGGGAATCCTACTGGTTCTAGCCAATTAATATTTAGGACCTGGAATCAGTTCTCATGGTGAGGACGTGCATAGATATGTTATTCAAGCATGAATGTTGTTTAGATGAGAACACTTTCATGCTTAAATTTCTTTGCACCTTACAGTTTCGAAAATACCACTTCAGTAGTGATATATGCACTACCCACGAATGGAGGATGCTGGTTCTCCCAAAGTTAAAATTTGATTTAGTAATATTAGACTCTATTGTCACTGTTGATTAGGATCCAGGTATCCTAGTCAGGAGTGATGTGGCAGAATTTCTCGTTTGCAGTTCATCTAATCAGTTGCTTGATTAACTACAAAGCTATTTGGTTTAAATGGGTGAGGTTGATATTAAATAATGAATTTCCTCCCAATTTGATATTAATGGGGAGGTATCTTTACCATTGGATGCATAGATGAAAACTTCATTAATTATTATGCTGGCCACACTCAGAATCCCAACCTAGTATGTACTTAGAATAGAAGCCACGGGGAATACAAGTCTTTGGAACAGAACTGATTTTGTTATAGAAAACAAGTTATGAACTTTCAATGGCTGGAGAATTTGGAAGATGGATGGATAGCTATTGAAATGCTGTTCTTTTGTATCCCAGACTGAAGTCCTGTCGACCGTTTGGATTTAGCTCAGAGAGATAGTGTTGTGGTGAGGAGTGATTAACACTGATGAGGATGGGGCCAGGTTAAAACTGATTTATTACTCACCTGGATAGTGCCATGTTGCTGACACACCTCCACCAGGCTATCAGTATTTTTGTTGGGTCACCCAATGATTTTAGTTGATGCAACATACAAGTTAAAGAGAAGAAAATGATCGAAGCCCAGTTCTGTGTGTAGATGTCCCCCAAGTTCCTGTGTTGGCTATTTAAGTAAGATTGCACAGCACAAGTGGAAGTACTGCAGGAATGTTGTGCTTCTGAAGAGCAATTGTCAGTGACTTAAAATTATTGGTATGCCAAACTTGCACTTTGATTATATGACATTGGAGAATAGTGGTGGGGCTAAATATTTCAACTGTTGTGCAGTCGTACATGGCTGATTTAACATACATTGATATGCGAGCGCACTCATTCCTGTTAACCAAGCCAGGGAAGCGGTCCATTCCTTCATAAACGAGCTAAGATTATAGTAAGAGGATCAAGAATCCCAGTTTGGCTATATATATTATGGAACACTTCTTGCTTATAGGTTCATGTTGAGTTACAGAATAACTAGGATTGTTGGCTGGATGAGTCATTGGTTAGGGAAGTATTAAAACAGAAGATTAACTGAGAAGAGTACAGTTTGGTAGTAGAAAAATGTTATGCAATTAGAATTCATAATGGTGTTTAAAAGGGATGACGGAGGTGAATAAGGAATAGCAGCTTCAACTTATTGGTCATCTGTAACTTTACAAGGATGTATCAAGTGGAAATCAGTTGAAGGGCTATTCTACCATTAGACAAATACAGATACAAAATCCAGGAGACAGCATGGTAATATTTCTACCCATAATGAGTATTCGATTATTAAAGCAACCACATTTGCCAAAATTCTCTTCTAAGAACTAATGAGGTATTCTGAGTTGCACTCATGCACATACAATGGTAAATCCCGCTTTCAATATATACATCTAATATATATAAATGTGCTTTGTTGTATAAATTATAGTTAATAGTCTAGTTGTAACCTTATTAGGAAATAGTTTTAATGATTCAGTTTGTGCATTACTGTTAGTGGGTTTTGGGGGGAAATTGAATTGCGTTTTAATCGTAACCATGTTTTGTGAAAATCTGCTCCGACCTTTAGATCAATGATGAAAGCATCTGTACTAACTACCACTTTCTGTCATCTTATTTCTCCAGACAATATTTTAAACCAATCATTAGACCTATTACACTCCCTAACTCTTACCCTGGCCCTAATGCCAGCTTAAGACATGTTCCTTTTTAAATAATATTATCATAAAGCAAACTAGGATAGTGTAAGGAAAAAGTGACCCACGATGTTGTCCACATGTTGAATCACAATCTGATATGTCATTAGTAGAGTAGTATTTTCTTAAATAATGTAGTTTTTGACATACTGTATCTCTGTCAACAAACATTTGTTAACAGTTAATTGATATTCCTTCCTCAAAGAAATGTCTGGTAGTCAAAATGGTGTAAAGAATTATCACACATAAATTTGCCTTCAGCCAGTAGAGAAGAACGTCTTCAAAAGTGCAATAGAATATATCAGTGTGATCACCCAGCTCAGGTATTTGTCAATATCTACCATTACTCTATTCATGCCACACAAATACATGTTGCTGAAAACAATATAACAGAATCCTTGAAATCTGGCTGATCCATGGCCGACAAAGTGGAAGGACTAAGGCATACCTATATCTAGTTGCTCATACATGCTGCTTCCATTAGGTCAACATTCATCTGGACCAGACCTTACTACTCTATGTGACCATGGGCCTTATCATCACAGAGCCAAAAAAAATCGTTTTCCAAAATGACAATGTGGAAGAACCCATCATGGTGGTTCATAGGTCATAATCTTAAACCTTGGGCCTGCCCCTTTGTTAAAGGTAGAGCACTCTCCCTATAAAACATACTAATATGGAAAAATTGCATGATCAGACAAAGAATATTGCTTGCTGCTTTGCTGAATTTCTAGGGGGATGCTAGGGAACTAACTGTCAGGAAGTCCACTACGATTTCCTGTTTCTGAATTTGTTGAGAAGTATCAAGTAGCTCAGCTTTGATGATGGCAGATATGGAATAGTTTGAGAGTCCTCTCTAAAGTATATAAGATAGAGAGGAATGGCTCATAGAGATCACAATCTACTACCATCTTAAACTTACCTAAATTGCAGAATACTCAATATGTTCAGTACTAAACTTGGCCAAGTCATTCTCTTCATAATCATTTCAGTGCAGTTTACTGCACAATCACCCCTCTATCGGTGACAGGTGAACGATGAAGGATCCTTTATATATGACAGCTGTCCTCAAAATAGAGTTGAAAAGTGTAATCAATCCAGTATTGATCATTGCGCATCTTTGGGAGAAGCATTTCAAAACAGAACACAAGGCGGTTTGTCATTAGACACTCCCCAGCATGTCTTCAGTATGTTTGATCTCTTCTATTCTGGCATTCTAAGAGGTGAGAGAGCGCCAACACCCACACCAATCAATGCTACCATAGAGGAAAAAGAGAGAATAGCAAATATAAGATGTCGTGACTTACTCAGCAGTATCAAGTTGCCAATGAAGGATTCGGGGTCATGTCGCTGGAGGTACTCATGCAAATACAATCACAACCACTTCCCTAGTTTTCTTATCCAAGCTGAACATCAAACAAAACCAGAGACTCCAGAGACAGTTGAGTGCACACTTCTTAAAGTCCGAGATTTGATGTTTGTGAGAACTGTTTGCCAATTTGATCGTAGTCGATCTCATTGTTGCCCTTGTGAAGGTGAAGAGATCATCACAGGTTACAAGTCGAACTCGTAACACTAATTTATTTCAATTGCCATTCTCAATCTGCAAACTAAGTAGTTTTCTTAAACTATATTATTATTCATGACCAAATTGATGTTCATTGGGAGACATAGATATTATATTAAATAATGTATAATATAACACCATAAATGACAATAGTATTACATATACTGCAAAATGTTAGACGGGCAAGAAAACAGAAATTCCATTCCGAGTCT